>JALMGJ010000003.1:69241915-69486915 GCA_023362775.1 Charina bottae | reverse complement strand
TTCATGCAGATGTTTCATTGCCAGGCTAGGCAACATCTTCAGTGCGAAAAGGGAGTGGAACTTGTTGTCTGTTTATATACCCTGGCTATATATACTGTATATATACTATATATACACATACACATACACATACACATACACACATGTGTAAAAAACTAACAAAAACTAATATAAAGTAAAGAAAGAGTAGAAAGGAAAAGAGAAAAAAGAAAAGACAAAAGTGCAAAAAAAAAAGGAAATAGGAAGAAGAAGCTTCTGATTTTCTTTGCAGGAAATACAAGTATGATTACAAAATTATCTCTTACTCTATAGTTACAAAAAGAAAAGCTCTCTTTTTTCTATTATGTAGTTATTTTCTAATCATCCAAACCACAAATGGTAAGTTCATTTTTTTTCTGTTTCATGCAAAAATCTGTAAGGGGTTTCCAGTCAGTAATAAATGTAGATATTGTCTTTTCTTTAATCAGGGAAGTCAGTTTAGCCATCTCTGTAATTTCCATCATCTTCACTAAGCATTCCTCCATTGTGGGTAGTGCCGAACCTTTCTACTTTTGAGCACATAATAATCTTGCTGCAGTTGTCATATATAAAAACAAAGTTCCATGATTTTTTTCCAGCTGTCTGTCCATTAGTCTCAAAAGAAAAGACTCTGGTTTCAATTGTATATTAGTCTTTAAAATCTTCTAAATTAGTGTCTGTTTTTGTATCCAAAATTTTCTGGCTTTTTTACATGTCCACCAAACATGATAAAATGTCCCTTCATGTTGTTCACGTTTGCAGCATAAATTCGAAGTACCTTTATGATGGGATATATGCTGGCTTAAAGGGAAAAAACCGAGGCTTGAGAATAAACAGACAAGAATGCAGCTTGTTAGGGCCAACAGTGTTTACTGTTTAGCATAAGGCAATAATGCAGATACAATCACATTATCGCAATGATGAAAAAGATGAATATACAGGATACATCATTGTAAAAGGAAAAACAAAACAAACTTATAAGCAGAGTTCCGTGTATTGATCCCAGGGCCAGAGTTCCTGCCATGGCCTATACCCAAAGCCAGGCATAGCTCACTCTGCCCAGTCCATGGGAAGTGAACACGTGAAGAACTACATGGCTAAGAGACACTAGAAATCAAGAAGACATAGAACACCATTTTGCATGGTTGTAACTACCGTACAATTGCGCTCATTTCACATGCCAGCAAGGTTATGCTCAAAATCCTACAAGCTAGGCTTCAGCAGCATGTGAACCGAGAACTACCAGAAGTGCAAGCTGGGTTTCGAAGAGGCAGAGGAACTAGAGATCAGATTGCCAACATTCGCTGGATCATGGAAAAAGCAAGAGAGTTCCAGAAAAACATCTACTTCTGCTTCATTGACTACGCTAAAGCCTTTGATTGTGTGGATCACAACAAACTGTGGCAAATTCTTAAAGAGATGGGAGTACCAGACCACCTTACCTGTCTCCTGAGAAACCTGTATGTGGGTCAAGAAGCAACAGTTAGAACCGGACATGGAACAACGGACTGGTTCAAAATTGGGAAAGGAGTACGACAAGGCTGTATATTATCACTGTGCTTATTTAACTTATATGCAGAGTACATCATGAGAAATGCCGGGCTGGATGAATCACAAGCCGGAGTTAAGATTGCCGGGAAAAATATCAACAACCTCAGATATGCAGACGATACCACCCTAATGGCAGAAAGTGAAGAGGAACTAAAGAGCCTCTTGATGAGGGTGAAAGAGGAGAGTGCAAAAGCTGGCTTGAAACTCAACATTAAAAAAACCCAGATCATGGCATCTGGTCCCATCACTTCCTGGCAAATAGAAGGGGAAGAAATGGAAGCAGTGACAGATTTTATTTTCTTGGGCTCCAAGATCACCGCAGACGGTGACTGCAGCCATGAAATTAAAAGACGCTTGCTCCTTGGAAGGAAAGCTATGGCAAACCTAGACAGCATATTAAAAAGCAGAGACATCACCATGCCGACAAAGGTCCGTATAGTTAAAGCTATGGTTTTTCCAGTAGCAATGTATGGCTGTGAGAGTTGGACCATAAGGAAGGCTGAGCGCCGAAGAATTGATGCTTTCGAACTGTGGTGCTGGAGAAGACTCTTGAGAGTCCCTTGGACTGCAAGGAGGTGAAACCAGTCAATCCTAAAGGAAATCAACCCTGACTGCTCATTGGAAGGACAGATGCTGAAGCTGAAGCTCAAATACTTTGGCCACCTAATGTGAAGAGAGGACTCACTGGAAAAGACCCTGATGCTGGGAAAGACTGAGGGCAAAAGGAGAAGGGGACGGCAGAGGATGAGATGGTTAGATAGCATCACCGATGTAATGAACATGAATTTGAGTAAACTCCGAGACACAGTGGAGGACAGGAAGGCCTGGCGTGCTATGGTCCACGAGGTCACGAAGAGTCGGACACGACTAAACGACTGAACAACAACATATTCAGACCTTCTAGCATTCTGATTGGCTGGAAGTTAGCTGTTACACACACTAGGCCTCAAAGCACACAGCATTGGTTGGCAGTGCTGCATCTACGCACTGAGTTCCCCCCCTCCTTGCTCAGGGGGGGCTTGGGCAAGGCTTCCCACAGAAGGATATCAGGAGACCTTGTTCCCATGCAATCTAGTCAAAACAATACACACGTGACCGTTGCTATCTTGCACCTGCACTTCATGTCACCATGAGAAGGCTTTGCTTTGTATAGGAATAATTCGCCAGGGCAACACAAGAACTCTAACACCCCTCCCGAATTATTTCTGTACAATGGGAGTAACAAACATTTTTACAGAAACAAGAAAAACAAAGGTTAATACATGTAATAATCACATTATTCAAGTTACAGCTTTTTTACAACCAATAGTCATCAACACTAGAAAATGGTTTAAAAACACTTGTTACACATATGTATAATGCACAATATACACTTCATGCAATGTTTTATTCAGATACATACAGATACATCAAATACAACTTATGCAGGAACAGAAACAGTACAGAGAAAAAGAAAAACATTGCCCTCAAACGTCCTGTCCCCTCCTTTGCAGAAATGCAGCTGGCATAGATAAGGAATTCCAATCCTGCTAGCTGCTCTGTTTGAAAATCGCAGGGCTGTTTCAACCCTTTGCAAGCTTACATCGAGGGCTAAACCATTTTGCAAGCTTGGTACCCTACCTGGGCAAAACTAATTCAGGGCATGTCCACTGCGTTACTGTAGAGTGATATACTGTACAATAAATTAAGGATAAGCTTCCTTTACACAAATGACACTCTGTAGGAAACCAAGAACCATCTCTGTTCTGGGCTCTTGTAACTTCAACACCAAGATAAATGTTTGAATTTGTGCCTGAACTTCCTCAGCTGGCACTTACTACCTCAGCTGACTGACAAATTCTTATACAAGGTGGAAAACTTCAGTTTCTAAGCAGAAAACAACTCACATAAGTTCGAAGTCCTACACAAACTTCTACACTTTCTTATGTACACATAGAAAACAGCACGTTTTCTACACATCCCAGTTAGCATCTGCACCATGCTATCAATGACTGGCCTGCTTTAAGATCCATAAAGCACCCTGTTAAGTCAATGAATTGTTTGGGAACTTGTCACACATGTAGAGCCAAAACGCTTGCCTTACACACACTGTTTCAGGGAGATCTACATTCACATATGCTGTGCCAACATCACAATATGTAAATGGACACCTGTTTCCATGCTACGCAACCAGAAAACGCACCACACGTAAATATTCTGGCCTAGCTGTGGGTGCATACACTAGATCCACAGTTCACAAACTCCTTCTTGTGAACAAATCCCTGGGCAACACTGGCTTTACAGTGCAGAGTATTATCAGAAAGAAATGTCTTTCTGAACACTCATCTGGAACCTACAGCTTACTAAAACAAAAGGATAGGTTGGTTAATTTTAACACTTCACCAAAACTCAAACTGATTATCCACAGCTGTGTTCCAATGTTCTTCTTGCCTGTCAAAGGCAGGAGCAACACATCTAGCAAAGACTGGGTTTTCTCAGGTAACTTGACACACTGTCACCTGCTAAATCACAAATCTGTCAGGCTTCACACCCTGGAATAAGAGGACCCATGAGGAATGACCACTGTGCTTCCACATCACTGTCTTCTTTCCTAATACCTGACTCCCCCTCCAGGCCCTGCAACTGCTCAGGTGAAATTTCCACTCCTTCACCTGAGGGGCCCTTTTCACACTCGGAGACTGGGGAACAGAAGAAACCTAAACTGGTTTTTGCCCATCTACTGAACCATGGACAGTGGGTTTACACTAGCAATGCAGCAACACTTCGGCAACCTTAGCATACAACCTTTCCCAACCAGTATGCTGCTTAAACATAAAGCACTTCTGGAGATTTGGATTCGACCATGGCTTAATGAAACATCGATAAGCCTTGGATTTTAATCAACAACCAACAACCA
This sequence comes from Charina bottae, assembly GCA_023362775.1. Taxonomy (NCBI): domain Eukaryota; kingdom Metazoa; phylum Chordata; class Lepidosauria; order Squamata; family Charinaidae; genus Charina; species Charina bottae. The sequence goes on along the minus strand of JALMGJ010000003.1, from coordinate 69,482,450 downwards.
ACAACCTGAAGCACTCTGCTTCCTTGGTTCTTCCTTCTCTGTGACCTGGGGTTGTAAACACACGCAAATGTTTCACAGACATGCAGGCACTTCAGTGAAGGGCGCTTGCCATACCAAAGAAAAATAACTTCTTTTTACAGTTGAATTCTACTACCTGGTTAGTTAGAAACACACTGCAATCAAGGCAGCCTCTCCCCAGACATGGGATGGCACCTGAGCAACTAACAGCAGGCTATTTTTAATGGTATTCACAACACCAATACTCAGCTATAATTCCAACATTGGCAAGTCTTTGGGAGAATACTTTCCTGCAAAGCCAATTCTGGAACAAATGGCTCAGGAACACTCCACTACAATCTGAGTGGAACTGACCATATTTTCATCCTACTCTTGCTACATACACTTCAAAGCGAGCACAGACCTTCGCTTTAGACTTCAACAAGTAGCAACAACACAAGCAGGTATGATCATCAACCAGAAGGAACATGAAACTCGCACCCCACCATTACTTGGGACATGGGGGCTAACTAGGTCTCTATGTACCAACTGAAATGGTCTAGTTAACACTCTGTCACTTTGCCTAGCAACAGATACAGTCCTGATTTTTTAGATTGTTTACACAGTTTACACAATCAAGAAACTTTTGCACATTTCCTGGGTTCTAACTCAGAATGCATTTGGCTATCTGAGACACACTCTCCCATCCCGGGATACCCCAGTACTTTGTGAAAACTTTATGGATGCATTTATGATGTGGGGAACATTAAATACACAATGTCCTGTCCACACAATCTTCACAGCATCTCACACACTTGATTTTACAGGTTTCTCTCTAACACACTCAGCCTTAACACAAGCAGTTTCATATCGCAATGAAACATTCAGCACCAAGTACACTCAGACTTGACCAGGGCTGGAACACTGAGGAGAGAAAAACAAGTGTACACATACACATTTCTTATCACAGAAATATCAGCTAAAATGACTTGCTGAACTCAAGGCTGAAATTTGTAACAATAAGCATCCATGTTTACAAACTTTACAGCAGCTGAATTCAAAAACAGAGTCTCTGGAAATGCTTACAAAACAGCAGCCGGCAGAGCAGAAAACTTGGATTCGTTGTTTTACCTGACTCCTGGCATCTGGTGTCCCCTCCATTCATAAATCAGGCTTCGAGGATGGCGGGGAACAGCCTCCCAGAATCACAGCAAACCACGGCAAATGTAAATTCCATCCCAGGTTTTACTGCAGCTGGAACGCTATTTGCAAATCGTAGGAACAGGAACAGATGACTTGCAATGCAGCTTCTGGAAGTGGCTTGTACAATAATCCACAGCAAATAATCTCGACCAGTAAATCAAAACTACTGTCCAGGCTTGGCAAAAATCACGCATGCTTTTTCACAGTGCCAAAAAAATATGCCTTGTTGTTCAAATGCAGCAAACAAAGTCTTGAACTCACCAAGGTGGGTCATCACAGTCTCACCGGTTGCAGCTTCAAACCATAAAGCTGTCTTAATAGACCACCAAGGGCAACAGAGTCCCACTGTGTATTAAAGGCTCCAACAGCTTCTCAGCTCTCATTACTCAGTCCCTGAGTAGCTGACATGCTTCCATTCAGAGGATTTGAGTCCCAAAAGCAAAAATGCCATAAGCACAGTCCAAACATGCTTGCACTTCTTCAGAGAGAACCCTCTGAATCCTCCAGGGATCTCTGGAAGTGGATTTGCCACTTACTGCCACAAATCTTCTTCTTGCAAAAAGAATGATTCCATCTCCACACACCAGGGCAGATAGTTTGTGCCATCTAAAGCCTCAAATGGCAGACTGACCGGACACTGTTCAGCCATTGCTGACTACTCAAAGAAAACATGTTTATTCTGAAACCAGCCTCTAAAAACAAACTCCCTTTTACAGCCAGGTCCAACGCAGCAAAGAAAACGCAAATTTCTCTCTGGGCCCATAACCTGATGGGATATATGCTGCCTTAAAGGGAAAAAACCGAGGCTTGAGAATAAACAGACAAGAATGCAGCTTGTTAGGGCCAACAGTGTTTACTGTTTAGCATAAGGCAATAATGCAGATACAATCACATTATCGCAATGATGAAAAAGATGAATATACAGGATACATCATTGTAAAAGGAAAAACAAAACAAACTTATAAGCAGAGTTCCGTGTATTGATCCCAGGGCCAGAGTTCCTGCCATGGCCTATACCCAAAGCCAGGCATAGCTCACTCTGCCCAGTCCATGGGAAGTGAACACGTGAAGAACTACATGGCTAAGAGACACTAGAAATCAAGAAGACATAGAACACCATTTTGCATGGTTGTATATTCAGACCTTCTAGCATTCTGATTGGCTGGAAGTTAGCTGTTACACACACTAGGCCTCAAAGCACACAGCATTGGTTGGCAGTGCTGCATCTACGCACTGAGTCCCCCCCCCTCCTTGCTCAGGGGGGGCTTGGGCAAGGCTTCCCACAGAAGGATATCAGGAGACCTTGTTCCCATGCAATCTAGTCAAAACAATACACACGTGACCGTTGCTATCTTGCACCTGCACTTCACGTCACCATGAGAAGGCTGTGCTTTGTATAGGAATAATTCGCCAGGGCAACACAAGAACTCTAACACTTTATACATTCTAGACAATTTCTCTGGTGACATATAACAATGGTACATCATTTTATAAAAATTCTCTTTAAGACTAGAACATAGTGTAAATTTCAATCCTTTCAACCACATATTTTCCCATTGTTCCATTTGTATATTGTAAACAAAATTTTAGCCCATTTTATCATACATTATTTCACTTGTTTTTCTTCTGTCTCAAATTTCAACAAAAGTTTATACATTTTGGCAATAACATGTTCCACATTTGTACATAATTCTGTTTCAAACTCAGTCTTACATTGTTCAAAACCATAACATCTTTTATCTACTTTAAATAGGCTGACCATATTTCCTTGAGACAAAAACGGGACAATGGGATGGAAAAAGGGGACAGGGTCTTATGCCGCCATGCCGGCCTCTGAACCCCACCCCCCAGTCTGCGCGATTGGCTCCCGCCTGCAAACCCCGCCCCCGGTCCACATGATTGGCTCCTGCCTGCAAACCCTGCCCCCCGGTGTGCGTGATTGGCTCCCACCTGCAAACCCCATCCCTGGTCCATCCTGCAAACCTTGCCCCCGGTCCATGGGATTGGCTCCTGCCTGCAAACCCCACCCCCAGTCTGCGCGATTGGCTCCCACCTGCAAACCCTGTCCCTGGTCCATGGGATTGAGTCCATCCTGCAAACCTCCCCCCCCCGGTCCATGGGATTGGCTCCTGCCTGCAAGCCCCACCCCCGGTCCTTGTGACCTTTAATGACATCAAAATTCATGGTATCTAAAGCTCATTCAGCGTCAGCGGGCTGCTGTATGTTGACATAGGGTAGCCTAGTGAACACCAGGTGATCATGTCCCTGCAGACACAGATGGAGAGGATGGGCCCAGCAGGGCTGATCTTCTCGTAGAGCATGGCCTTGGTGACATCGGGGTGCAGCTTGCCCATGTAGAGCGAGGCCATTGGGTAGCTGGGGGCGCTGGGATTCATGCTGGTGGGGGGACAGGGAAGGGGAAGAGGCGGCTGGGTAGATTCGCGAGCGCCGAGGAGGCCACGACAGGCTGGTGGGTTCTAAACTCAACAGCTCGGCGGCGGCGGCGGCGGTTATGCTCGGGGCTGCTGGTGGGAGGAGGAGCAGGTGGTCCTGCTGCTGCTGGTGGCTCTTCTTGTTGCTGCTGCATGGATGGATGAAATGTTTCTTGTGCTGAGAGACACAAAAGTGTTTTTGGCATAACCTAGATTTGTATTTATTCCATATTCTCAGAATGGCATTATGTCATCTGACATAATGATTTTTAAAATCTACATTAACTTTAGCTTTGTCGTTCCACAAATATCTATGCCACCCAAATCTCAGATTGTGTTCTAACTGCAATAGCCTTCTATTTCTCAGTAACACCCATTCTTTCATCCAAACTAAACAACAAGCAGCAAAGTATAATTTCAAATTAGGTAGACCCAATCCTCCTTTTCCTTTGCATCTTGTAACACTTTATATTTAACTCGTGGTTTTTTCCCCTGCCATACAAATTTAGATATATCCTTCTGCCATTGTTTAAATGGTGCATCAGTTGCCAAAACAGGTATTGTCTGAAACAAAAATAACATTCTAGGTAAAACCTTCATTTTAATTACAGAAATTCTCCTCAAGGAAGGCAGTTGTACTTTATCCTATCTTAACATATCTTTTTAAATTTCATTCCATGTCTTAACATAATTATTTTTAAATAACATACAGTTCATATTTGTCATAGTGATACCCAAATATTTTACCTTCTTCTCAATGTTAAAACTGCTTTATTCCTCAGTTCTGTTTGATCTTATATTTTCATATTTTTGTTAACATCTTTGTCTTCTGTTTATTAATTTTAAAACCTGCTAGTGCATCAAATTCTTTTAATTTACTCATTAATAATTCAATTCCCTTTAAAGGATCTTCCAGAACCAACACCAAAACATCTGCAAAAGCTCTTAACTTACAAGGCTCTTTTTAAATCTTTACACCCACAATCCTCTCGTCTTATGTCTCTATTCAATATTTCAAGAACTAAAATAAACAGGAGAGGGGACAATGGGCAGCCTTGTCTTGTTCCATTTTGTATCTCACATGGTTTGGTTAGATCTCCATTAACATTTGTACTGTCTGTGAAGTATAAATCAATTTTACCCATTTTATAAAATTCTCTCCAAAATTCATATTTTCCAAAACTTTAAACAAAAAAGTCCAGTTCAAATTGTCAAAAGCCTTCTCTGCATCTAAAAAGATAAATGCGGCTTGTTTTTCACTGTTTTTCCAAATATTCCAAAATGTCCAGCACAGTTCTAACATTATCCTTCAACTGTCTTTTAGGTAAAAACCCGCATTGATCCTCATGAATAAATTCTTGCAAAATTATTTTCAGTCTTTCAGCTAAAATCATTGTAAACAACTTATAATAATTATTCAATAATTATATTGGTCTGTAGTTTCTTGTTAAAGTCAAATCTTATCAAATTCTTTCTCTCCCAGTTCCAATAAAGCCAGATTATCTAATTCTCTTTCCAACTCTTTCTATAACTTCAGTCTTACTCTCTAAAATTTCTTCTTTATCATTGATTTGTTTTATCTCTCTAGATACTTGCTTTGTAGAACTTTCCATCTTTTTCACTTCTTTCATCTCCTCTTTTATCTTTGCAAGTCTTTCATCCATTCTTTTTTCAAAAGCTTCTATCATTGCCCATTTTTCAAATAATTTCTGAAGGAAATCTGGTGTAACTGTTTTATCTGCAGGCTACCCTAATGATCCCCTCCTGCCCTCTCCTGCCAATTTTCTAGTAGTTGCCATTATATATTATAAGCCAAAAGTGAAAGTATCTCAAACAAGCAGAAGGAAAAGGCAAGCTTACCCCTTTTTTCTTTTCCCCTTCTTTTATCTTTCTGTGACTTTAACATTTTCATCTCTAATGGCTCTCTGTAACTTCAAGCCACATCACAATAGCAGCAAAAGTCACAGTCTAGTTCAGTGGTCGGCAAACTTTTTTATGCCAGGGGCCATTTTGACATTTATAACATTTATAACATCACTTGAGGGCCAGTGGGCGGGGTTTGAGGATGGGAGCCAATCGCACAGAAGTGGGTGGGATTTGCGGGCGGGAGCCAATCACATGGAAGGGGGCGGGGAGGTTTGGAAGAAGGAGAAGGGAAAGAGAGGCTCGACTGCTCCAGTTGCTTCTCTTCTGGAGCTCCTCACGCCCCCAGTCCAGGCAAAGTAAAGCTGGTGGGGAATCCAGCGCGGGAGCGGGGTTTGCGGGCGGGAGCCAATTGTGCACACTTAGGGCCTGCTGCCGCCATGCCCGCCACACCCACTGCAGTGCCCGCCGCCACCATGCCCACCGCCACGCACACCATGCCCGCTGTCATGCCTGCCCCCGCCACGTCCGCTGCCGCGCCTGCCCCTGCTGTGCCTGCCATGCCTGCCTGTGGAAGAGCCACACTCAAGGGGCCAAAGAGCCACATGTGGCTCGTGAGCCGTGGTTTGCCGACCCCTGGTCTAGTTCATCACCTTATCTTTGTTATGTAGAGTCCGCCAATTAGATGCATTCTTTAACAATAAACAAAAAGCATTCCCACAAAGGTCTGATCTCTTCAACTACCTTGAACAAGATTAGTTTGTTTATGCCAAAGCATGTTAGTCAAAAATAAAAATAAGAAAAAGAAAAAAATAGGAAAGTAACTGTCCCCTTTATCCATTTTAAAACTTTCTTAAATCTTCCCTTTGTTAAGCTTTTGGCAAAAAATTATTGAATCTTTAAATCCTTAAAGTCTCTTTTTATTTTTGTAATCCCGAAAGAAGGTTTAATTCAACGAAAGGAATCTTATTTTTGTGCAAAGGACATCTCTCTATAACTGTAGATTAATTATTTCCCAAAGTGGTTAAGAAATGAGGATGGCAGGGTTTATTGTCTGTACAGGCTAAACCACAGTTGTGAGCATAGATGGAATCGCAGGACTCCTGGCTGCTCAACTCCCGAGCTGACTACAAAAACTTCAATTTCTGCAGTTAACTCACAACTCCATCTGGAGTACAAGTGGGTTATCTCACAATCTCTCTTTGATCCAGAGAGATTTTGCAGGCCAGCATCCACCTTCTAGTCTGCATTCTTGGCCGTGGTGTCCCTCCGCTCCTTCGGAGATGTCAGCCTGCCATAATTCCTCACCAGAAGCCTCAATAATTGCATACAATTCTTAAATGATTAGTTCATAGTTTTTTGAAACTGCAAAGCAAAATGGAGACCCTTATCTGGGATAGTGCTTAAGGTGTTGAAATAGCATAGGTGAAAACCTGATGTCGAATCTTTATTCAACCATGAAGCTCACTGGGTATCTTTGGGTCAGTTATCTTTTATAATAAAACCTAGTTCACAGGCCTGTTAAGGGAATAAAATGTTAAGATATCAGCCAGACTGAGAGTTTTGAAGAAATAGTGTAATGTACATGTAATAAAACAAAGTCAACCCATGCTTATACAAGTCTCTGTGAGATGGGTGGCTATACAGTTGCAATCAAAGTTATTCAACCCCCATTGCAAATCAGGTTTATTGTCAAAATTTACAGACTTTTAGCTGTTTGCAATGAACAAATCAAACAAAAGCAATTGAAATAGCTCAACGCAACGAATGCTTCAAGTGGTTTCCCCAAATTCAACTGGAAATGCAACTTATAATGACTTCTCCAGTCTCAAAATTATTCAACCCCCTGAATAGAATCTGTCACAACAGCACACATTCTGTACAGTATGAAAAACAGGTGTTGTCTCAAGCACACCTGATGCAACTAATCAAGGGCTTCATTAGTTGCACCAGGTGTGCTTGAGCTGGAACAAATGAAATGCTTGAACTGGCTAGGGGTTTGTCGAGTGTCATGTTTGACTGCATGTTAGAAATATGGCTACATCAAAAGAATGGTCCAAAAAGGTAAGAGAAGAGATCATCACACTTCACAAACAAGAAACAGGATACAAAAAGATAGTGAAGGCACTGAATGTTCCTAGGGACACCGTTGGAAGCATAGTTCGCAAGTTCAAAGTTAAAGGAACAGTGGTTACACTACCTGGATGGGGCAGAAAAAGGAAGCTGTCAATGGCTGCAACCAGATTTCTGAGAAGGCAGGTTGAGAGAAACCCTTGAGTGACTGCAAAAGACTTGCACCAAGACTTGGAGGCAACAGGCACTGAGGTTTCAGGGAGCACAGTAAGGCACATACTAAACACAGAAGGTTGCCATGCCAGACCTCCAAGACGTACACCACTACTGACCCAAAAGCACAAGAAAAGTTGGCTCCAATATGCTCACAATCATATAAATAAGCCATAGACGTTTTGGGATTCTGTTCTGTGGAGCGATGAAACAAAACTGGAACTTTTCAGCCCAATGGATCAGCGGTATGTCTGGAGGAAGAAGAATGAAGCATACACTGAAAAGAACACTCTGCCTACAGTTAAGCATGGTGGTTGCTCAGTGAAGCTCTGGGGCTGCTTTGCATCCTCTGGCACTGGAAGCCTGCAGCGTGTGGAAGGCAAGATGGATTAATTGAAGTATCAGGAAATCCTAGGAGAAAATGTTATGCCATCTGTAAGGAAGCTGAAGCTTGGGCATCATTGGACCTTCCAGCAGGACCATGATCCCAAGCATACCTCAAATTCCACTAAGGCTTGGATGCAGAAGAAGTCCTGGAAGATTCTACAGTGGCCATCACAGTCACCTGACTTGAACCCCATAGAAAATCTCTGGTGGGATTTGAAGAAGGTGATTGCAGCACGCAAACCCAAGAATATTACTGAACTGGAGGCCATTGCTCATGGGGAATGGGTTAGGATTCCTCAGGAATGCTGCCAGAAGCTGGTGTATGGCTATGCATCTCGTTTGCAGCAGGTCATAACAGCAAAAGGGTGCTCTACTGAGTACTGAAGATGCTTTCCATGAAGGGGTTGAATAATTTTGAGACTGGAGAAGTCATTATAAGTTGCATTTCCAGTTGAATATGGGGAAACCACTTGAAGCATTCGTTGTGTTGAGCTATTTCAATTGCTTTTGTTTGATTTGTTCATTGCAAACAGCTGAAAGTCTGTAAATTTTGACAATAAACCTGATTAGCAATGGGGGTTGAATAATTTCGATTGCAACTGTATAAATATGATGTAATAAATAATAAATGTTATAAAAAAGGAAAAAATATTTATGGTGGTAGTGGTAGTGGGGAGAATCCAGACCAAACCGGCTCCCTTACAGTGCCCATTTTGAAACTGCTATAAATTTAAAAAGCAAGTATTTGGATTTAAGATCAAATCAAGCTTCCTGCATCCTCAAATCCATGTGCAAATAAATGGCATGGTCTGAAATGAGTTGTCAGTCAAGCAAAGAATAATCAGCAACCTCGAAAACATATATCTTGAAAGGAAAACAAGTGAATGCAATGGGTATGGGCCTGTGACTTAACAAAGCTATGTTGCTCTGAGCCAATAGCAAAAGCTTAATTAACCATGCATATTTTAGTTACGCCAAACACAAACTAATTTCCTTGGTATAAAATGACTATCAGAGGCGGGTTGAGGTACAAATAGTAAGGATGGTGGCTTTACGACTCTCTCCCTAAGGCATAGCCTCATTAATTGAATGAAGTCTTTAATGGGCTTATGGCACTTGACAGCTCTTTCCTTTCTAATGAATGACCCTTCAAGAAATGTAACTTTGGCTGTGAGCTAAATCTGGCATTGCTAGACTGTTGATGCTGTCTAGATAAGTAGATTAAAAATATACTTACCATTGAGGGCCATGTGAAGCTCCGCTTCAGAGGTAATTCAATCTTCAAATTGAATCTTCAGATCAAATTGTCAAATAGGTTTGGTGCATAGAATCAAATCAGGTGCCTCTGAATTAACCCAGACATTTGTTGGACTTCTATGCATGTACAGATTTTTGTAGAATCAAATCAAATTATCAAATTTCTTTGATGATTCAAATCAATTTGTCAAACAAATTGCAAAATTGAAACAGATTTTGACCAGCCACCCTACTAATCTCTAGAGCAGGCAACTTGGTATCTTCCATATGTTTCAGATGACAGTGTTCATAATTCCCAGCCAGACATGGTCTGGCATGGGTTGATGAAGGCTGAGGCAATGATTCATCAGTAGGATGCCTACTGCATGCCACAAACCTCTGGCTACTTTCACAATCTTTAGCAATAACACTTTGCCTCTCTGGAGGCTGATCTGCTTTTACACCAGAGAATTTCCAAGCTGACCATTCAAATTTGCTACAAGTACTGTAAATAAATTCAATACACATTGGATTGTCTCCTCTGATGCCATAAAAAGAGTTGCCTAAAGCATCTTATAATTTCAAATCAACAAAATCTGCATTCTGCATTCTGAATTCTGAGAGCAACATAGGTGAAATGGTCCCTATTGGTAGGGAGGCCCCCCGGAACATCTGTTGGGCCACTGTGAGGATTATTCAGGCTATCTGGTTAATAAAGCCACTCAGATTTGCTCCACCTTGGATTCTGACTGGGCAGGTCACCAGGCACACCAGGCATAGTTTGGTGGTGTGATCTGGGATGAGTTTGAGCCGGTGACTCCTGAGGAAGTGGACAGGGCTTTCTGTGCTGTCAGCTTGGCCACCTGTTTACTGGATCCGGGTCCCTCCTGGGTCATGGAAGTGGCCAGGGAGTTGCCCCACAGTTGAGTTCTTGCTGTAGTGTTGGTCTCTTTGATGGAGTGGGTGGTGCCCCGAGACTTGAAAGAGGAGGTGGTGCATCCCCTCCTCAAGAGGCCATCTTTGGACCCAGTGGTCTTCAATAACTATTGACAGGTGTCCAACCTTTCCTTTCTGGGGAAGGCTGTTGAGAAGGTGGACAGCCTGCAGCTGATGAAACCCCTGGAGGAAATGGATTATCTAGACTTATTTCAGTCAGGTTTCAGCCTGGGCTTTAGTACTGAGACAGCTTTGGTCGCACTTATAGATGACCTGTGGTGGAGCTGGGATGGCGGTGGTGCATACATCCTTGTGCTCCTTGATCTCCCGGTGGCTTTCAGTATTGTCAACCACAGTATCCTTCTGAGCCAACTCTGTGGGTTGGATATTGGGGCACCATCTTGGAGTAGATCTCCAGGGCTGGTTCCAGTTGGTGTTTGTTGGTGGGGAGAGATCATTCCCTGTGTTATGCCTCAGGGTTTTACCCTTTCTTTTTTATTTATTTAATTTTTATCCCGCCTTTATTATTTTTATAAATAACTCAAGGCGGCGAACATACTTAATACTCCTTCCTCCTCCTATTTTCCCCACAACAACAACCCTGTGAGGTGAGTTGGGCTGAGAGAGAGTGACTGGCCCAGAGTCACTCAGCCAGCTTTCATGCCTAAGGCGGGACTAGAACTCACAGACTCCTGGTTTCTAGCCCAGCACCTTAACCACTAGACCAAACTGGCTCTCTTCCCTCCTTTTTAACAACTACATGAAACTGATGGGTGAAGTCATCTGCCAGTTTGGGGTTCAGTATCATCAGTATGCTGATGATACACAATTATAACTTTCAAATCGAGGTTGGCAAAGTGAGGCTGTTGAGGTTCTGTCCCAGTCTCAGCCTTCCCAGGTAGACCAGACAGGAAACATGACCAGATGAGCTAATTCTACTTTATTGTAAGGCTATATTAACAGAATCTTGCAAGTCTGAAAGTACAGATCTCCTGCTGTCTCTTTTACGGTCTGATAAGTTAGGGAGGTTCCTTTCTGAGTTTCTTTCTCTGCCTGTTATAACTCTTCTGTCCTTCCAAAAGAAAACAAAAGAATAGTAGGCTTCCCCCCAACCCTTTTTGAACCTATGGTGCAAGTTAACACCTTTGGCTATTGGTCTGTTGGTAATTGTGTTGAAGATGCCTTTGAAATATTCTAAGCTATTTAATATTCATTAAAAGCTAAGAAATAAGCCTTCAAGTAGTAGGCATGTAGCTATACATACCTATTATTTTTTAAAATGTTATTTCAATAGCAAACATTCCCTTTTATCCTTTAAGATTCACTGTCCACCCCCATTTATTTTGGCCTCAAGAACTCATGTTTTTATTATCTGTTTCCCTCATTAGGTTTTGATCGCTATTTCTCTAGTAGGACACTGGACAATAATCGACGGAACATTTGGTTTGCTGAATTTTGGGAGGATAACTTTCACTGCAAGCTAAGCCGCCATGCTCTCAAGAAAGGAAGTGCTATCAAAAAGTGTACAAGTAAGAAATTCTAAATGTGGGTATATTTGGGGGTGTGGACCTTTGGTTTGTGAGTGGCAGAGAATGGGAAGGACAGAGCAATCTGACCGGGATGTTGTTGGCTCCATTCCAGTGTTGTAACCTAAAAGAACGTCATTATCTAATGGAGCTGTGGCCATTAATTTGGTCTTTGTTAGACCTAGCAGGCAGTCCCCACTTTGAGGGTTAGCTGTTTCAGTCAGAGATACCAGTTGCTTCGCATGCATTGGATATATGAGTTGAATTATCTGAGGTGACTGTCAGAACATACTGTCATCTTTTTCATAATGCCAAGTTAATTGTGTGGATTTTATATTAGTAGTGTGAATGGGAGAGTGCTGGTGGCTAAGCTCTGAAGGTCAAGTAATAGTCTGAAACAGGTAGGCTGGGATGATGGTGTATTTGCTGGTGAAGCATAATACAGAAGTGATTATGCTATGAATCAGGGTAGTCCTTTGTGGTCTGACCACAATAGGTAAGTGACTTTCTATCATTCTTAGTTTCCTAGTTTCATGCAATATTGTGCTCATGTGCATGCGATAAAGCAGGGTAACTTAGTCAGTTTGGTGCCCTTCAAATGTGTTACTCTTCCATAATTTCCATCCAGCACAGTAAAAAATGTACAATATCATTCTAAGTCAGTATGATTGTAAGGATCATCATCATCATCATTGGCGATCACTCGTAGCCGAGTAAGATTGTCTTCCAAAGGTAAAATTTTAACGGTGGATCCGTAAGTGGCTATAAAGGCCAATTCTGGATCCGCACAACCTCCCACAATGAGGGCATAGGTTTCCGGGTGGGAGATGGTCATGATGAGGGTTTGCCTGATGTGCCTTCCTTTTAGCTCTTTTCTCCTTTTCGCCCTGTACTCGTGCTTCTTCAAAGTCCATAGCGCCATTAATAAAGGATGACCTCCAATTGAAACGCTCATGAGTTAGGGCTTCCCAGTTCTCAATGCTGATATTACATATTTTAAAATTAGCTTTGAGAATATCTTTGAATCTCTTTTGCTGTCCACCAATATTCCGTTTTCCATTCTTAAGTTGGGAGTAAAGTAGCTGCTTTGGAAGACGATGGTCAGGCATTCGAACAACATGGCCGGTCCAGCGAAGTTGATGTTGGATGATCATTGTTTCAATGCTGGTGGTTTTCGCTTCTTCTAATACGCTAACATTAGTCCGCCTATCTTCCCAAGTAATTTGCAGAATTTTTCGGAGGCAGCGTTGATGGAATCTTTCAAGAAGTTGGAGGTGGCGTTTGTAGAGGGTCCATGTTTCACAGGCGTTCAGAAGGGTTGGTAGTACAATGGCTTTGTAAACAAGCATTTTGGTCTCCCTGCGAATGTCCCGATCCTGAAACACTCTACGCTTCATTCGGGAGAAAGCTACACTCGCAGAGCTCAGGCAATGCTGAATTTCAGCATCGATGTCGGCTTTTGTAGATAGATGGCTGCCGAGATAAGAAAAGTGATCAACATTTTCTAGTGACACACCTTTAAGCTGGATTGATGGCGCTGCAGAGGGATTGGTTCGAACTTGCTGGTAAAGCACTTTGGTTTTTTTAATGTTAATCGAGAGGCCGAGTTTTTCATATGCTTCTGCAAAGATGTTTAGGATAGTTTGAAGATCTTCCTCGGAGTGTGCACAGACTACGTTATCATCAGCATATTGAAGTTCTATAACAGAAGTTGCAATTACCTTATTTTTTGCTTTCAGCCTACTAAGATTAAAAAGCTTTCCATCTGTTCGATATATAATTTCTACACCAGTAGGAAGTTTCTCTTCAACAAGGTGCATAATCATAGCGATGAAGATAGCGAATAAGGTTGGAGCAATAACACATCCCTGTTTAACGCCGGATTCCAGTTTAAATGGATCGCTTTGAGAGCCATTGTTATTCAGGATTGTTGCCATCATGTCGTCATGGAGTAACCGCAAGATGTTCACAAATTTATCAGGGCATCCGATTTTCAGAAGGATGGTCCAGAGAGCAGTACGATTTACAGTATCAAAAGCTTTAGTCAGATCAATAAACACCATGTACAGAGGGCGGTTTTGCTCCTTGCATTTTTCTTGAAGCTGTTGTGCAGTGAAGATCATATCCACTGTTCCCCTGGAAGGGCGGAAGCCATTTTGCGTTTCAGGGAGGATGTCTTCTGATACAGATAGGAGACGGTTTGCAATGATCTTTGCCAGGATTTTGCCTGCTGTGGCTAGAAGGGAGATGCCTCGATAGTTTCCACAGTCTGTTCTATCACCCTTTTTAAAGAGAGTGATAATTATGGCATCCCTAAAGTCTGCTGGAATCTCCTCCCTCATCCAGATTTTTTCGATGAGCTTATGAAGTTGTTGTGTAAGTTCAGGCCCGCCTTCTTTAAAGAGTTCAGCAGGAATCCCATCAGGTCCACTAGCTTTGTTATTTTTCATTTGTTTAGTGGCTTTACTGACTTCCTCCAAACTAGGGGGTACTGCAAGCTCATCTCTTATTTGTTTTTGTGGGATTTGCAAGAAGACTTCATCAGCCACAGTAGAGTGATGATTAAGGAGATTGTAGTCATGCTCTTTCCAGCGCAGTGCAATAGACTCTTTGTCCTTTAGAAGTTTAGCACCATCTACTGAGCGTAAGGGATTTGTACCATGGTTTGTTGGTCCATAGATGGCCTTTATGGCATTAAAAAAGCCCCGTGCATCATGAGCATCTGCAAAATGTTGGGTTTCTTGGGCTCTTTTTATCCACCATATGTTCTTAAGTTCTCTAGTTCTTCTTTGGACTTCTGACTTTGCACTGGCGTAGATTTTTTTCTTAACGGCACAGTTAGTATCTTTTTGCCATATTTGGAAGGCTTTCCTTTTCTTGTCAATAATATGTTCAATCTCACTATCGTTCTCATCAAACCAGTCCTGATGTCTCTTAGTCTGGTATCCGATAGTTTGTTCACAGGCTGAAATAATAGAAGTCTTCAATTTAATCCAGTGTTCCTCAACATTTTCAGGAAGTTCCATAGGCAGATGTTCCTTGAGAGTTGATTGAAAACAAGCTCATTTAATAGGATCTTGAAGGGCCAGTGTATTCATTTTACGCCTTGGTTTTCTTCCTTGGAGCCTACGATGAGGGACAATCTTTATGGCCATCGTGGTTCGAATTAATCGATGGTCTGTCCAGCAGTCATCAGCGCTCGTCATGGCTCTGGTGAGAAGTACATCACGGCGATCTCTAGCACGGACAATTACATAATCTAAAAGATGCCAGTGCTTCGACTGTGGGTGCTTCCATGATGTTTTAAATTTATTTTTCTGGCGAAAGAGTGTGTTAGTAATGACAAGGTTATGCTCTGCACATTTAGTCAGAAGTAAGATTCCATTCGTGTTGCTGTTGTCAACTCCTTCTTTCCCAATGATCCCTGGCCACAAATCAAAATCACGCCCAACTCTTGCATTGAAATCGCCCAGGAGGATAATTTTATCCTCCTTTGGTATCTCTGATAAGATGGTGTCCAGCTGGGTATAAAATTTTTCCTTGATATCCTCATCTGCATCTAGTGTTGGTGCGTAAGCACTTAGGATAGTTGCCTGTTGGTTTTTGGCGAGTTTTATTCGCAGAGTTGAGAGTCGTTCATTAATCCCAGTGGGAACTTCTGACAAGAGCTTCACAAGGTCGTTTTTGATAGCAAAGCCTACCCCATGTATTCGTCGTTCTTGTTCAGGCAGTCCTTTCCAAAAGAAGGTATAACCTCCTTTTTCTTCCTTCAACTGTCCTTCTTCTGCTCTTTGAGTTTCTTGGAGTGCTGCTATATCGATATTAAAACGTCTCAGCTCCCTTGCAATAATGGCAGTCCTACGTTCAGGTTGTTCACTATCCATATTGTCTTGCAGTGTCTGTATATTCCATGTTCCAAAATTCATGTGTTTTTTACGACCGCTAGATGGTGACCCCACATGAGCTTCACACGACAAGAGCTTCACAAGGTCGTTTTTGATAGCAAAGCCTACCCCATGTATTCGTCGTTCTTGTTCAGGCAGTCCTTTCCAAAAGAAGGTATAACCTCCTTTTTCTTCCTTCAACTGTCCTTCTTCTGCTCTTCGAGTTTCTTGGAGTGCTGCTATATCGATATTAAAACGTCTCAGCTCCCTTGCAATAATGGCAGTCCTACGTTCAGGTCGTTCACTATCCATATTGTCTTGCAGTGTCCGTATATTCCATGTTCCAAAATTCATGTGTTTTTTACGACCGCTAGATGGTGACCCCACTGGTTGCGGTAATCCAGTCAGGGAGAAAATGAGGCAGACTATGTTTAGGGCACCTTTTCTAGCCCCCTCCCCATATGGGGTGAGCAGAGTGGATCCTAAATAGGGCTGCTCAGTCGTGGATACAGCTGCCGAACTACTCAACTGCCTCGATCCTTGAGTCAGGGCGACTGAATCCGTATCCACCGCCCATGTGCTGGTCCATGACTAGGAGCTTCCGGATTTCACAGTCCTGCCCCCGTTGCCATTCGTCAGTCGCCATGGTACTTTTGGTTGTTTTGGGTTTGGTGTGGTTGGAAGACGCCTGTGCGTGAATTTGTTTTATGTGTGGAGATCGGTGCACAACGATCAGCACACAACCTTCACAGAAAAAGGCTCTAATCCAATGGCAATCCAAGAAATCCAAGAAAGTCCTCAACGGCAAAACAGGCGGAAGATAGCAAGGTGTATTGTTACAACGGCTGCGAAGTCGGATGAAGGCTGCAGCAGACAAAAGGTCACCAATCGTCATGGTATCCATGCCATTGTAAGGATCATAACAGTAATGTGGCTAAGAAACTCTTTAAATATTTGCTAATACTAAATGCATCCTTGCTGTGAATCACTGAGATTGTTTTTTGAATAGGAGGGAAAAGGGCAGATCTGGAGTAGCTGGCAGAGGATCTTATGGGGTAGGAAAAAGTGATTTGTATTAGTGGAATCAAGGACAGAGGTAGAAGAAGAGACTTGTCAGAGAATGTGCCTGTGTGGGTTTCCTCTTCCATATCTGCCAGTCTTCCTAGCCTGATATCCTCAGATGTGTTGGGACCAGAACTTTAAAAATTCCCCCATAGCAATTGGTTGAGAATTCCAATAGTTGGAGACACAACACATCTGGAAGACACAAAGTGGGAGATGGCAGTTCTTGAGGGATGTAAGATTATTTTCTATTAGACAAGAGTAAAGATCATTAACCCTGTATATTTTAATGCTCTTCAGTGTTAATGTTAATGCGGCCCTCAGATTTTTAAAGCTGCTTTGTTTTGTTTTTGTCCCTGTGTTCCTTGCTTTTATGAGAAGTTCTTAATTATCATTTTTAATTATACATTTTCTGAGCACCTGGTAAGCAGAGCATATATTTGTATAAATTAAATCAATCAATCAAGCCCATAAGCACCGATAGACTCATTTGGGAGTGGGCCAGTAGATTAAGAACATTTTAGGATATGATTCCTTGAATTTAAGAGCAGAAGGCATTGCTCACAAATAAATATGCCCACTGAAGGCCCTGAGAGAACCTGGGAGGAATTAGTGTATGAAGCAACCAAATGCTTACTATCTTTATACTTATTAAATAAAAACAAACCCACATTAATTCAACTGACCACATGGTTCATTCTCAGCTTCCTTGGGCACCTTTTGCTATCCTCTTCTTTGGTCTGCTTTTACTCTACATGGACCCCTGCCTGCACATTAGTTTTCTTTTTCATTGTTTGCCATCATCTTTCCTCTTCACACTACACAAGTTCTTTCTTCATTTGCTCATAAGTTTCCATTATGACATTGCAACCCCAACTCCATTGTTCTCAGCTACTCTTTTCCCAGCAATTCTCTCAGCAGCCTGGCTCAGGAGGAGGAGAGAATGCATTATAAAGCTGTGCCACCATTGTTTGAAAGTGGCTTATGGATTAGAGTAGAAGGGAGTTCCTGAAAATAAAAAGGGGATGAGAAAGTAGCCCTCTTAAGTTCATGAGTAGAGTTAATCCTGACAGGAGAGATGAGATACACGTCTCATGGGCAAATGAATGTATTTGTTCATCCTCCCTCTGTTGCCAGGGCTGACGGAAATTCTGTCTCTGATGTGAAGTGACTGAAACCTTGGTGCTGGGTACCTTTTGCCTCAAGCAACAATTAAAATATTTCATTCCATAAAAATATCTAGCCGCATGGGAAGTACAATGCAGAATAGTTGTTAAAAGGAAGGAAGGAAAGAAACAAACCCCAGAGAAATCAGCTGCCATGTAAATGATAACAAATCTTCAAGCTGGGGTTACAGAAAGTGACTGGGACCGCTTCTTTATCTCTGTGTTGTCACATTTATTCACCCTCCCTGCCAGACACTGTGCCTCTGCGGAATTGATGAGTGCCACAGTAGATGAGAGGACAGAACAGAAAGACCCAGAGGGACAGGTAAAACTAATTTTGACCATTGCTTCTACTACCTCCTCTCTTGATCCACCCAGGATAGATTCAGATGTCAGAGTAGCTGCTTAAATGCCAAATCTGCACATCTTGTAAGGGTATAGAGAAGACAGTTCAGGGCCAGACACTTAAAGGATAGGAGATCCTTCATGCCCAATTTCATCTTCGTTGTAAGCCAATTATAAACAAAACCAACATATGATATTATGGAAGGAATATTTTATCCAGTCCTCTTATGCCCTCGTGGAGCCTACTCCAATCCTTACACCTTCTTCCCATATGTTTTCCAGTGCTTTCCTCAAAACACAGGGATTCTGTGACAGCTCATTGTATATACACTGAATAAGTCCTCCCCATCTTTGTGCAGTTTTTGTTCATTATTTGATTATACCAGTGTTTCTCAACCTTGGGAACTTTAAGATGGGTGGATTTCAACTGGCTATGGAATTCTGGGAGTTGAAGTCCACCCATCTTAAAGTTCCCAAGGTTGAGAAACACTGAATTATACCTCTGCTCATCCAGAGACAATTCCCAAACCTTTGGGTACTTCTTGTGTCTGGAAGATTCAGTTTAGGCTACATAAGAATCAACAGCTGGTCATGTATGGAAAGAAAAATTGGACACAATTATGTTGTAGACTTTCCAGGAGTACTTAGTAACTTTTTTGCTGTGGAGAAAATTATGTTCTTTTACAGCATTGCTTCTTTATCAAGGTCTAACTCCATTAATCGATATTTGTTCCCTCTCCCATGCTTTGCTCAGCATTTTGACTGCTTCTTCCCCCTTTTTTTCCTCTTGTAGATATAATTTAAACAATTTCTGAGACTTAAAAAAAATTAAGCCTATTAGTTTCTCTCTTAAACTTAAACCATTGCTCTGGTTTTGCTGGAAGAGTCAACCTGTCAGTGCACTGCTAGGAAAAGGAAGTACTGATTTATATCCCACCTTTATTTGTACAACTCAAGGG
This sequence comes from Charina bottae, assembly GCA_023362775.1. Classification (NCBI taxonomy): domain Eukaryota; kingdom Metazoa; phylum Chordata; class Lepidosauria; order Squamata; family Charinaidae; genus Charina; species Charina bottae. The sequence goes on along the minus strand of JALMGJ010000003.1, from coordinate 69,463,168 downwards.
AGCATATACAGTATAATGTTCCCTCCTCCTATTTTCCCTACAACAATGATCCTATGAGCTGGGTTGGGCTAAGAGAAAGCGACTCATCCAAAGCCACCCAGCTGGCTTCCATGCCTCAGGGAGGATTAGAATTTACCGTCTCCCAATTTCTAGTCCAGCACCTTAACCATTACAATAAACTGGCTCTTAGAAAGCAGAGTTTGGCTGTTCCAAGAAGTAACCAATTAGTAATTGCAGAGCTAATTTCTCTAGAATTAGGGAGACCTGTTTAGCCCCAAACTTGATGCCATTTGAAACTTTGTTTTGTATTTTTCTATAGAAAGGAATAAGCGGAATCACATAGTAGCCCCACTGTTTCACTTATGGAATTCTGCACACATACCTCAATAGAATATAAATGGAAGAATTCAAAGTATGGGTATTTTGCTGTGTGTTTGAACTGTTACAGAATGAACTGAGAAGAAATACGATAGATGCCATTCTGCCTGTAAACTTCTATGCCATCTCTTCTCCTAAGGATTAGAAAGCCCAATTAGAGAAAGGAGGGCAGGATAGAAATATGCAAAAGTTTCTGATGAATATTGGAGAGTCCTAGTAGGCTGTCCATGGATAAGATATAGAGTATGCTTATCTGACAGAGAAATTTGTACCTGATTACAAGCATATCTCAGCCTGTTTTTTGGAGGCTAGCTGGCTCTCATTACTTTCTGTTTGTCATTTTTTAAAACAAACATGGAGGCTAGTATAGGAGCCACAACATCAATGGGGTAACAAGAGGAATGAACAATGTTGTTCTAAGCTCCTATCTCTGGATCTTGCGGTTGAAAGTGTGATGGTTAACTTTATCTTAATGCTCTCTTCCATGTTCACATGACAAGGGCGACATGACAAGGGAGAACAGTTTAACTCCAAACAAATCCAAGGCTACTTTGGGTTAAACTAACCCTCTCTTGTTCTGCTGCTGTCTAGGTTTCATCCTGCCCATAACCCAGTCAGTCGTATTGTGCAAACAGGGTCACTGATTGAAGTATTCATGCTCCTACATTTATGGAGAATTAGGACTCCATAACAGTACTTTTCTGTTTTTTTGTTATTTGTTAATGGATATGCCCAAATACCCCAATATATAAAATATTTAAGGCCAGGGGGGTTCCAGATTTGAGTGACATCTTGCCAAAGAACCTGCTGGTAGACCTCTCCTAATCCAAGGATATTGGCTGCATGTGCATCTGACAGGAGTAACAGGCAGCAACAGACTGCTGTTTTAAATTTCCCTCAATACCTCATCATCAGTCTAGGATGTTGTACAATATGTTAAATTATGGCTCATTGACCCTGTTGCTTGCTGGGAAGGGGGTGATGTGGGCTGGCTTTAGTAGAGGGTGCTGGTACTAGGGCTATAAATCTCTGAAGCATCAGTGAATACTACAGTCACTGAATTTATACAAGTGAGGATAGCCGAATGATAGAGCTATACATGCTAGCTGTAGAAATGTTTCCACTTTATTGCCCTTTCCTGTCTTTTAATAACTATGAAGATCAGGTGTGTGTTTCTTAACCACTGGCCCAAACTTGCTGTCATTATGTGGTTATATGTATTTTTGGATTTTTTCAGCTAGAACTGACTGGGAGGGATTACAGTGATAAACAAAGTGTATAGGGAATCTATCTTTTTGACAGCCATGTGGTTGAGGTGATGGTTGCAGGTGACATGTTTACTGAAAGATGGAAGAGATTTACTGCCTGCCACCCATGGGGGAAAGACAGATAAAGGTGTCTGGGCTTTCAGGCACTGGAGACGTGGTGGAATTGTAGGTTGTATATTGCCAGTTAAATGAATTTCTCTCCCTTTTTTGAGGTTTTGTGGAAGGCAACAGAACTTTTGCTATCTATTACAATTCCAAGTCACTCATTGTGATGCCTAAATGGTCATGGACCATATGATATGTTTGGATTTAGAGTATCTCCTAGATGCCATCATTGCTATGCACTTAATTCTATCCTCTAGGCGGGGTACCAAATGTTGATCCTGTGATGTTGAGCCTTTAATGCTCAAAAACAAGAATAGGGAAGCTGGTCCTCCAGATATTGCTGAACTGCAACTCCCAGCAGCCCCAGCATGGTCAGTGGTGATGGATGTTGTTGAAGTGCAATCATTGAAGTTTGTAACAGCTAGAGAGCCATGACTTCCTTACATCTGCTGTGGAATATCAAACTATTCAGATGCTGTATTCAAGGTACAACTTGTTCATCAATTTAATCTTCAGTCTGACATTTCTTTGAAAGAAGCAAGATCTGCAACAAAGCTGCAGAATTTTCAGCATTCTAGTCAGTCAGCCATGCTCCATTCCTCTTCCCACTCAATTTTCCATTTTTGTTTCCTCAACTGTCAGTTTTACATAGTCACTGAGTATACTCCAGCCAAGTGATAAAAACACACAGTCATTATAGAAAGACTTGTGACTTCAAGGGTGAGTTCAGACAGGACATGTCAGTAGTAAAATAATGTATAAGACTGGGTTTTAATTTACTATCTGCTAATGTATCTTGCAGTGAAAGCCCCATTAGTATATAATTTCCCATAAGCTACAAGGTCCAGAGTTTCATAGTCTCAAAGCATGTATTTCCAATTGTACCGCTGAGGCTAGGGTATGTATATAGCCATGATCTTTCTGTTTCTCCTTGTCTGATTTCTTGCTGTTTCCAAAGGGCCTATAGAAGTGGGGAAGTAGATCTTCACACTGAAACACTTCAGTTTGAAATGACAGCATTTGCAAATACAGTGATGTATTTGGCTCTTCAAATACATTGCAGCGCTTGCAGAAATAGAGAGACCGAGCTTTCCAATGCAATATAATTCACTACATAATTCACTTTATCTAACTTGCTCTCAGTCTAACTTCGAGGCCAAGGCCAGCTCTACATTTTGAAATACCAGATCCAGAGAGATCCTGCTTCCTTGCTGTTCCCTTTATGAGGTAGAACTGCATCAGGTGTTTCTGGGGAGTTGCCATCTAGATGTGTTAGATTTACAATTTATGGGAATCTGGAAATCATTGCCGAACCTATCCGAAGGGGAACAGGTTGGGGAATCTGGCCCATATCACATCAGTTACAGGGAAGTATGGAAACTAACTTGCTTAAACAACAGTTGTTGTTGGATTGCTACTTAAAAATGACAGTTTTTGGAACTGCATATGTGTATATGTGTATCTTTTAGAAAATAACAAGCTAATCACACAACATTTTAAAAATCTTTTTCTACCCCTTTTCAACTTATTTAAGTGGTTTATATAAAACATGTATCAGCTATCCAAACTTTGCTGACTTAAAAGAAACAGAAAAAGCACTGCCTGCAACCATAAGCTGTGACGGACCTTGTTAGAGCTTGGATAGAAAACCACCAGGGAAACCAGGACTGTTAACTAGACTGAGAAGTTTTAAAAAGTCCCAGATGAAGATACTGTTGTACTGTTGCCAAGACAACTACATGGAAGTCTTCGTGTAGTTATAAGGAGTCAAGCTCAACTAGGGGGAGTCTTCATTATCTATATAATATTTAAGTGGGCACTCAGAAACACAACCAAACTTCCCAAAGTCAAAATAGATTTTTTAAAAATGGTTCAAAATTAATCATGGAAGGTGTTGCAGATTCAATAAATAAAGAGAGGAAAGAGCAGATACTCAAGTACTCTGGAAGTAAAATAGAAAGATGGAAGCTTCTTTTGTGGAGGAAGAAACTTTTAGAGAAATTCCAAGGCAAATTTTAACAGGATAATATTATTTACAGAAAAAAAAATTGATAGGGCAAAAAAGCCTCAGAAATTCTCTAAGTAGGATATGCAAATCCTATGGAAGCCACTACCTGTCTACAGGAGGGTTCAACTTGGTAGTCCTTTCAGGTAGTCGTATCTGTTTTTAACATGACAGGACGATACATATGTGTAATACAGCCCAGCCTGTTTCTAAACACCCCTGAAACTGCTGCAGTGTTCCATGTCTTCGTAAAACCTGCCTAGTTAGTGATGGTTCTTTCCTAGGCAACTTTAAAGGATCTGTTTTTTTCCAGAGTGAAATTAGATGTGGAGCACGGTGTCAGATTCAGTACAATAGTCCATTACTTACAGGAATTGAGCAAGGAAATTTCTATGCTCCCCCCCCCCCCCCCGCCCTGCTTTTTGGAGGCAACCAAAGAGATTGTGTCAGCTCAAAGAAAGGGCAATTATGAAATTTTCCCATCTTTTCAAAGAATGGCTAGAGGTCATCTTGGGTAACTGTCAAGGGTGCATCAAGACAGACTGGGGTCTTACAGACCAGCTACAATGTAGGAACATCATAGAGAAAGGAAAGAAAGCTAAAGCCTCTGGGCTGTCTGAGTACTCTGATGCTTTTAAGGCCAGCCATGTTCTTTTGCTTTCTGAGGGAATATCAAACCAAGCAAAGTGAGAGGGAAGACCTGCAATAATAATGGCAGTGAGATGCCATCGTTGTAGCGACTTGCTTAACAAAAGCCCTGGATAATCTGAATTTCTGGGTGGCACAGGCCTGTGTGAACCAAAGGAAGCTGCACCATGAGATGAGGATGCTGCAGATCCAAGCTTGTCAGGCTGCCAAGCAAACAAGCCACTGGATCAGCATGGTAGAAAACTTCAGTCAGGCTCTGAAGGGAATTGGTGATGGGGAGAACTGGGCAGGTAGCATTGAGATGGATATGCTGACCCTTGCCACTGCCCTGGACTATGTTTATAATGGGCAGCTACAGCTTTCCACCTCCTGATACAGATGCCTAGCTTTCAATCCTGGTAACCAGAATTGCTTGGATTCATTCTGTCATTCGGTGTTGCCAGCTGAATGTAATAGAAAGGCAAATTCGTTGCTTGCAAGCCCTTCCTAAGCTTCTGTGGGTGTTCTTTTGAAGCTGTGAATGAGCTCTTTCCCCCCCCTCCCCTGCCCACCTGGATGGAGTAAGAGGTGCTGTTGGGCTTTTGGCTTTGACTTAGTATGTGTGGGTGGATTCTAGCTGTGAGGAATCATGAAACAGACTGGCATGGGACAGCATGCACACCAGAATAAAATGAAGAGAGTTTTTTCATACCAGTTGGATTGGTCTGTGCTGCAAAATTTTCACCAGGTGACTCTGGATCTGTGGAGAAATTTATGTCTAATGTAAATGGATTTGTACCTGTCAGGATGGAGGCTGAGTCCGATGAGTCCAGTATGGAAATAGAGGGGCCAATAACAATAGAAGTGGGAAAGAATGGAGTTGGCACAAAATTTGAATTAGATCCAGAGCAGCTGATTGGAGGCAGCCCAGAAGGAGACTTGCCTCCACCTATTAGCGCATGAGAATGGAGGTGGGAAAGGTGGGCAGAGCAGCATGAGGCATGATTGGTTACTGCTCACAAATGGCGCGAAAATCAAAAGGATAAAAGGCAAGTGCAGCGTGGGCCCATTGCCGGAGACAACTGTTCACGTTCCGTACTGCATCCTGGAGTGAATCACAATCCTGTCGCCGTGCCAGAAGCCCTGCTCGGACCTCACTTCACTTCCACCCCAGAGCCTTGCCTTGCAACTCAGCCACACTTTGCGCTGGACCCTTGCCTCACCATTCCACCAAACCCCATGCCGGAGCCTTGCCTTATCGCCCCACCACGCACCGCACCGGAACCCTGTCCCACAGCACAGCTGTGCTTCATGCCAGAACCTAGCCTTGCCACCATGCCCCATCCCACGCTGGAATCTTGCCCAGCCTCTGCGTCCAGCCTCAAGCCAGAGTCTTGCCTTACCTTCGCACCCAGCCTTGAGCTGGAACCTTGCCTTGCAGCCACCACACCCAGTCTCGTGCTGGAATCTTGCCCAGCCTCTGTGTTCAGCCTTGAGCCGGAGTCTTGCCTTGACTTTGCGCCAAGCGTTGAGCTGGAACCTCGCCTTGCAGCCACTGCGCCCAGTCTCATGCCAGAACCTTGCCTTGCCTTTGCACCAAGCCTCGAGCCAGAAACTCGCCCTGCAGTCACTGCGCCAAGCCTCGTACCGGCGCTATGCCATGCCGCCGTGCCACGCCCCATACCGAAGTCGTTCCTCACCGCAGCATCAAGCCTCGCGCCGGCATCTTGCCTCACAACCATGCCGAGCCCCACATTGGGACCTTGCATAGCAGCCACGTGGTGGTTACCCACGTGTGCACCAGCCAGGAACAGAACGCTGCAGGCCACCTGAACTCTGTGAGCATCTTGTGTCACCCTTGTTTTTCTGTTCGGAGTTTTACCACCAGAACTTTTTAAAGAAAATAGTTTCATTAATGAAAACTATTTACAAGTATAAGTCCATAAGGACATTGAAGAGTACTGGATCAACTGGATGCACTTGAGAATGGGCAGCTATGCAATAGCACAACCAAAGTTCAGCAACAAGTAACAATAGTTCTGGACAAGTTGAATAGGAGATTTCAAGGTAGACTTGGTTTTCTGCTCAAAGCTGACAAGGTTGGACTGGTTCTTCTGGAACACTGGACTGGAACAGCAGGGTAAGCTGAACTGGTTCCTCTGGAACTCTGGACTGGAACTGCAGGATAAGCTGGGCTGGTTCCTCTGGGACTGTGGACTGGAACTGCAGGATAAGCTGGACTGGTTCCTCTGGGACTCTGGACTGGAACTGCAAGGCAGACTGGACTGGCTCCTCTGGAGAACAGGACTGGAACTTCAAAGCAGACTGGAATGGAACCGCAACAAATGGAATGGAGGCTGCAAGGCAGACTAAATCACCACCACTAGGCAACACTGCCTGTACACCAGGCAGGACTGGGTACAATAAACTAGGAAGGCCCCCAAGGCCAGAAAGGGGCAACCCGAGACTGACGCGATGAACTGCACAAGGCTGAGCAAGGTACATAGCTGTATTTGCGAAGCTTTGCCCTGACAAGGCTAGTGAATGCTGCGAAGTCGACGGCACCAGCTGACAACCTTTTGAAGGGACTGAAGCCTTCCTGCTGGGGTTTTCTGAAAGACTACTAGCTAACATTCCGAACCCTCTCGGTGCTCCAGCGAATTGGCCTTCTTTTGCAGCTGGGGTGAATTCAGAGATGAGTGGAAGTTCTGGCTCCGATTCTTCAGGAAGAGGCTTCTCTGACGATTGTGGCTGGACTTCTCCTGAAGACACTGTACAATCTGTAGAACGGTTGTCCCCGGTGACTGGGTGCTTGCTCTTTCGCCCTTTTATCTTGCTTTCTGCATGCCTTCTCTCCTCGGGAGCCAATCGAAGCTCCCATTGCTTGGCGTGCTTTTCTGCCTGCCTTCCTCTTGTGCTGATTGGTGCTGAACAAGGAAGTGAGTCAGGAGCACCAATCAGCTTCTCAGGATTCTCCTGCACTGCTGGGTCATCTCCAGGTTTATTGCTCTGCACCTGCTCCTCTGGTGTCTCTGAGTCTGGCACCTGCCTATCACAAGATCAATCACGAGCATTGCACTTTTGAACCTGCACCTGTTGATCACAAGATATCATCAGTTGCAGCACAGGGTAAGTTTTGTTTCTCCGTTTGGTTTCTTTATCTTCAAAATCAGAGTCAGAGTCACACTGGACTCTGACACTTGTTTTTCTCTAGATCTATTTGTGTGTGTTTTAATTGTAAATAAAGGACTTTATCCACACCTTCCTGCTTCAGGTCTTAGTCGGGACAGGACAGATTGTCTCCGGCCATACCCCGGTGGGGGAAAAGGAAGGTGGTGGACTGGGACTAATAGAGCATGGCAGACCAGCAATTTGTTACATAGTTACATAGTGTATGTGTGTGTGTGTGTGTGTGTGTGTGTGTGTATGTGTGTGTGTGTATGTATGTATGTATGTATGTATATATATATACACACACACATACACATACACATACACATACACACACACACACACACACACATACATACATACACTGCTCAAAAAAAATAAAGGGAACACTGAAACAACACAATGTAAGTCCAAGTCAATCACACTTCTGTGAAATCAAACTGTCCACTTAGGTAGCAACACTGATTGACAATCAATTTCACATGCTGTTGTGCACATGGAATAGACAACAGGCGGAAAGCATAGGCAGTTAGCAAGACATCCCCAATAAAGGAGTGGATCTGCAGGTGGTGACCACAGACCACTTCTCAGTTCCTATGCTTTCTGGCTGATGGTTTGGTCACTTTTGAATGCTGGCGGTGCTTCCACTCTAGTGGTAGCATGAGACGGAGTCTACAACCCACACAAGTGGCTCAGGTAGTGCAGCTCATCCAGGATGGCACATCAATGCGAGCTGTGGCAAGAAGGTTTGCTGTGTCTGTCAGCGTAGTGTCCAGAGCATGGAGGCGCTACCAGGAGACAGGTCAGTACATCAGGAGACGTGGAGGAGGCCGTAGGAGGGCAACAACCCAGCAGCAGGACCGCTACCTCCACCTTTGTGCAAGGAGGGGCAGGAGGAGCACTGCCAGAGCCCTGCAAAATGACCTCCAGTGGGCCACAAATGTGCGTGTGGCTGCTCAAACGGTCAGAAACAGACTCCATGAGGGTGGTATGAGGGCCCGACGTCCACAGGTGGGGGTTGTGCTTACAGCCCAACACCGTGCAGGACGTTTGGCATTTGCCAGAGAACACAAGATTGGCAACTTCGCCACTGGCGCCCTGTGCTCTTCACAGATGAAAGCAGGTTCACACTGAGCACATGTGACAGATGTGACAGGGTCTGGAGACGCTGTGGAGAACGTTCTGCTGCCTGCAACATCCTCCAGCATGACCAGTTTGGCAGTGGGTCAGTAATGGTGTGGGGTGGCATTTCTTTAGGGGGCCGCACAGCCCTCCATGTGCTCGCCAGAGGTAGCCTGACTGCCATTAGGTACCGAGATGAGATCCTCAGACCCCTTGTGAGACCATATGCTGGTGCGGTTGGCCCTGGGTTCCTCCTAATGCAAGACAGTGCTAGACCTCATGTGGCTGGAGTGTGCCAGCAGTTCCTGCAAGACGAAGGCATTGATGCTATGGACTGGCCCGCCCATTCCCCAGACCTGAATCCAATTGAGTACATCTGGGACATCATGTCTCGCTCCATCCACCAATGCCACGTTGCACCACAGACTGTCCAGGAGTTGGGGGATGCTTTAGTCCAGGTGTGGGAGGAGATCCCTCAGGAGACCACCCGCCACCTCATCAGGAGCATGCCCAGGCGTTGTAGGGAGGTCATACAGGCACGTGGAGGCCACACACACTACTGAGCCTCATTTTGACTTGTTTTAAGGACATTACATCAACGTTGGATCAGCCTGTAGTGTTCTTTCCACTTTAATCTTTGAGTGTAACTCCACATCCAGACCTCCAGGGGTTGCTTACATTTGATTTCCATTGCTAATTTTTGTGTTATTTTGTTGTCAGCACATTCAACTATGTAATGAACAAAGTAATTAATACGAATATTTCATTCATTCAGATCTAGGATGTCTTATTTCAGTGTTCCCTTTATTTTTTTGAGCAGCTTATATATATATAGGGGTGCATGTAAGTATGTATGTATGTATGTGTCATATAAGTCAAATATATATATATATATATATATATATATATATATATATATATATGTTTATTATTGATATTTATTGTTTTAATTGATTTTAAACTTGTTGTGAACCGCCCAGGGTTCCTCCTTGTGGGGGAGATGGGCGGGATATAAATGTAATAAATAAATAAATTTACCATTGAACAAGCCCAATTGAGACAACAAGTCGCCGTACTGACTGCCCAGTTATCCCAACTACAAGCCCAACTGCTGGCACCCCCAACCATGGTCACACAGCACCCCAAGTGCCCCGTGCTGGCGCCAGAAAAATTTAGTGGAACTCTCACGCAGTTTCCTGCATTTTTTGCCCAGTGTAAACTGTACCTGAGCCTCCGTTTGGAGGAGATTCCCACAGATCGCCACAAGGTGGGATTCCTGATCAACCTATTGTCAGGCTCCGCCGTGCATTGGGCCTCACCCTTAATCCTGCAACCGAGTCCTCTACTGGATGATTTTGATGGGTTTTGCCAGCAGCTGCGTCTGATGTATGAGGACCTGGTGAAGATACAGACAACCAGCAGGAACCTGAGAGGGTTGAGGCAAGGATGGCATCCAGTGGCAGAATATATCAGTGACTTTCAGTTACTTATCCACGACTTAAATTGGAATGAAGAGGTGCTTCTCGACCAATTCTAGGATGGTTTGGCCCCCGAAATCCTGGATGAGCTGGCCTGGACTAAATGCCTGCAGACCCTGCAAGCATTGATGCAGTTCTGTCTCCTCATCGATGGGTGCCTACAACAGAGAAAGGCAAGGCAATGCAATGAACTGCCATGTCACCATCCTTTGGCCCCCACTTCTTGGCTGTCCGATCAAACCCCAGAAACGAACCCATGCAAATGGGGGGTGCAAGACTGCGGCTGACCCAGATGGAGAAGGATCAGTGCAGGCGAGTGGGCTTATGCTTATACTGCGGGAGGCCCGGGCACCTAGCAGCCAATTCCCCCAAGACCAAGACTACCCCCTTGTCGGGAAACAAACTCATCCCAGCCTAAAAGGGCAATTAGGCTGGGCCAAGTTGGTGGCTAGCCAATCTACCGAGCCCCATACCACACTCCTCAGGCATTTGGTGGTGGTCACCTTACAAGTTTCCAGGGGTCTTGTACTCAAGACCCAAGCCATGATCGACTTGGGAGCCACTGCCAACTTCATGGACGAAGGGTTTGCCAAACAGCGGGGCATACATGAGCATGAGGTGAAGCCCACACTGGTCGTCAAAACCCTCCACTCCGGTCCAGTGTCCTCTGCCATGCAACGCCTGCTCATGCAAATTGGTGAGTACCAGGAGTGGCTGGAATTCTACGTGGTCACCACGCCGCACTTCCCAGTGGTGCTGGGGTTGGAGTGACTCCAAGGGCACAAACCACAGATTGCGTGGTCTTCCAGGAGGGTCGAATTCTCCAGCCATCAGTGTGCAGAACTTGTGTCCAACGTGCTTGCCGCAGGACAACTTGTTGCACCCAATCCACCGCTGCCTCCACAGTTCCAAGATTACATGGACATGTTCAATGGGAAAGAAGCAGACCAGCTACCACCCCACAGGCCCTATGACTACCCCATCGACATGGTGCCGGGCGCCCGACTTCCAGTAGGCCGAATTTACTCTCTCTGAGAGCTGGAACGAGCCGCGCTCAGAGACTTCCTCGACACCAACTTGAAGAGGGTGTTCATCAGGCCTTCCACTTCCCTGATGGTGACTCCTGTGCTGTTCATGAAAAAGAAGTCGGGGGAGTTGCGGTTGTGTTGTGACTACTGGTGGATAAATGACATCACTATCAAGAACCACTACCCGTTGCCGCTGATTTCAGAGCTCCTTGAATGGCTTCAAGATGCCCAGATCTTCACTAAGTTGGACCTCAGGGGGGCTTACAACCTCATCCACATTCGTCAAGGGGATGAGTGGAAAACCACGTTTCGCACCTGCTATGGACACTTCGAATATACCATGATGCCCTTCGGGTTTTCTAACGCCCCGGGGGTCTTTATGCATTTCATACATGACATGTTTCGGGACCTCCTAGACCGGTACCTCATCATCTAGATGACCTCTTGATCTATTCCTCTTCCCCGTGTGAGCACGAGCAACACATCTGTATCGTTCTGCAGTGACTGTGGGAAAATTGGTTGTACACCAAACTGGAGAAGTGCCAATTTGCCCAAGACACTGTGGACTTTTTGGGCCACCGGATCTCCGCCACTGGCATTGCCATGGAGACCAGCAAGGTAGAGGCATTCCAGTCCTGGCAGTCCCCACACAGAGCCAAGTACATGCAACACTTATTGGGGTTCATGAATTACTATCAGAATTTCATTCCTCACTTTGCAGAGCTCACCACCCCTCTCTCGAATCTACTGCAGAAATGGACTAGGTTCACGTGGGGAGATGCCGAGCAATGGGCTTTCGACAGTCTTAAAGTCACCACCTCGAGTCCCATCCTCAGACACCCCGACCCTCTCCAGGTGTTCGTGGTCAATATGGACACATCGGACGTCGCCATCGGGGCTATCCTACTGCAAGCAGATCCATGCACTGGAACCCTGTGTCCCTGTGCATACCATTCCTGGAAGTTGGTGCCCAACGAAAGCCTACACCATCTGGAACAAGGAATTGCTTTTTGATCAAAGTGGCATTTGAGACCTGGGGGCACCACCTAGAGGGAGCCCATCATACCATCATGGTGAGGACAGACCATTGCAATTTGGAGTATCTGAAGACCGAGAAGTTTGAACCAGCGACAGATTCATTTGTTGCTTTTCTTCTCGTGCTTCAACTTCCAAGTGACCTACATCCTGTGAGGCCAGAATCAACGGGCTGATGCGCTCTCTAGAAACCCATAGTATGACTGTCTAGAAGCCTCCCCACCGCACCAGTCACTCATTCCGCTTGAACGATTCACTGCGACCAGTGCACCACATGACCTCCTTCAACAGATCTGTGATCAGCAGCAAAAGGACCCATTCATAATCAAACAGAAGCAAGAAATCTTGCAGACGCCCACATATCAGATCAACCTGTGGACCTTCTCCCATGATGTACTCTGCCATAGGGGATGTTGTTATGTGCCTGTGGGAAAGTTGCGGGAAATGACACTGCAGTTGTGCCATGACAATCCTGTGGCAGGCCATTTTGGCTTCTTTAAAATGCTAGACCTGATTTCCCAGGAGTTTTGTTGGCCTTGCATTTGGGACGAGGTGAAACAGTACATACTATCATGCCCCAAATGCCACAGAGCCAAGAATCAGATGGGAAAGCCTTCGGGCCTTCTCATGCCCCTACCTACACTGGGGCAACCTTGGGAGAACATATTGATGGACTTCATAACAGACCTTCCAGACTCTCAAGGCGCCAGGACCATTCTGGTTGTGGTCGATTCAGTGACCAAGATGGTGCATTTCATAGCATGTGCAGGCCTTCCTACTGCTCAAGAAACTGCACGACTGTATATCAAACATGTCTTCAGGCTACATGGTTTAGCCAAGAGTGTGATCTCAGTCTGAGGTTCCCAGTTCACTGCCCGGTTCTGGAGAGCACTCCTCAAGAAGTTGAGTATCCAGAGCCACCTATCATTGGCTTACCACCCTGTATTGGATGGAGGGACGGAATGGGTGAACGGCATCTTGGAGCAGTACCTGCATTTTTATGTCAATTTCCAACAGGACAATTGGGCGGACCTGCTAGCACTGGTGGAATTTGCCTACAACAATGCGCTGCACACCTCCACCAAGATGTCTCCCTTCTTGGCGAACTATGGGTTTCACCCTCGACAGCTCCTTCTTGCGCCCCCAAGAATCCTCCATGCCTGCAGCCAACCAGTTCTTCCAAGAGTTACAGGCCAGCCAACAGGTCCTTTGTGAACAGTTGGAGAAGGCCAAGGAAGATTACAAGCGGTTTGCTGATCACCATCAGAAGCTGGGGCCATTGCTAGTGGTTGGCGACTTGGTGTGGCTGTCCACCAAGCATCTGACCTCCGCGCATCCATCCTGGAAATTGGATCACCGGTTCCTGGGACCTTTTCCAGTGGAGGCCGTGATCAATCCTGTCGCCTTCAGACTAACCCTACCAGCCCACATGTGAGTACACCCCATATTCCACAGGTGTGCTGGCTCGCCTCCAGAACAGATTGGAGAGTCTTGGCAGTCAGCCAGAGGTAAGGAATGCAGCCCAGAGTCACTTTGCAAGGATAGCCAAGAGAGAGACAAACCAGTAATCTGTGTGCCGATAGTCAAAGGAGTGAAGCAAAGAGTAGTCAGTAATCCAGACCGGGTCAAGGAGTCCAGAAGTCCGGGTAACGATAATCCAAACAGGGTCAGGAACGCAGGCAACAAGACAGGATACCAGAGTGGTCGCGAAGCCAAAATGCAACGTTGCTCCCACAACTCCCTCACTGCTTTGTTGGTAATTTATCAGGAGCTCAGGAGCTGTCCTTTGGGTCCTGCAAAGACTCTCCCTGCCTTCTGCGTAACTCCCTAGCAGCCAGCCGAGCACTTTTCCTCCTGTCCTTTAAGGCGAGGTGCACACGCCTCCGCCTCTGCCCTTTGGGGGATTAAGGTGAGCTGGGAGGCTGATGGGATCCAGCTGGCTGCTGGCTAGAGGGTGGGGACAAACCGCAATCCCCAGCTTGCTCCCCTGTAGCCTCGGTTGCTGGCTGCTGGCTAGAGGGTGGGGACAAACCACCATTCCCAGCTTGCTCCCCTGTATCCTCAGGTATTGCCAACTCCTGCGGTGCTGGGTCATTGTCTGGGACCGGGCCTGCATCTGGGGCCTCGCCTGGCTCAATCCCCTGGAGGTTTGCCAGGGGCAGCTCGTCTTCTGACTCCTCACTGAGGCCCTGGGGCAGAGGCTGAACCAGGACAACAGGTCCTTGCTAATCCCTGCATCGGCGGCCAGCTCACTGAGATCTACAAAGCCACCACTCCCTCCGGTCCTCATTCAAGGGGAACCCGAGTATGAGGTCGCATGCATCCTGGACTCACACTTTCGTCACGGTTACCTCCAGTACCTCATTGATTGGAAGGGGTACGGGACAGATGAATACTCATGGGAGAATGTGACGGATGTACACACACCTCATCTGGTGAGAGATTTTCATTGGCAATACCCCCATAAACCCAGACCTCCAAGCCAGGGAGAAAGGGGTCCTGCGGGGGGGGGGGAGTCCGATGAGTCCGATCTGGAAATAGAGAGGCCGATAACAATAGAAGCGGGAAAGAATGGAGTTGGCGCAAAATTTGAATTTGGTCCAGAGCAGTTGATTGGAGGCATACCAGAAGGAGACTCGCCTCCACCTACTAGTGTGCAAGAAGAGAGGTGGGAAAGGCGGGCAGAGCGGTGTGATGCGCGATTGGTTCCTGCTCACAAATGGCGCAAAAATCAAAAGGATAAAAGGCGAGCGCAGCGTGGGCCCATTGCCGGAGACAACTGTTCATGTTCCGTACTGCATCCTGGAGTGAATCGTGATCCCGTCGCATGCCAGAAGCCCTGCTTGGACCTCACCTCACTTCCACACCAGAGCCATGCCTTGCAACTCAGCCACGTTTTGCACCGGACCCTTGCCTCACCGTTCCGCCAAACTCCATGCCGGAGCATTGCCTTATCGCCTCGCCACACGCCATGCCAGAACCTTGTCCCACAGCACAGCCGCACTTCATGCCAGAACCTAGCCTTGCCACTATGCCCCGTCCTGCACCGGAGTCTTGCCCAGCTTCCACGTCCAGCCTCGAGCCGGAGTCTTGCCTTGCCTTCATGCCCATCCTCGAGCTGGAACCTTGCCTTGCAGCTGCTGTGCCCAGTCTTGTGCCAGAATCTTACCCAGCCTCCACGTTCAGCCTCGAGCCGGAGTCTTGCCTTACCTTTGCGCCAAGCCTTGAGCCGGAACCTTGCCTTGCAGCCGCCATGCCCAGTCTCGTGTCAGAGCCTTGCTTTGCCTTTGCACCAAGCCTCAAGCTGGAACCTCGCCCTGCAGTCACCGCACCGAGCCTCGTACCGAAGTTATTCCTCACCGCAGCATCAAGCCTTGCACTGGCATCTTGCCTTGCCACTGCACCAAGCTCCATGTCGAGACCTTGCATAGCAGCCACGTGGTGGTTACCCGTGTGCGTGCCAGCCAGGAACGGAATGCTGCAGGCCACCTGAACTCTGTGAGCATCTCGTGTCACCCTTGTTTTTCTCTAGATCTATTTCTGTGTGTTTTAATTGTAAATAAAGGACTTTATCCACACTTTCCTGCTTTGGGTCTTAGTCTGGACAGGACAGTACCTTTTATCATGGTGGAATCCAGGAATCCAATGTTTCCAATCTGTCATATGTATCCAGTTCCTTTACTGAGAAGTCCACAGCATTCTCTCCTTTATTTGTTATGAGACCAGGTCAGATAGCAACTGATTTTTATCCTGATTTCAATCTCAGGAATTGAAAGTACTGCGCAAACAATGTTCTTTTTCTTTGTCTATCTACATATTAATCTCTTATTGGAAATCAGGGTTAAATGGATCTAGATCAGCCTTCCTCAATCTGGTGACTTCCAGGTGTCTTTGGTTTCAACTTCATGGCATGGGGCTAGGTTGCTTGCAGAACTGTTTCTCCCCAGTTGTATCTACCCATTCTGTGAGTTCCAGCAGGAGAGGCATGCTCTGGGTCCTGTCTGTTAGGGAGTGTCATCTGGTAGGTCCCCAAAGGAGAACCATTTCTGTTGTGGTGCCTGCCCTCTGGAATATCATTTCTCCAGAAATCAGGCTGGCCCCCACCCTACTGGCTTTCTGTAAGACCCTAAAAACCTGGCTTTGTTGCTGAGCCTGGAGCCCAGGGTATGTCGTTGAGCCCATATCTTGACTGTGTTGATTATGTTGTTGGTTTTATCCCAGCTCCTATATTTGTTATTTATTGTTTTTATCTTTCATATTTTTTATTCTCTGTTAGCCGCCCAGAATCAGATGCTTGAGATGGGCAGCCATATAAATTGAATAAATAAATAAACAAACTTCTGTTTTTCAGGCTTTGGCATCTTTAGCTGGGGATTCTGGGGATTATAGTCCAAACACAACTTGATCTACAACTAGTGACTCAGGAAAACCTGGTTTTGAGGGGAAGCATTCTTGAATTTATTTATTTTTTGAAATCCTAGAGTCGGACACGACTGCACAAATGTGCGGGGGGTACCTTTACTTTTTATTCTTGAAATTTTAAGCATAAATAAGTATCTCCATGTCTAGCTGCTATGACATAACCACAGTGATTAAAAGAAGCATGAGACTCTAAGTTTCAGTCTAAAAGTTATGTCATTCCTAGGTCCAATCAGTGGCTGCTTGTAATGATGGCTATACACAACATGTTCAAAGAAATGTCATATTACCTAAAAGGAATGTAATCCTGAATTTAAATCTAGACAAAAAGTGAGACAGAAGAAACTTGTCTGCCTCCATTACATATTAGTAGAGAATCTAAGATGTAAAGGTAAACTCATCTTTTCTTGTAAGTACCATTGAACATTATTGGTTGGAAACAAGATTAGGAGTCAGTCTGTTGCTGTTATTCTTTTGCTTTGTATTCTTTTTTGTGGCCTCCAGCTGAGCATTGTAGAAACTGGGGGTTGGATTAAATGGATCATTAATGTGATCCATCATGATTTTTCTTATAACTGATCTGCCATTTCCCTATGCTTGTGCATTTTCCTGGTTTCCCCCCCCCCCCTCCTCAATTTCTAATTTTTATATCTAGAAACTTCTTCTTCAATTTTAATTTTATTCATAAGAGATAATAAATGCACTCAGTCATTTTAAACTCACATCATCAGTTTCTTTCTGCTTTCCTTCTTTCCAACTAATGATGATCTCAGTTCTTGAATAATGTACTTACATGGTAAGTGTGTGTTATGACCTAACATTCATGAACTGAAAACTTCTTAATTATGGAAATACTTGGGCACTAGCCTCTCCTAGAAATTCACCACACTGCAAAGCAATCCATAGGCATCATTACCAGCTTTTCATCTTAATAATAATATAGCATTTATTGAGCATATTTTCACCTTTTTACATACCTGTAGGTGAAATTCAGCAGTCTGAGGAGTGTTGTTAAATTATCTGAATTTATCAGCAAATAAATTATCTCTACATTTCTCTGATGAAAGTTTGCGTAGTAAACAGAAGGTGGGGGGGCAGACAGGGAATCACTTTTTATTATGGCATAGTTTGAAATACTGTAGATAATGCAGGCAGATGGAGCTTGTTGATTTTATTTTCTGGAGCACTGTGGAAAAACTTCCTCCAGCATCAGTCTGACCAGAGTCCAGACCTTTGGTGTTTCCCTGAGGCACTGTGAGTTAAATCTCCTAGCAAAAGTCTGCCTAAAGGTTAGTTCCAAGTTCACATTTATTCCTCCAGAAGGTGACACTTAGAAAAGGATGTGATGGAATTGTTTATCTTCCCTGCCAATCCTTCCTTTCCTCGATTGCTCTCCATCTTCTTGACAGCATCACCACCCATCCTGTCAATCAGGCACAAAGCCAATTTGATGTCTCCCACTTATTTTAATTTATATTCAATCCATTGCCAAATTATGCTATTCCTCTCTATTCCTCTCTATTCAGCACTGTGAAAGAAACCTGGCCTCAGCTAAAACAGAACAGAACAGAACAAAACAAAATAAAAACAAAAACCTAGCTTATGCCTCTTCACTACTGTAGTCTTCTAATAATTGACTTTCTCTTGTACTTCTGCATAGAACTCTGCCACCAAAATTATTTAATTTACTGATTGTATAATCCTAGACTGGAAATGTATTGTCGAAGGCTTTCACGGCCAGAGTTTGATGGCTGTTGTGGGTCTTCCGGGCTGTGTGGACGTGTTCTGGAAGTTGTGGTTCCTAACGTTTTGCCAGCATCTGTGGCCGGCATCTTCAGAGGGCAGGAGCACAGACAGAAGCGATGGGCACAGAGAGATTGCTTCTGTCTGTGCTCCTGCCCTCTGAAGATGCTGGCCACAGATGCTGGTGAAACGTTAGGAACCACAACTTCTAGAACACGGCCACACAGCCTGGAAGACCCACAACAGCCACTAGACTGGAAAGCTGCTAAACTATAATTCCCAGCAACACCAGCCAGCATGGCCATTAATAAACAATGGTGAGAGTTGGACTTCAATAACTTTTAGAGGGTAGCATGCTTCCCATCCTTTATATAGACCATGATATTCCTCTGTAAGTTGATTTACTACCTTCTCCTGTATCTAGCACAATATCCTGGTTCCTAGCTTTAAAATTGTGCCTCTCCTCCTTTTCCTCTCTGTCAGATCTTATCACGGCTTTACCGGTGTAACAAAAGTGCCAGTACCGTTTTTCCCATCACCGCTTCTACTATTACTATCACAGCTAATACTATCATTTCTATCCCTCTTTGGGGTTATGACAAAGATATTTATAATACAAATGTTAAAAGTAAAGCAGTTGAAAAGGCAAGTTATAATAAAAAAAAAGCATTAGATAAAAATCATACATAGAAAGTGGGCAATAAAGCCATTAAAAGCTTAGTAGAAGATAAGAATATTTAGAACCGCTTTAAAAGTTGCAAGGAAAGTGTCCAGTTAGAATTCTCTTTCCCTTCTTCCTTGCTGTAGCTTTTACCTGGAATTACCTCACAAGATGGTAAGACTTTTCTCTTCTTATGATATCTGGGCTGCAAAAACTTGGCCTACCAGTAGAGGGCAGCAAAGATGTTATAGTTTGCTGAGTCTCTTTGCTGCCATCTGTGGTCAGCTAGAGTTCTGCAGCTCAGATATGGTAAGCTACCTGAGTCCTTGCTCAAAGCCAGCTAGCTCCCATGGAGCCTATGACACAACTCCTTTTTCATAATCCCAAGTGCAAGAGAGTTTGTAACTGTAGTCCTCCGATTCATAATTTTGTGCTGTGTTTGTCTCCCCTTCTATGTTGTTTCCTACATTTTCAAAATTTAAAATGCTAACTTCTAGGAAAAGAAAGCTAGAAGCTTGTGATGTGTTTATGTTTCCCTATAAAGTACCCCACAGTGTGATAATGACAAAGAATACAGTGTAATAATGCTAGCAATGTGAAAATCAGGAACTTCCCATTTCAAACTGGCCCTCAATAGCAACATTTCACCGGCTGATATCCTAAGGCCTCAGGAGGCAACAGGATAGGTTCATTCTCGGCAATAAAATCATCAACTGAAGACCTGACCCAGAACTTGTAGGGAAACTCCATCTTCTCTCATTAGCATTGATGCTGGACTCTCATGTGCCTTTTAGTCTTATTAATGGGCCTTTTTCTGACCAATGGGATGAATATTCAGCATTGTTGACCTCTTTCATGGGCTGTTGCTTCCAGCATTGATTTCCTATAGCCTTTTTGACATGCAACATAACATAGTGTGAGTAAGATGGCGTGACAAATTGGGGTTTATGCAACAGGAGGGGAAAATTACACTTCTTTACAATAGGGAAAGATTTTGTGGAAAAGATAACTGTTTCATTTAGAAATGTATCAACTGATGGGGTTGTCTTATAGTAAATCATTTAGTCCAGCATTGTCTACGTCAGCTGACAGTAGTTTTCTAATGGCTCGGAAGAAAATTTTTCCCAGCCTTAATGCCTAACAATTTTTGAACTAGACACCCTGAGATCTGGAGCTTCTGCCTATGTTCTGTCCTCAAGTTATTATTATTATTTATTCAATTTATATGACCGCCCGTCTCCCCCAACGGGGAACTCTGGGCGGTTTACAATAAAATCACATTTAAAACAAAGATATAAAATATAAAATTACACTTTGATTAATACAATTAAATAATTATAAAATCCAATTTGGCGAATTAGCTTAACAAAAAGGAAGGACATTATGGAATTAACCACCCCCATGAGGATCTATTACTTTCCCCTTCCCATGCTAGGCGGCAGAACCAGGTTTTCAGCTCTTTCCTAAAGGTCGGAAGGGAGGGGATCTGCCTCAACTCTGGGGACAAGATATTCCAAAGGGCGGGTGCCACTACAGAGAAGGCCCACCTCCTGGACCCCACCAGATGACATTCCCTTATTGATGGGGTTCGTAGCAGGCCCTCTCTGAATGATCAGGTGGGGTGGGTCGATGATATGGGGATAAGACGGTCCCTCAGGTATCCTGGCCCCATGCCATATAGGGCTTTAAAGGTGATAACCAACACCTTGAACTGGACCCAGAAGCAAACCGGCACCCAATGCAGCTCACGGAGCAAAGGTGTTATATGGGCTGATCTTGGTGCACCCAAAATTGCCCGTGCAGCCGCATTCTGCACCAGCTGTAGCTTCCAGATAGTCTTCAAGGGTAGCCCCATGTAGAGCGCATTGCAATAGTCTATGTGGGAGATGACGAGAGCATGAGTGACCGTTCGGAGGGCATCGCGATCCAGGAATGGGCGTAACTGGTGTCCAAGCCGAAGCTGTGCAAAGGCCGTCGTAGCCACGACTGCCACCTGCTCTTCGAGCAGAAGTCGTGAGTCTAGAAGGACCCCCAAGTTCTGCACCGGCTCTGAATAGGGCAGCGCTACCCCATCGAGAACCAAAGATGACAACTTCCCAGATAACGCTAAGCCATCAATCCACAGCAACTTGGTCTTGCCAGGGTTCAATTGAAGCCTGTTGTTCCCCATCCAGGCCCCCACAACCCCCAGGCACTGAGACAGGGTGGCTACTTCATCACTTACTTCACCTGGGATGGAGATATACAATTGAGTATCATCAGCATATTGATGATACCTCATCCCATGGTGTCGGATGACCTCACCCAGCGGTTTCATGTAGATGTTGAATAGGAGAGGAGAGAGAACCGAACCCTGCGGCACCCCACATAAGAGAGGTTGCGGGCCGGATCTCTCCTCCCCTATCACCACCGACTGGGAATGGCCCTGGAGGAAGGAGGTGAACCAGCGTAAAACTATGCCGCCCACTTCCAACTCCCTAAGCCAACCCAAAAGGATACCATGGTCGATGGTATCGAAAGCCGCCGAGAGGTCCAAGAAAGCCAGGATGGATGCACTGCCTCCATCCCGCTCCCACCAGAGATCATCCATAAGTTACTAATCTTCCATGAGTTAAATTGGAATGTGCGACTCAATATGATTTTTTTCTGCTTAAGTAACCTTATTAATAGGGTAGTATTCCTGTCTGAAGGATCTATGTACATTTTAAAACCCCAATTTATTTGGGATTTAAAAAGTACATAGATGATTTTGCAATATTTCTAACGTTTCCCCAATTTATAGCTATTGCTACAAATGGCCAGAGAAACATTTTTTTCAAATGCAAATTACCTTTCTTTCATTCTTTGAATTAATTTCCCTAATGCTAGATGCTTCATACAAATTCTCCTGATGTAAGCTCTTTTTCAAATGTGCCAATATCACTGTTTGCACACCACGTCTACCAGCATACTTTGTTTTCAGATGCATGAGAGATGGATTTTTGGAAAGAGAAGGATGAACGCTAGCTAAATTTTACTTGGTGCTGGTATTCTTGCTGTTGCAAGGCCTTGTGGGAGCAAATCATCCAAATTCTTTAACAGAATCTCTGGTGTTCTACATCTGTATACTAAATAAATAAATTCATAAGTGCAAGAGAGAGAAATACCAGAGTAAAGGAGCTAGATAAATATTTCTGGGTTTAATCAACATGCAGATAATAATTCTGTAAAGTGTGGGTTGCAGACTTTAGCCATGATGGTGGCATGTGGTACCAGATGAGGCCTATATATGAATAGTTTATATATTGATTTAAACATTAATATCCTACCTTTGCAGTACTTTCTCCAAGGCAGCTTACATGCGAAATTCAAATACAGGAGGGGAAAAGAACCTAATTAACAAGGACTAAGTATGAACAAATTAGAATAACAGAGTAAAATCCAGGGCAGCAGCTAAATTTAAAAGCCACCAAAAAAGAAGCACAAATAGTTAATTTTAGACCTAGGTGGAGCTATCTCAAGGGTTTCTCTTTTAGATGTCCATGTGTATTATTTCATTTGTGAAACACAGAATTAATATTCTTTCCACCCTGCTTCTTATCTTTCATGTCTTACAACTACATCTATGTTTCAGATATGGTCAAAACTCTGAGAGGATAGTTTATTTATGTCTCTGTGTGTGTGCGTGCATGCACATATATGTGTGTGTGTGTGTGTGTGTGTGTGTGTGTGTGTGTGTATGTATGTATATATATATATATATATATATATATATATATATGCATGCATGCATGCATGCATGCATGCATGCATGCATATGAGGTTTCCCATTTAAATCATAGCATCAAAGTGACCACGTAAGTAAAATGAGATTTGTTTCTCTCTTCCTGAAATATATTTCTTTGGGGAATAAGGTCATTGTTGTTGGGAAAAGGAATAATATATATTTAAAGTAAAAATAATCAAATGAGCATCTGTATATACATAGTTCCAGATGCCTAGCCTGCAGAAAGGATACTGTGGTGAGCAACATCAGCCCCAGTAGGCTAAATCATACCCATGTTGGTGTTGACTCTGGAATTGTCTGCTTCTGCTGACACCATCTGTTGCTGTCTGGGAAATTATTTTGGAGGATCAGGTTCCTGGATTTTTGCTCCATGATCTATCTCCAGCTCTGTCCAGAAGCTTTAGTTCTGGCACACAGAAGATATTAATGTTATTGCCAGATAAACATATTTGGGGAATGTCTGACACACAAGGTGGCTAGCAGAAATACAGGATGGAGCATTGGTATCCTTATCCAGTTGTCTTCATATATCCAGCCAATATCACTCATCTATTTTGATAAAGAGATAATCTATCTATTTGCAATAGAAGGTTGGTCTTTGCAGGTGGAAAGGCAAATACTTACAGTTGTCTGAAAGCTACAACGTTAAGAGTCTATAGGCAGTAAGCAGTTGAAATCAATGAACAAAGAGAGATCTAGATTTATCTCTCTTCTCACCTACTGGAGCAGGGCTTTCCAAAGTTTTCCCGCGGCGACACACCAACCGCCGTTGGTGTGTCGCTGTGGGAAAACCCAGAAGTGCCGCCGTTGCGGCAGTGCGCAAAAACCCAGAAGCGCTGCTGCCGCTTTCGATTTTTGTGTGCCGCCGTTGGTGTGTCACCGCGGGAAAACCCGGAAGTGCTGATGATGATCAGCACTTCCGGGTTGTGTGGCAACACACCAGACTGTGTGTGGCGACACACTTTTGTGTCGCAACACACAGTTTGGAAAGCTCTGTACTGGAGGAACTGGCCTGGCCTTTCATACCATTATTGCCTCATGGGGTATATTCATAACTGAGCTTAGTCTGGCCATGGTGAAGCCTTGTGCTGAGCACACAGCTAGGCCAAGGGCAGACTGTGGTGTGTGGATACTTTCCCAATCAGAGAAACCACATTCTACATAGTATGGCTTGGTGAGGCTGCTTTGTCTGCTTGGCCAGAATGAGGTTCTACCACATGCATTGTGATCTCAGGTAGGCCTTGCCAAAGGCCTAAATACATACATATACACAAAAACACATCAACTGATGTATTGCTTTATCTTATGAGTTCTGAGCCATTAGGAAACCTACCCAAAAGCTGCATGCTGTTATTGCAATCATAGCCATTTTGTGACAAAAGACTTAATTGAGACTGGGGATTAGGTTCACTCACTGGAGACATTGCTGTGAGTTGGGACCCATTTCCTAAAGATCAGGTGCATTGATTCATGAACCAAACCTTCACCAACCATACTTGGAGATCCTAGCTGAAGATCTAATGTAACACTACGCATTTGTTGGATGATTCAAGGAATAGATCTCATAACTGTAAGTACATGAAATTACACCCCCCCCGCCCCCAAAAAAGAACCCGGGCAGTTTGTTTCAAGGCAGATGGGGTAGGGAGAACTCATGTATTTTAACAACCTGCATGGGTGAAATATTTTAAAGTACATCCATGTGGAAGATGACTAGGGAAGGAAAGATATTCACCTGGATTGGATCAAATTGCTGCTAGCTTGTTCTCTGCAGCTCTTTGTAACTTCCTAAAGAGACTCACAGGAAACAAGATCATGGTTCAGAAGTCCATTGGTGGACTCGAGGGATATCAATTTTGCTATTAGGAAGTGAGTTTGACTAGGCCAACTTTCAGAGCTAGGATCTGAACAGAATGGTTACTAATCCTTTCTTACCCAGTGTATAAGATAGCTGCATTCCTTCTCAGAGGGTGTCTGGCAAGACTCAGTTGCATGCTTGAAAATTAATTATCAGATGGTGGAACAATGAAAGATCCTGCTATTATAATCAGCAAGGTCACATTCCCTGTGGTGTCCTAATCTACTGTGAGTTTCAAAAAGATTTATTGTGTTTCTGTTTGAAACATGCCATTGCATAACTTTGTTTTCTCATCTGCATATGGCAGTGCCAAACTAATGGCAGATTTTTTTTTAAAAAAAGCAAGTAGCTATTGGCATCTCACTGAGAAGCATTGTGGCTGATAGCTTCAGTACATCAGAAAGCAGGTGCTTGTTTAAAAATAAAACAGGATCTGAAAGCTTTTCTTATAGTCTGGGCAACATTGAAGGACTTGCCACGCTACATCAGAAGTGTGTTTTTTGCCCAGGGTTGTGATGCCAATTCATTAATAAAAGGCTTGCTATGGCATGGGTGGAAATGGGGATACTGGTAGGGCTTGGGAGTAGTGGTATAGCTGCCAGATGAACTGGCATGGCTGGAAGAGGTCACCTTTCTCATACTGGGTGTCTATCCTTGGCAAATGGACTGTGGAGCAAGACATCTTCAAGAAATGAACCTGGAAGGTCTAGGGTTTAGGTTATACAACCGAGTGCAGAGCGGCAGTGGCAGATTATCTCCCAGTGAAGCACTAGAAGTATAGGTTGATATTATGGCTGACAGAATGCTGTGACAATGAGTCCATCCCAACTTCTGTGTAGTCCAGATGAGTCCAATTGGTTGGGGATACCTAAACAGCAGACATCACACTACTACAGGGTGGGGTGGGGAGCTGCAGCATGAGAACTAATTAGCAAACTTTTTTTTAAGCAACTAGCTAAAATAATCCTCCTCAAAATTAACAAGTTATGCAAGTCCCCTGAGCTTCCTCCAGCACACCCTGGGTTTGTCTCCAATTGGATCACAAAGTCTGCAACAGATAATATTAAGTTGATGTTATGGGGCAGGTCTAATCCTAATATGCAGGGATATGGGCATTTCAAGTAGCAGATGCTGAGAGGGGGTATGTGTTGAGGGGTGTTGGGGGAACAGTACTATATGT
The DNA here is from genome assembly GCA_023362775.1 of Charina bottae. NCBI lineage: Eukaryota > Metazoa > Chordata > Lepidosauria > Squamata > Charinaidae > Charina > Charina bottae. The sequence goes on along the minus strand of JALMGJ010000003.1, from coordinate 69,437,324 downwards.
TCATCACACAGTCTGCACTGTGTTCACACACACACACACACACACACACACACACACACACACACACATACTCATGGTAGCTGTAAGCCTTGAAGGACTACTAATACTTAAGAAAGCTTCTATTTCCACTTGAGCCAGTTTTATTTTTTAACATGGAAAAGACAAAGACAGGGAAAGTGCCCTCTTATGCATCATCTCAGGTAGCAAAACGTCTTGGGCCTGCCTTGTTTCCTTTCCCTTTCTTTGAGGCAGTATAACACAAAAGTTGAATGTTTGATGCTTTACATACCGAGCAGCTTCCAAGAAAATTAAAATTATTCCCCTTATTGGATCTGTGTCTCATTCACAAAATAATTTCCATATAACCCAAGCCTAAATTCCCCTTCTCTGTATCTTAGAGGATTGTTTCAGATTTCTCCACACTGCAGAGTTTTGTTTTAAACTTTTTCTGTGGTATATGACCACATGATCAAAAATCAAGGAGGAAGGCCTGTGAAATGCATTTAGCTTTCTGTAATAAAATGTACATAGAAAGGGTCAGTGTTTTGTTATTTGATCCAGTATGTCTGATATAAACTGAAAAGAAAAGGTTGTCTCCCCTGGGCACAGAGGACCCACAATGTGTTAGACTTTAAAGGGCAACCTCTGCAGCTTGAAATGATCTGAAAGCAAAGGGCCAGCCAGTGTAGATGTCTCTGAAAAGATACAATATGTTCTGAAAGTGTAAGCTGCCATATTTGCACCATAGCCACATTTTGCAGTTTGCAGGGTCATGTGGAGGAGGATATGATGATGAAAAAAATAAGTCTATAGAAAATATAATATTGTTATCTTTCAGGAACTGAGTCCCCAACTATGTCTTATTGAAGTTGATCGCCTAGTTTTGATAAATCTGGTGCTTGCTTCTCTCATTCTTTTTTTCCCTCTCAGGATGAACTCTGATTCATTTGGGAGCATTAAAAGTGAACTGAGAAACTTAATCCTACCTTATTGCTTGGATCTAATTCTGTTCCTATCTTGATATTACTTAGCTGCCTCTAGTCCTTTCTTAGCATTCTTGTGAGTATAAAAACCAATCAAGGGAGGGAGAACAAGTATAAGAATGCTCATCATTTTTTTCTGTCACTGTCCTTTATAGCTTTATTTATGTGGATGTTTCTGGTACAATTTAAACCCTAGAAAATCAGGTTCTACATGGAAATCTCCTTGGCTAGAAAATGTCCCCACTACAGGATTCACCTTTAACATGTAGTAGGTTACAAGAAGAGTAATGTATAGTTGGTGGAGCTAATCCACCCCTTACATTTCTTTAATATGGGCAATAGGGTTTCTGAAACATGAGGTTCTGATTATGAAAGGATGTTTTCCTATGAATTGGCCATAACGTATAGAAACTGAACTTTCTTTTCAGTTCCTGACATTTCCAGAATAATGCTCATACTTAATCTAGATCAGTGTTTCTCAAACTTGGCAACTTTAAGATGTGTGGACCTCAACTCCCAAAATTCTGGGAGTTGAGGTCCACACATCTTAAAGTTGCCAAGCTTGAGAAACATTGATCTAGATTAAGTTGATTGTGTTGTGCATGATGTCCACGGCATGCAACTCTTAATGGGAGTTTGAGAACAGATGGAATATAACTTTCTCAGCTTGCTCTTGGCTTTACCTCTGGTCAGAACCTGACAAGGACTTTGAGATAAGGATAGCCTTTTTCTAAATGAAAGAAATATACAAGAAAAAGAGAACTGTTAGGAATAGAAACCATGAATTGAATCAATCATCTTAATCTAATTTTATGGGCTTAATGCCCAGGGTTTACATATAGAGTCCATTGGAGTTGGGCGGCTAATAAATTCAAACCAACAAATGGCTTCAACAGACATGTGTAATACAATGCCTATTGACCATTTTTGTGTCTTGTTTTTATGGATCGGTAACAAATCTCAAGCTGAGAAGGTCCCATGCTCAGAATTAGACATGTATCCTCAATGGTTAAAATCACAACACACACATTTTTAACGTTATGGAAAAATATTCCTTTTTATGAAAAAATTGTGCCCTCAATAACAAAATTCTGGAAGGAAATTCCCAGAGGATTTTAGATCAGGACAAAAGTCTATTACAACATTCTTTTAAAAATATGTAATTATCTTGACAAGATAGAGTGCCTTGTCTGCTCCTTGAGAGACAAATACAGAATGGGCTCTGAACTGAGGGAGAAGATTAATAGTTTTTGTCAGTAATGGGAAAGAAAAGATAACTTGACGGGTTTCACATGAGTAATTTCCATGTAGTCTAAGAGCATTTTTATAACTTTGAAAGATAGGCTGTAAATTTACCGCCTTGATATAATCTTTTCTCGTTGGTCAGTTCTCTGTCAATTTGTTATAGTGTCTCCTTTGCTGGTACATCAGCTGTTAAGCATGAGGTTTCTATCTTGAAGTGAATGTTTCAATAACAGAAAATGGAATGGGATATAATTAGGCATAATTCAGACCAGTTTGTATTTTTGGATTCCATTGCAATATGGCTGCAAAAGGATTGGCCCTATTTTTTTAGATTTTTTATTCCACCTTTAATATTTTTATAAATATTATTCAAGGTAGCGAACATACTTAATACTCCTTCCTCCTCCTATTTTCCCCACAACAACAACCCTGTGAGGTGAGTTGCGCTGAGAGAGAGGAACTGGCCCAAAGTCACCCAGCCGGCATGCACAGAATGTGCACAGAATGGCTGTAAGAGAGGTAGAAACAAAATGCTTGTGTGGCATTTTTCTATACTAATCACATGAGTTTTTGTCTGAACATCTTAGATTTTGCTCTTTGGGTATGGTTTGCACCAATGGAGTTATATCATGAAAAAACACAAGCGTCACTAGGTTCTAAGTTTACTCCAAATATGACAAATTAAAGGGATTTTAGGTAGCAGAGTTCAGAAGGCCTTCACCCAAGTATCTTAGGGACTCCTGCTCTTGTTGTTGTTTGTGTTAGATGGGGTTATGGCTTGACTCCCATTCTCACAGAGATATCTATTTAGGTCTACCAGGAGTAGGAGAATAATATTCTTCAGAAATAGCCTGACTAACAAAGGATGGATGCTGGGTGAAATGGAAGGGAGCATCCTTGATGGTTCTCACAACCTTTCTGTTTTGCTTATAATGTGGCATTTGGGATAAGTTTTGGACAAAGATCTAGCACTATTCTAGAAGAGGGTTAAATGTTAGGAAGTGCTAGACCTGAGCTCAAAAATAGCCCGATTGTAAATGGTATGTGAGAAAGACCTTGAGGGATGGGGTGAAGAGATGCTGCCTAGGGAACGGCCAGATAAGAGAGGGCATAACCCGCAGCTGCATAATGGGTGGAGAAAGAGGGTCAGAAGGGACCCTCCCTAGCTTCTTAGGCTGTAAAGGAGACAGTGGGAAATTTGTACTCTCACACTTACAAGATTATGTTAATATAGCTTTACAATCAAGTAGAATTAGCTCATCTGGTCATGTTTCCTGTCTGGTCTATCTGGGAAGGCTGACATCAATTAACAGATCACTGGCATGGGACATTTCCGCTCCTGTGAACTGCCACTTGACAGGTGGTTAAACCCTCTACCCCAGACACCCACCTACACTCATCCAACCCTGTTCCCCACACATCAAGGAGAGTGATTGGTGGCTGTTTTTTCCCACCAGCAACTAATGCTCCTGGGAGGGGAAATTAAACTGAGGGAATCCACCAGTCACTTTTCTTTGCTTGTCCCACATTAAACGTATAGGGACAGCACCACTCACTGACCTTGATACTGTGGTAGACTAGGGCTTAGCAATTGGGACAGCAAAATACAGTATGTGCCAGTATAGACCTCTGCTGACACAAGAACTGGAGGAATGCCCATTAACACAGCCATGAGGAAGAGTCCTAAGCTTTTGCTTTCTGTTTAGCTGTTGGTGGGAGAAATCAAGCGTGGAAGGTTCGACATCATTCATCCTAATCAAATTAGACTCTGAGGGTCAATAAGATTCTATATTTTCTATTGTTTGTTTGCTTATCACAGCTCTTTAAGAAAAGTCTGTGATGCAACCTGAAACCAACACAATACTTAGGAGAGCTTATTTGAATGTATCTTCTCTCCTCTCACATTTTCTTCCCTTTCCTCTTTTTTGCTACTTTATTTGGTAAGAACATTTTGTACAGATTATGTGACCTTTGAGTTAGCCTGATAAAGGTATGGCTTTACAAGGTATGGATGGGTTAAAAAGGCTAACAAAATCAAATCAGTTGTGCTTTCCCCATAACTCACTATTTATTAGTCAGTGAAGTTTATTTCTCCTTTGATGTAATGAAGTGAAAATTCATTGTGTGCGCATGTGCATTTGTATGTGTATATACTGTATGTATGTGTGTGTGTGTTTCTTCCATAACTCATTATTGTATGTGTCTATATACAGTATGTATGTATAAGTATCCCTCCCTCCCTCTGTCCCTCTCTCTCTCTCTCTCTTGGCTGGTGAGGACACTGATATTGTACTATATTACTGATGTTCCTTATATAGTATCATTTTGAACCCAGTGCATAAACTGTAACCCATCTGCCCCACACACATACAGAGGAAAGCAGGACCATACCTTTTTCCAGTGGTCATGTCTGCATTTGGCTGCATTAGGAAATTGCAGCTGGGTTGTGCATTAGAGTCTGAAGTCAGCTCCTAAACACCAATGGAGTTTTTAGACCAACTAATCCAGGGGTTCTTTGTGATAAGAGTCATTATTTTCTTTCTCCAGGTAGGTTAGACCTTTTTTCCAACAATTTCCTCTTAACTTTTCCATTTTAGGTCCCATGGCTTTGTACAAGCACATCTTTTCTCTCTGCTAGTGGTTGGGGAGAGGACAGGATTTGAGAGTTTGGCTTGTTAATGCAGTACTGGCTGTTACTCTTGTGGTACCAAGCAGCACCATATCAGAGGAGGCCCTCCTTTAGCTCTAATGAACAGAGTACTATGTTAAGTGGCAACTTCTACCAAAGGATTAATATGTCTAAAATCCATTGAGAACAGTTATGACAAGCAGCTATCATGGTTAATTAGCATATACTTGAGTGATCCTGCAGTCTGGGGTAGAGGCAAGAGGGGAAGGGGGATTGAGATAGGAGAAAAACTAGCAGCATGTCTGACAAGGGCAAGGACTTGATGAAGCGCATCCTGGAACTGATGGATGTTATACAAACTATCCTTTGACACTGCTGATAGTACCTGAGAGAACTGGTGCTAGAGTTGCTAGTATGAGATGGATAATGTGAGAGGCTGAATACCTGCATATGCTTCAAAGCTGGCCCATGGCTGGGATGCTCAAGTTGGACATTTACAGAACATGCGCTTTGTGATATCACTTGCTGACTACAGGCAGGTCATAATGGAAACCTCATACGTATGAGAAGACTAAAATTGGGGAGTGGGTATGTGAGTTCACTCAACCTTCACAGCCGATATTCCTGCCTTCTTTCGTGTATTAAGAGGGATGTTCTGAATGGAGTTTCTACGTGTGTTCACTTGAACATGTGTAAAAAGCCTCTGCATGCTTAGAAATCAGAATGAAGCAGTGTACCTAAGCACATGGAGACCATTTTCCCTAGCTATGGACATCAGAAGCAAGGCCAGGTTTACAACCACCCAAGCTGCAGGTGCTGTTGTTCAAGAGGGGTGGGGCTCTGTTGCAGAACAAGGCATCCACTCCCAATTCAACTCTTCTGCTGGTGGATAGTGGACTGATAGGCCATATTGAATCTTGTTAGCTCTTACTTTATTAGCCCACATGCAATCTATTATTGCACTTTGTATAAGTTGGTTGAAAAAGAGATCATCCACAATTGACTAGACTTAAAACACTTGAGCAGAATGCAACAAAAATATTAGTGTGCAAAAACTGAAACAGCATGGATATATCCTTCTCCAAAGAACATCCATTTCTGTCCATGATCTAGAGTGATATTAAACATGGTGCTTAGTTGTTAGATTATGGTTCCTACACCTAATGCCTTCTAAATGTTTTGGATTACCACTATTGACTATTGACCTTGCTGGCTGGAACTGATAGTAACTGTAGACTTGTAGCTGTAGACCTGTAGCTTTTATACATTTGGAATGTATAAATTTTGGGTACTCTATGTTAAATCATTTATTTATTTGATTTAGATTTATCCTGTGTTTCACAAGTGGCATACACACCACTCCCTCCTTCAAATTTTCCCTATAACAACTACCTTCTAATGTAAGTTGTTCTAAGAGATTATTTGGCCCAAAATCATTTTATGAGCTTCTATGACAGAGGATAATTTTGAATCTGGTATTTCTTGGTCCTAAACCACACTTTAACCATTATACCATTGGCTTCCTCGTAAAAATCCATTCTTTTCCCTTTTCTTTGTTTTATCATGATTTGTATCTTCAGACAAAATTAATCTAATAGGATGGATCACTAAGAGGCTTTACTCATGTGAGCCTTCATCATTTTTTGCTATTTATAAGAACAAATAATTATAAATATGATAGAAAGGAAACATGTCAGCAATGGAAAGGAGCACTGTAAATTTTATATTTTATATAAAATTTTAAATTTTATATTCACCTTTGAAACTGAGTTACAAAAATGCTGCTTGAAATTTTATATGGAAAGCACCTGAAGTACATTGGATAGTCTTTGGATATATGGGGCTAATTTCTTCATGCCTGGATGTTTATTTATTCTCCATAAATAAGTGTCACTGATACTTTTATAATTTTTTCCTGTCATTTATTGTGGTTTATTTTCTTCTATCTCAGTGTATGTCTTTTCTTGGTATAGAAAATTTCAGATAATACTATGTATAAAAGGAAATGGTCCTTCCAGCCTTTAAGCCATACTATTGAGTGTGACCATTGTTCTTGGGCTGAAGTTTTGCAGATTTTGAAGGAAATTGACAACTTGTTAAGCCTGCAGCTTCTAAGAAAATCATCTCACATATTCCTACCCTGTATCTTTTTCTTTCAGATCGAGAACGGATTGGCCAGGATTCTGCTTATGAGCAGGAAGGAAAGGTGCAGTTTGTCATTGATGCAGTCTATGCCATGGGTCATGCACTGCACAATATGCACAAGAACTTGTGTCCAGGGAAGATTGGTCTTTGCCCCAAGATGGATCCAGTAGATGGTGCAGAGTTGCTCAAATATATCCGGAATGTCAATTTCTCAGGTCTGTCTTTGAAAGAGCACCTTTAAGATTAAAGTTACCAACTGGGTCAATGTTAGGGCTATGACATTCTATAACTGATAGAGAAGGAAAGAATGTTGAAATACCTCCTTCACAACTGTTTGGTCTTGTTTGTTTTCCTTCAATCTTCTCTTCTGAATATTTAGAATATATATTTATATTGTGAGATGCATTAAGAGGCATACGGGACTTAAATACATGGATTGTTGACTACTTGTACACTTACTTTTTCCAAGATATCTATGTTATGTTTTATGTTTTACATTTAATCTAAAAGTAGATTTATTTAAGAGTCAGACTATTGGGGCCACAGTTCAAGGTCTTATTGCTGATTTTCAGCCATAAATATCTGAAGGAATTCCACCACTAATATACTGACAATTTTGAAAAATCAAAACTGGGTGCTGTGGTGGATGCAATCATTTTCTCCCCAATATTTGCATCTAGATACCTGGATGTGCAGGCACCTGGATTCTGAAGCTGTCCTATTTGGATTACTAGGGAGGTTGTGGTAGCCCCAGAACAAAACCAGTATCTAAAATTTCATCATCATTCTATCCAAATGAGGAATCCCCTGTTAATGGCTCTCATTTTTTTATTCCTCTCCCATTATTAAAATACCTCTTTTGATAGAAAATATTTCCTCTCCCAATTAATGATTCCTTTACATCTTCTAGAAACTCATCACGTCCTCACATTATATGCCTTTAATATATGCGTTTTGCTTCAGCCTTCTTATTACATCTATTTATCTTTCCACCGCAGTCCCCTTACAATCTGTCTCCCTTATTTATTCCCTTCCTAGCTAGTTGTTTGAGTTTCCTGCTTCCTAATGTTATTGGGATTTATTTGTGCAATTCATCTGATTTTGTTTTAAGGTAAAGTTTGGAGGGGAAAAAAGCAGCAAAAAATCTTGGCTTGAAGCAACTCGTTAAACAAATCACTGTAACTAAAGATTTCATAATACTTGTCGTCTGGTCACATTCTTCTGCATGCCATAAACTTCCCTTAGTATGACTGAGAGTGTCCATTTGCTTCTACAACTGAATAACTCTTCTTCATTGAGGTTGTCTTTTATATTAGGCATATTTTAAAACACCTCTAAGACAATAGTGAGGAACTTGTGGTCTCCCAGATATTGATGAACTATCTCTCTCATCAATACCATTCTGCATAATCAGTGGTGGGTGGAATCATAGTTTAGCAACATCTGGAGAACTAGAGATTCTTCTTGTCTACCAGTCTTTTTTTTTTAATTGTACAAATGCGCAAGACCATTTCACCTTTTTAATATGGTGAAATGGTCTTTTGGATGCTCTGATTTAGAGACCATTGATAGCTTTTTTCAACATACTGCATCAAGCAGGCATTATCAGGTTCCTACCTACAGAGTTTCCATGACTCTGAATTTCAAGCTTCATCCACACGTGGACAAGATCTTGGAATAAACCATAGCTTTCCAAAGTGTGTATCATGACACACTACTGTGTCACCTGCGGTGTCTTGGTGTGTTGTGCTAAAACCTGGAAGCGCTGATGGGGGGAACCGGAAGAAGCAGCACCCCCGCCAATCAGCGCTGCCGTTGCCGCTGCCGCAGCACTGATTGATGGAAGTGCTGCTTCCCCCCATCAGTGCTTCCGGGTTTTAGTGCGACACATCAGGACACCTCAGGCTGCGCCACCACCGCCGCTGCCACTTTTGGTGTGTGTCGCCAACGCAAAAAGTTTGGAAAGCTCTGGAATAAACAATTGTATTCTGTATCCTGCAGCAGTCTCCTTTTGTTCTCCCTGCTCACTCTTTCCTTTCCCACAGTTGAGCTATATACAGGTGCAAGGAAGTACATAACCATTTGTTTCCCCTTGGGAGCATGGGCTTTGTTCTCCAACAAAAGAGGAAGAAGAAAGGAGGAGAGACTGAGTTCTGGCCTTGACGAAGACCAGCTAGGGTAGAACTATGCCATCTTCCACACCTTTTTTCCACAGTGTGAGAAGTAGACATATGAGTTACCTGCACCTTTAGTAGTATAAAAGCGTACCCCAATATACCTTTCTTTCATTGAGATCTGGAAGAATACCCTGGTGTGGTTGTCTTCTATCATGAATATACATGCAAGTATGGAGAAAAGGAACAGAAGGAAAATCAAAGGGATGAGCAAAAGTAGCAGTTCTCAATCTCGTACCGCTGCTTTCCTGGCACTGAACAGATGGCATAAATGCCTAATCAGGCCCTGGCTGCCTTTGTTTTGAAGAACTGCCTTGCACTCTACCCTGCCCCTTCTCCCCACAGGCTACATCCCTTGGTGTTCCTATCTGACCTTTCCCTTTGCACGTGAGTGGCAGAGATATTAGTGCTGATCACTGAGAGTATACATCAAAGGTAATGATCAGTCTGCAAAGGCATCCAGAACAAGGAGTGGAACAGCAGATAGCCTGCCTCTCCGCTTGCTGTGTAGCTGCAGGTGTTGTCATGGTAAGAAGGTCAGCCTAACAGCTTAGAGGGCAGTGGGCCACCCATCTTGTTCATTATAACAGACCTATCACTTTTTGTGGTCCATCATTTTCTACAAAGAGGTCTTCGCTGAATGCAACCTCTTTTCCTTTCACAAAAAATTGAAGTTATATAGTACCCGTAACTGCATAAAAGAGGATAGAGTGTCTTATAGTTTGATACTGGCATTGGTGAGAACAGGAGATGTCACTGAAATTTTTGCAGATAAAATCTCTATTCAAGACACATCTTCAGATTAGGACGCACACAACTCCACACACGCACCAATCGGTAATATGGTTTACCAGTTTTTTTGTACATGTGAGCATGGGAGATCTGATAACAAAGAATCCTTAGGCATCTAAAGCCTAACCAAATTCTTTAGGTTAAAGAATAACACTTTTAATGTATAACATGCTAATAGCTAGCTATATAGAAATAAATGAATGTGTACAGCCCAGTGGATTGTCATGCCTGGTTGGGTCACATGTTGTACCTGTGGTATATAAACTCAGCTCTGAAACAGTCTACCCAATTCACATGTACCATGTTGCTGGAGTTTCACTTTAATTTTACTCCCTTCCCCCCAAAAAAGCAAAGAAGAATGAGTAGCTGAATCATCCCCACTCCTTCTCTACTTTTGGTTGTTCTACCCTCTTTTCTTTGTTTCTTTGTTTCCATCCCTCATATTAGAATGGATGAAGAATAAAGAAAAATCGGAGGAACCATCAACTTGAAGGAGGCAATGCCTGGGGAAGAGAGCAGAAGAATGATTCAGGGCTCATCTGATTGTTAGACTTCCATCCTTACACTTGATATATGAACAGAGTGAACAAATGAAAAGGGGCACATTGTCAGGTCTGCTTTGGCCCTTGTAACTTTTTTTCTGGCTCAGTATATAAAAATAAGAAGGGGCATGGTGGCTCAGCGGGTAAGATGCCAGGCTTGTCGATTGGAAGATTGCAAGTTTGGAGGTTCGAATCCCTAGCCCCGCGTGACGGAGTGAGCTCCCGCACTCGCTCCAGCTCTTGCCAACCTAGCAATTCGAAAGCATGCAAATGCAAGTAGATGAATAGGTACCACTTTGGTGGGATGGTAACAGCGTTCCGCATGCGTCATGCCAGCCACATGACCGTGGAACCGTCTTCAGACAATGCTGGCTCTTCGGCTAAGAAACGGAGATGAGCACCGGCCCCTAGAGTCGGACATGACTGCACGACTGTGCGGGGGGAACCTTTACCTTTACCTTTATATAAAAATAAGCAGACAGTGAAACCTTCCTACATCACTGGTTTATCTCCAGGAAAAAAAGGACAAAAACACACTGACTGGCTTCTATGGGTGTTCCTTAATGGAGAATTGATCCTTAGAAATTAGAAAATAAAGGGTTTTTTTTTAATGACAGGGAGATAAATATTATCACCTACTAATTGCTGCAGATCATCAAGCACATGTTCAAAGGCTGCCCTACTTGCTGTAGATACCCTCAAGGTTTGCTCTGCTACCATTCCTACAGTGAGGTTAATTTTATGATGTGACCATAGGCTGAATGAAACCATTATCCAGGGTCTATTAGGACCTGTGATAAGAGGAAGAGGTAATACAAAAGAATTGAAGAAGCATTGGCCCTGTTTTGGAGGGGCAGCATTTGGCAGGGCAAGCAAGCTTTCCCAGTAGGCAGCTTTAAGGCATTCAAGCAGCAGATTCTGAGATGTGGGAGCAAAACTGTCATATAGCCATGTGCCATGCAATCTCCCTGGTACCCATTAAGCTACCCTATTACTTTTGAGAAGTATGGACTGTCCCAGGAGAAGTGTTGAAAATTCAACTGCCAATCCAATCATGGATTGAGTAGAGGTGCCATCTTTTCCCCCCCATTCCTTGGACTGGCCCTGAGATCCAGCCTATGGTGGTGATAGTGTAGGGATACAGGGAAAAGTATAGGGGAAAATAAAAATGTTCAAATACCACATAGAGTTGGAGCCAAAGACAGGGAGGTCCGGACACTCCTTCAGGACCTCCCTATATCCAGGATCTTTTCAGCTCTTTGATTTCATGGATTACATGTTCACTTAACATAATAAAATATGTTATTATTTTCTGTCTCCATTTATGTGGTTGAATGCTGAGCTGGGATTACCACTCTTGGTAAATGAATGATGTAGCTTCATCATGTACTGGCATTTTGTGTGGATTTATTGCTCAATGACTTAGAAAAGAAGCATATTCCTGGACATCCAAGAGGAATGTAATTATATGCAGGCAGATCAGATGGCAGGCCTGCCTAATGTCTTTTGGAGGGTGTTTTATGTACATAATGGAACTAATTGACTGTCAAGAAAAGGGTCCTTTTTGTTGTTTCTTCTATTTGTCTTCTTCCTTGGTTTAAATGCCTGCTAAAGATTTGACCAAGTTTATCCCATTGGTACAAAATACATGAACTAATAGAGTATGACCATAGATTTATGCTCTCTATACCTGTCAGTATTCTCATTTTGTATTATATACTTGCTCAGATATTTCATTTCATTTATTTTACTTATTCAATTCATGTTATTCAATTTATATGGCTGCCCATCTTGCACAAGTGATGCTGGGTGGTGAACACAGTTAAAACATAATAATAATAATAATAATAATAATAATAATAATAATAATAATAAATACACAAGAAGAATAAAACCAAAAGAATGTCAGCCAAAGATAACCATCAGCAATAGTTAACAATATCTCACAGGCCACCTAATCCCCCACCCCACATGCCTGGGAGGACACCCAAGTCTTAAGGGCCTTCTCATTTTGTGCATGTCACCAAACACCCTTTGCTTTTCGTGACACTGAAGGAGAGATTTAGAAAAGGAACTGAGTGTTCTTTTCCGATTTTACATTAACAGTTGTGGCTTGCTTTAAACCAATTTGATTTTGGTCACCTGTGTGACAACAAACTCCTAATTCTCTGATTAAAATAGATATATATTTGATAAACATGCAGTCCAACTGTATTCTGCTTTTCTTTCTGGGACTAAATTTCTTTCTGGTCCAGGAGGCGTGCCTTCTCTGCAGTAGCTCCCGCCCTGTGGAACATCTTGCCCCCGGAGGTGAGATTAGCCCCTTCGCTCCTGACCTTCCAGAGGAACCTGAAAACTTGGTTCTGCCGCCTTGCTTGGGGCCAAGGAAGGAATAGTCACTCTTGGGGATGGCTAATACCTTAGAGAGCCCCTCTCCTACATCGGATTGAGTTAGATCTTTTTACTATTCTTGCCTCTTGGATTTTAATCTTGTTTTATAATTATTTAATAATGGTATTTTTATATTGTACGTATATTTTATGTTTCTTGTTTTTATTATCTTATTGTAAACCGCCCAGAGTCCCTCCAGAGGAGGGAGATGGGCGGTGATAGAAATGTGATTAATAAACAAACAAACAAACAAACAAACACTTTGTGTCTTGTAGGTATTGCTGGAACCCCAGTGACATTTAATGAGAATGGAGATGCTCCAGGCCGCTATGACATCTACCAGTACCAGATCAAGAATGCTACGCCTGAGTACAAAGTTATTGGGCACTGGGCAGATCATCTAAACTTAAAAGTAAGTGAGTTTTGTTGTGTTTAGATATCTGAACACTTTGGGGAGTTAAAATCCTTTCTTTTCAGACTTTGGGATTTTAAGCAGCAAACATAGCTGTACTCAGGAAAGGCTCAAAAATCAAGGACTTTGATCAAAATGGGCTTATTTTTTATTCAGGTTATCTGTATATAGACATCAAAGAGATCATACAGAAGAAGATTTAAGTTACGTACATTTACATTTATTTGCAACTGTAAAGATTTAAGTTTAGCTCTAGCATCTCTTTGTGATTTCATTCAGTAATACAATCCAATTTACAAAATTTCTGACTATCAGAAATGCATTTTTAGGGGAATAAAGCCTGCAGAAAATATTGCACTCGGGAGTTGATGCTTCTCACCAAACAAACATAAGATTTAAGGGTTCAATCTCAGGGGCAAATAAATATAACCTATTTACCACTCCCCATTTGTTTTAAATCAGCAAAGGTGCTCACCCTTGATCTCAAACCATTCCGGAGTGCTGAATTTCAATAGTGGAATTAACATTCAGCAAGTGAAACTTAGATAATGAATTTTGTAGTTTCATGCAAACTTTTGTTTCTCTTTTAATGAATAGACGTTCAGAATTGGCTCAGTAGCTCTGCACAATAAAATCAAATAATATAGCAAATGAAGTGGGAGTTACAATAAATCAGACAGTGTGGGCATACAGGTTTGAAATAACCTTAAGGAGGAGAAAAAGACAAAGAAAGAGATTAAGCAGCAACAATGAGAGGTGGCAAAGTACAGAGCTTGAATTGTTTGGTGTAGCTTAGGGAGGTCATTGTGAGTGGGCAAGGTTAGTGAAACGCTTACAAGGAGTCTGTTCTGTAGCAGGTAAATTGCAAAACTCGAGGATCTTGACTTGGGAGAGGTAGAATTGCTACCGGCTTTCAAAGACAAGTCTTTCTGCTGTGGGAGAATCTAGGGCAGGAGGAGCTGTAAGTCAGGAGCAGCACCCATACTAAATGGATGGTACTGACTAAAAGCAAGCATTTGTGCTGCTTGGGTGGGGCATATTGGCCCAGCCTCTTGCTCTGACCCAGGCTTATGCAGGTTACTGAGATTCTTGCTCTCTGCCTCTCTCTCTGCTGCAGATGGAACGCCTGCATTGGCCTGGGGGAGGCAATCATGTGCCCACCTCCATTTGCAGCCAGCCATGCAGGCCAGGCGAAAGGAAGAAGCTGGTGAAGGGCATCCCATGCTGCTGGCACTGTGAGCGCTGTGACGGATACCAATATCAGCAAGACGAGTTCCACTGCAAGGTGTGCCGTCTCAGTGAGCGCCCCAATGAGAACCACACTGGCTGCATCCCCATCCCCATTGTTAAACTGGAGTGGAGCTCTCCTTGGGCTGTGGTGCCAGTTTTCATTGCCATTGTGGGCATCATTGCCACCCTCTTTGTGGTGGTGACATTTGTGCGCTACAACGACACACCTATTGTCAAGGCCTCAGGGCGGGAACTAAGCTACGTGCTGCTGACGGGTATCTTCCTTTGCTATGCCACCACCTTCCTGATGATTGCTGAGCCTGACTTGGGCACCTGCTCCTTGCGGCGTGTCTTTCTGGGCCTGGGCATGAGCTTCAGTTATGCTGCCTTGCTGACCAAAACCAACCGCATCTATCGCATCTTTGAACAGGGCAAGAAGTCGGTCAGTGCCCCACGCTTTATCAGCCCTGCTTCCCAGCTGGCCATCACCTTCAGCCTCATATCTCTGCAGCTCCTAGGGGTCTGCATCTGGTTCATTGTGGACCCTTCACACTCCATCATCGACTATGAGGACCAGCGGACTACAGACCCCCGCTTTGCCCGGGGAGTCCTCAAGTGTGACATTTCTGACCTATCCCTCATCTGTTTGCTTGGATACAGCATGCTGCTCATGGTAACCTGCACTGTGTATGCTATAAAGACCCGTGGGGTTCCTGAGACCTTTAATGAAGCCAAGCCCATTGGGTTTACCATGTACACTACTTGCATTGTCTGGTTAGCCTTCATTCCTATCTTCTTTGGGACCTCACAGTCAGCGGAGAAGGTAATGGCCACGAGAGGGCAGAGGTGGGGAGGATGAGTAAATCTGCCATTCTGTTCCAGGTCCACTACTGATGAGATGTGTCTGGCATGTTTGAATCTGCAGACTTTAGAACTGACTTGGTAACTTGATAGTGTTCAGGTGATGTTGAAATTATACTTTTTTCTGCTTTGGGGATTTCCTTATATTGTTCTTCACTACTTTGGTTTTTCCTCACACTCACAACTTACCTTGTTTTTTTTTCTGGGCAACTCTCCTCTTTTTCTTTCCTTCTGTTCTGCATTCTCTTGCACTTGTCACATTTATTTATTTATTTTTTATTTTATTTATTTATTGGATTTATCACCGCTCAACTCCCCCAAGGGGGACTCATTATTGTGGTTTCTTCTTCCTTTCTTCCTTTACACCCCCTCCCCCAATTCCTTAGCAATTCTTGTTTTGGAAGACAGGTATAATTGTCTATGGAATATATACTATATTAAAAAAATGTGTGGGGATTGTACCATCCTTGAAAATCCAAGATTTCAAGAAGGAGGAGGTAAAAAGCTAGGCTTATGGCTGAAAACATTTCAGTGAATTTTCAAAAGATTTTGTAGTACTGAAGTATTCAGACAGTGGCAACCTCAAGCTTTCAAATGCAGAACAATGCAAGATCAGCAAACACATGCATATATGTCATAATTTTGGTTATTTGTAATGCAAATTTGTCTATTATCTTTGTAATGAGTATACAGAGACATACCCACTAGGTGATAGCAGCCAGCCTTTTATATACTGGTAAATAGAGTGAGAGAATTATTTTTTTATTTTCTCTATTTTCATTCCTTCAGTAATTTTGATTTGTACTTTTTGTTACTCTCACTTTTGAAGGTGCAGGTAACAGGATCGTGGATCATGATGGAAAAACTGAGCCATTTCCCAAAACTACTCTGGCTCTTTCTTTCTTTTTTTTAACAGCTAGTAGTTATAATTATAGCAGTTATAACTACATATAGCAGTTAAAAAATCTAGCAACATCACATGAGAAGATGGTGATGGTGAAACTAGGAGCATGGGTTTGGATTTGGATCATGAGAAAAATGAGTGAAGATTTTACACTGTATTGCTTTGGGGATTATAGTCTGGTTAGCTCTGCCTCTACCTAACTGTGTTTCGACTTACCCACAATAAGAAAGTGCCTGATCTGAATCACTCTCATTGGATGGACTTGTTGCTTTCTGGATAATATGAACTGGAGGAATCTGACTTGCCAGAAGAAGAGTTCTGGGCCTGTTCTCTGCTGTGGCTACTAGGTAGCTGGCCAAGAGCCAGTGCTGACTTCAGAATGGTTGGATGGCAGAAGAGGGCAATAAGATGCCACAATACCCTGCAAAATGTCAATCTCCTGTCCTGGATCCTCAGTCTGAGCAAAGTAAGACTGAGTGAAGATCAAATGCCTTCAGGCTACTCTTCTTCAGAGGCAGTGATGGGGGAAGCACGATCAGTTCTGGCATTTAACAGTTCAATATGCTGCATTAAGACTGATATCTGATTGACACTTGAACACAACCAATTTTCTGTCACTAGAACCTGGCCTCTTGATCAGGGTTTATGGATATATATTTTTTTAACTAACAGGTACCGTGGCCTGAAAAAGTTTGAAAAACTGCTGAATTAGAGTACTCTAATGTTTCATAAACATGTTTCATAAAACAGAACCCTCAAAGTGTGGCTGATAAAGTATAAGAGATTCCAGATCAAGACTTTCCTGGTGCTTTATTAATCTAATTAATCAAACACATCATATTAATAAGTGTACTCACTCAAAAGTCATTAATCTAATTTATAAACAGCAGCACTCTGTTTTTCAAGTTTACCTGCCAGTGTCACATTAATTTACCCCATAGGCTTCCTCTTCTATCCTACAGCTAACATGTATTATCAGCCCAAGAAATCTGTCTGAGTGGACGGAGAAGAACATTCATTCACTCATTCATCCATCAGTGTGCTTCCTCTCTCAGCTGGGATGTTGTTGGGATTTTAATTAATACTTGAACATTTTGGCAATGCAGAGTTGTTATGACTGATCGCATTGCCGTGGGAGAGGTGGTGTATCTTGCAGCAGCCAGGCTCATGAAGAAAATAATTCCATGATTCCGATCCTAAGCTCTCTAGGGCCCTGTCTTCCGTGCCAGATCAGGTTGTGTTAGAGTGTGACCCTGAGGAATCACATTAGCTAATCAAATAGTAAACACTACTTGGCAGGCAGTGAGGAAGCGGGTCTGTGAAGCTTGATTCCCAGCTGGTGTAGAGCAGTGAAATGCCAGAGATACAATGTCTATTTGGGTGAGAATTTGTTCCTCCATGCTCCGTTAGCACCACAGGGAAAGGCATTACTTGGGGTCCTGAGCATTCCTGACCTCATATCTCTCAACATCTGTATAAATACAAGTTTATTAAGGAGGATGTGGAAATAGTCCATCAATTATGTATGCTATGCAACGTTTATAGGGAGGGAATTATTCTCTTAGAAATGTCTGCAAATTGTCTCGCGCTGGTGCCTGATGCTACATGTTCCTTTTATAAGGCTTTGTTGATTAGTTTAGTATGATAAAATAAAAGGTATTGCATTATGATGATTGATACGAGGTGTTTTATAGCTACCAAACTCAGGTTTTTTCCCCCCAATTCTCTTTGCAACTAGGCAGATCTTTCTGTTTTGAAAGATAAAAAAGCAGTACTTTTTTTTTCCATGATAGTAATCATAAGCTTTTCTCAGAGAAATAGAATTCAAGGGCCTTTGCTGCTATTTATTTTTGTCCATGTGGAACTGGTGTTGCTTAAGGAGTAATGTCCCACACTAAATTAGTCTACAGCAAGAGTTTTCAAACTTTTTCAGGCCATGGAACCTGGCCGGAAAATTCCCCAGAATCCCTGATCAAGAGGCGAAGTTCTACTGATAAAAAATTGGCAGCATTTAGAAAAAAAAGGGGAAAATATATATATTTTTCTTTTCTTGCACTTTCTGCTTTTTCTTTGATCTTTCTTTCTTTCTTTCTTTCTTTCTTTCTTTCTTTCTTTCTTTCTTTCTTTCTTTCTTTCTTTCTATTTGTGTTAGTTTTTATTTTCTTATTTAAAAGATATATATATATATTTGTTGTTTATTCGTTCAGTCGTTTCCGACTCTTCGTGACTTCATGGACCAGTCCACGCCAGAGCTTTCTGTCGGCCGTCACCATCCCCAGCTCCCCAATGGTTGAGTCCGTCACCTCCAGAATACCATCCATCCATCTTGCCCTTGGTCGGCCCCTCTTCCTTTTGCCTTCCACTTTTCCTAGCATCAGCTTCTTTTCCAGGGTATCCTGTCTTCTCATTATGTGGCCAAAGTACTTCAGTTTTGCCTTTAATATCATTCCCTCAAGTGAGCAGTCTGGCTTTATTTCCTGGAGTATGGACTGGTTTGATCTTCTTGCAGTCCAAGGCACTCTCAGAATTTTCCTCCAACACCACAGTTCAAAAGCATCTATCTTCCTTCGCTCAGCCTTCCTTATGGTCCAGCTCTCGCAGCCATAGGTTACTACAGGAAATACCATTGCTTTAACTATGCGGACCTTTGTTGTCAGTGTGATGTCTCTGCTCTTAACTATTTTATCAAGATTTGCCATTGCTCTCCTCCCAAGAAGTAGACGTCTTCTGATTTCCTGGCTGCAGTCAGCGTCTGCAGTAATCTTTGTGCCTAGAAATACAAATATATATATATATATATATATATATATATATATATATATATATATATATATATAATATATATATGTGTGTGTGTGTGTGTGTGTATACTGCTCAAAAAAAATAAAGGGAACACTGAAATAAGACATCCTAGATCTGAATGAATGAAATATTTGTATTAATTACTTTGTTCATTACATAGTTGAATGTGCTGACAACAAAATCACACAAAAATTAGCAATGGAAATCAAATGTAAGCAACCCCTGGAGGTCTGGATGTGGAGTTACACTCAAAATTAAAGTGGAAAAGAACACTACAGGCTGATCCAACATTGATGTAATGTCCTTAAAACAAGTCAAAATGAAGCTCAGTAGTGTGTGTGGCCTCAACGTGCCTGTATGACCTCCCTACAATGCCTGGGCATGCTCCTGATGAGGTGGCGGATGGTCTCCTGAGGGATCTCCTCCCACACCTGGACTAAAGCATCCCCCAACTCCTGGACAGTCTGTGGTGCAACGTGGCGTTGGTGGATGGAGCGGGACATGATGTCCCAGATGTGCTCAATTGGATTCAGGTCTGGGGAATGGGTGGGCCAGTCCATAGCATCAATGCCTTCATCTTGCAGGAACTGCTGGCACACTCCAGCCACATGAGGTCTAGCATTGTCTTGCATTAGGAGGAACCCAGGGCCAACCCCACCAGCATATGGTCTCACAAGGGGTCTGAGGATCTCATCTCGGTACCTAATGGCATTCAGGCTACCTCTGGCGAGCACATGGAGCTGTGCGGCCCCCTAAAGAAATGCCACCCCACACCATTACTGACCCACTGCCAAACCAGTCATGCTGGAGGATGTTGCAGGCAGCAGAACGTTCTCCACGGCGTCTCCAGACCCTGTCACGTCTGTCACATGTGCTCAGTGGGAACCTGCTTTCATCTGTGAAGAGCACAGGGCGCCAGTGACGAAGTTGCCAATCTTGGTGTTCTCTGGCAAATGCCAAACGTCCTGCACGGTGTTGGGCTGTAAGCACAACCCCCACCTGTGGACGTCGGGCCCTCATACCACCCTCATGGAGTCTGTTTCTGACCGTTTGAGCAGCCACACGCAGATTTGTGGCCCACTGGAGGTCATTTTGCAGGGCTCTGGCAGTGCTCCTCCTGTCCCTCCTTGCACAAAGGCGGAGGTAGCGGTCCTGCTGCTGGGTTGTTGCCCTCCTACGGCCTCCTCCTCGTCTCCTGATGTACTGACCTGTCTCCTGGTAGCGCCTCCATGCTCTGGACACTACGCTGACAGACACAGCAAACCTTCTTGCCACAGCTCGCATTTATGTGCCATCCTGGATGAGCTGCACTACCTGAGCCACTTGTGTGGGTTGTAGACTCCGTCTCATGCTACCACTAGAGTGGAAGCACCGCCAGCATTCAAAAGTGACCAAACCATCAGCCAGAAAGCATAGGAATTGAGAAGTGGTCTGTGGTCACCACCTGCAGATCCACTCCTTTATTGGGGATGTCTTGCTAACTGCCTATGCTTTCCACCCATTGTCTATTCCAGCGTGTGAAATTGATTGTCAATCAGTGTTGCTACCTAAGTGGACAGTTTGATTTCACAGAAGTGTGATTGACTTGGACTTACATTGTGTTGTTTCAGTGTTCCCTTTATTTTTTTGAGACATACATACATACATACATACATACATACATACATACATACATACATACATACTGTGTGCTTATATATAGGCTGCATTTGAGTGAACTTTTTTCCCCTTAGTCTCTCAGAGAACTTCATCAAATTCTTGTGGAATCCTAGAGTTCTGCAGAACACAGTTTGAAAAACCCTTGTCTAGAGACTCTCAAACAGATGGAAACTTTTATCTCTGCTAAATACTATTTAAAAGTTCTTTTTGTGGGATTTAGTATTGGAGCATTTACAGGATCAGGATCTGGAAAACAGAGTATACTCTCTAATTTATTAGTTTCTGAAATATTTCTAAAAAAGGCTTGTATTTATTTTCATTTTAAAAATTTCTTCTCAAACTCAAACACATCAGCAGGAATTGAGTGACTGTCAATACTGTAGTCAAGTTATCATTTTTTCCCCAGTCTTATGTTCATTTCACCTCATTTCTGCCTCAGTTTGCAATTTCTTTTCTTAAGAAAAAAAAAGCCTGCATAAAAATGCATATATTATTTGTGTGCATTTCTCAAACTATGCATATTTTTGAACATTTGCAAACATCGCCCATTAATAATGCATTTTGGTACTTGTTTTTTTATGGATATATCTAGTATGTGTATATGTTCCTTCAATATCCATACTTTTTGCATTTAAATGCAAGCTGAGTTAATGTCTTTCTGATCCCTAATGTGAGTCCACAAACTGGTAGGGACACTTAGCTAGACACCTATAACCTATGTCAGTCACCACCATCTTTGTTGCCCTAGGATCAAGCATATGCATAACCCTGAAATATATGTTATAGTAGGGTATACAGTAGTAATTGTGAGGAACCTGTTGCATTGCAAATTCCATTCTGTTCTCTTACTCAGCCACTTGCTCTCTCTAGCAATGAAACTAGTGATTACAGAGCCTTCTTTCACAATGCTTGGCGTCCATGCTTGAGTCAAGTTTAGTTACCCCTGAATACATCAATGGATAAAGCCAAGTTTCATGACTTATTTCCTGGCCTAGATTGCATTTTGTTTTGGCTCCCCAGCTGGTAGGACCTCCTTCCTTCCTTCCTTCCTTCCTTCCTTCCTTCCTTCCTTCCTTCCTTCCTTCCTTCCTTCCTTCCTTCCTTCCTTCCTTCCATATTGGATAGAATATGGGCCTTAAGCTCATGTGGCACTTGGATTTTTAATACAGATTTGAAGCTGAAGAATGATAAAGGAAGTAAATGTAGCATCACCCATAAAGTCTTTTGTATTAACTTCTGGTTAGTAGCATCACATAATTAGTTGGCCATTGCTTTTTTTCTGGTCTGGCTCTGAATCCTGCTGCAAATTAACCCCAAGTAAGTTTGGAGCTGTGCCCAAAATTAAATGTGTAAATCAAATTGAAATGTTTCTTTTGGAGAGCATACCATAAAGCCAGATTGGAGCATTATTAGATTTGGGAATCTGCTCCAATCCACATATACAGTAGGATTTAGCAGCTAAGCAATATCAAGGTACAAGAGTAAATCTAGTGTCAAGTGAAGAATTAAAAGAAATGTGGCAGGCTTTCTGTTTTGAAGAAATGGCAGAGGAGAAACTAACAAGAAAGCAGATTTTTTTGAGACTACTTCCCGAAACAAAAGCTCCCTTAAAGCTAGTTTAATATGTTCAGTATACTGTGGGTAATAAAGATGGAAATGATAATGACTGCTGATTATGTGCAAGGTTGCTCACCTTCTCGCTGCAGCTTGTGATGGAATAATTTAGGGCTGCTGAAAGCTAGCTGTCAAGTTGCAATTGAAAAAGAAGCTTTGGCTCCTTTGGAAGACTCAGTAATATGCAATATGTCTATGAAGGTTCTCAGTCATCCAGGTGGAATTGTCTGTAGCTTGAATCATGTCAACTGGATTTCTATTTTCTTAATGGAAACGTTTCGCTCCTTATCCAAGGGGCTTCTGAAGAAGCCCCTTGGATAAGGAGCGAAACGTTTCCATTAAGAAAATAGAAATCCAGTTGACATGATTCAAGCTACAGTCAGTAATATGCAGTTTCCTTTTTCTATTCCATTGCTAACAAGCTGATTAGAGGCCTTTGTTGCAATTCACCTAGCTCTCTTGGGACCTCACACACAACACCTAATCTTACAGAGAGTTCCTGTTTTTTATTTAGCACAAATTCCCAGGAGTTGGAATGTGTCATCAACAAGGTCTCTTTTCCCCCGGGCAAGACTGGCCCAACACGTTTTGAGGCCTCAGGCAATGCACAAAATGGCACACCCTACATGGAGAGGCCAACTAAACTAATAGTGGAATCTTATTCCAATTTATCACTCCTTTAACTTTCAAAAATAAAAATAGCTGCCCTCTGAAAAATTAGTCTAGGGCAGAGCTTTCCAAACTGTGTGTCGCGACACAAAAGTGTGTCGCCACACACAGCGTGGTGTGTCGCCACACCACCCGGAAGCGGCGGTGCGTGCGTGCCACCGCATGCCCCCCCGCGCTGCCACCATGCACGTGCGCCCCCCGCGCCGCCGCCATGCGCGCGCGCGCCACCGCCGCGCTGCCGCCACCACCACTCATGTGTCGCCAGCGGCGGCACTTTGGAAAGCCCTGGTCTAGGGTTACATTTATACATGTTTAATACAGGATGCATAAAGAAACTATACCACCCTTGAAACCCAGCTATTTGACTCCCATAGATGATTGTTGTGGCTTGGTAGTTTGGGCTGCAATTGTGCTGCACCTCAGATGCAGGACAGAGGATTGCCACATCCTACCTTTCCCCCTCCCCCAGAGCTTTTGGTTTGCAATAATTGCAAGTGGATAATCAATAGTGTGACCTAATATATTGGACTCTGTTCAGAGAGATCCAGTTTCAGGTTAACATGGGGCTAGGTGACTTTGGGTCAGTCTTTCATTCTCAGCACAATTTATCTCCTGAATTTGTTGTAAAGTTAAAATGAAGGGAAAGGTAAGATGCTCATGTTAAAATAAATATGCATAATATTTAAAATACTTTTTTTTAAAAGTGGATAAAATAACAAATTTTACAAAAGATAAATTTGCCTTCTCTTGGGGTTTTGCAAGACAATTTGAATAGTTATGAGATATTATGTAAAGATGCCCTAATTGCTTTCTTTACAAAATCTTAGCAGTAGAGTTACAGAGTTAAGGGAAATATGAATAAAAACCTGTATTTGAGGCTTTAAGGTAGTGTTTCTCAACCTTGGCAACTTGAAGAGGTGTGGAGTTCAACTCCTAGAATTCCCCAGCCGGAAAAGCTGGCAAAGCTGGCTGGGGAATTCTGGGAGTTGAAGCCCACACCTCTTCAAGTTGCCAAGGTTGAGAAACATTCCTTTAAAGAGTTTGTTTTCTACTCAATTGTTATTTGGTTGCAAAGTGACACACTGGGCATATTGATATTTACTGTTTAAGCTGCTCCTGTCTTGGGTTTGTGACAGATTAAGTCTAAATTGGCTAAAGAAATTCCTGTCTGGACTGAGCACTTTGGCCACAGTTTGCAAGGTATTCAGTCTGGACTGCAGGCTACCATGTCCTCCCATGGACAATTCCACTGCTGCTGTGCCCTCCCACCTGTCTCTTCTAGGAAAACGATGGCCAGTGGGTGGGTCTTCCTGGTCATATATACTTTTTATCTGTGTAATATCCAGCTCTTGCCAACCTATCAATTCGAAAGCATGCAAATGCAAGTAGATGAATAGGTACCACTTCGGTGGGAAGGTAACAGCGTTCCGGGCACGTCATGCGGCCACATGACCGCGGAAGCGTCTTCGGACAACGCTGGCTCTTCGGCTAACAAATGGAGATGAGCACCAGCCCCTAGAGTTGGACACGAGTGCCCAAGTGTGCAGGGGGAACCTTTACCTTTAATATATATACACATATGTATAAAAATATATCTGTACAAAGTTTAAATTTATGTATACAGTGTTAAAGTTGGGCGGCATATAAATTTAATAAATTATTATTATTATTATTATTATTATTATTATTATTATTATTATTAAACATCAAATGCAGGCACAGCAACCAGTAATACAATAATAATATAAAATAAAATAAAATTTTCTTTCTAGCCATTTTGTATTCTAACAATAATGGACAGACATTGTTTTACAAGCTTTTAGATCACTGTAACTATTGCCTCAGCTGATGGAGCATTCTTTCCTTTGTAAAGCAGCTAACAAACTGCTGAGGTTAGCTTGTAAGGAAATAAAGTGCCAGAATGGTCAAGAACACTTGAGGTGACATAAAATGAAAAACCTAGTTTCAAATAGTGTCATGAAAATGCTACTGAAGGTTGAATTTGCAATGGGAGGGAGGTGAGTAATGGCTGATGTTGCTTGCTTCTGTCCTCAAAAAAAGGGTTGCTGTCCTATTCTAGGAATCAGTCAACTAGGCAGTGTGGATAGGGTAAAAGCAGACTTCCTTCCAAAAGAATTGTAATTGTAAGTAAAAAAGAGCTCTAGTAAATTATTAGAGCTCTAGTAAATTCTAATTACAGCTAACATTCTCAGCCATAGGGCTAAATCTAGTGGGCTATAATGGTTAAGGTGTTGGACTAGAATGAGGGAGGTCCAGGTTCAAATCCACTATGGACCTACTGGGTGACTTTGGACCTGTTACTCCTTCTCAACCCAATCTACCTGATGGGGTTGTAGTGGTAATACGGTGAAGAGACATCCCCATGTAAACTGCCTTGTGCTCCTGGAGGAAAGGTAGGGTATAAATATAGCAGAGATTAGGGAAAAAATGATCTGGATCTTGCATAAAAATAAGCATAGCACCTCTTTGCTATTAATCAAAGGAGCCAGACTTTCTGCAGATACCTGGGGAAAAAAAGACAATGCTTTAAGGGCCTTGCTCATGGATTTCTTCCAAATAATTTTCAATTTGGAAATTTCATATCCCCTCCTCTATGTCCCCCTTTCCATATGAGTGTTTGCTTATCTTTATAGAGAACCAAATGATTACAAAATAATCATTTTGTAAAATGCCATTACAAAAGCCATTTTCAGTAGAAATTGTGATCTTTTGCCACTGGAATGGCCAGCTTTATTTACATTTTCATAACAGGTAGATGTAGTGGTAATAGGAAAAGATAATATAGATTCTATGTAAATTAAGATACGTGGGGCGTGGTGGCTCAGTGGGTAAGACGCCAGGCTTGTCGATCCGCGTTCCGCGTGTCATGCGGCCACATGACTGTGGAAGCGTCTTTGGACAATGCTGGCTCTTCGGCTAACAAATGGAGATGAGCACCGGCCCCTAGAGTCGGACACGACTGCACAAATGTGCACAAACCTTTACCTTTTTAAATTAAGATACATCCCTACTATTGTGCTATTGCATGGATTTTAAGAAAGTGAGGTATCAACTGAACCAATCATATGAAGGAAATCTAACAGCAGGAACCATTTATATAACAAGAACATTTAATTATTAGCAAAGGGACAGGAGCTCTGTTAAGGAAAGACATGTCAGAAGTGAAAGACAGAATGAGGGACATCAAACTTTTTCTTAACAAGGAAATGAATTACCTCTTTAGGTGAGATGCCTGTATTTAGAATATATGGGAGTGCAAAAACTTGGAATGTACTACTAATAATTTTATTTAATGCTGGGCTGAATCAGATTCCTGGTATTTATGGGAACAGTTACTTGTTCAAGGAGAAACCAAATTCTGATTGGTGATCACCTGATCTTGTGCGACTTACTCTTTTCTCTCTGCCTAAATTTTATTAGAATTTGGGTCACCAAGCTTATTAGGGAGCTGCATCTTGAGGTTGGTCTGTTTCTTTATGAACAGGGATGAATTTGAAATAAAGCATTCTCTTGGGTCAGCACTAATTGCATTAGCAAAAATTGCTTGCAAAAATGTGTCTATCCACATGCATTCCAAAATACGTTTACTAAAAGAAATGTGCTCAGTACTGTGTATGAATTTTTACAGTATATTTTAAGAACAAAAATCACAGACTGGCATAAACATGACACTGGATGGACAAGATTGGAAAAGAGAAAAATTGGTAGAATCACCTATTTCTATTATTTATGTTGACTGCAAACATGGGAAATTATGGGCCATAATTATTTAATGGAAGATGATTAAATAGGCAAAAAATATTGGTCATAATATTCAAATGCAACAATGGGAAGATATGTGGACTAAAGGACTAAAATTTACTTTGTGTTATAATTTGAAGGAAAATTTCTATAAGATGATGTACAGATAGCATATGACCCCACAAAAACTAGCTAAAATGTATGGGAATGTTTCCAACTTGTGTTGGAAATGTAAAAAAAAAGAGGGGTCCTTTTACCATATGTGTGGACATGTGAGATTGCAAAGAAATTTTGGACTCAGATACATTCATTGATGCAAAATATTTTACAAACTCGAGTTCTGTTTAAACCAGAATTATTTCTATTGGGAATATCAGAAGAACAAATAGGAAAACAATTTACAAGAATTATGCAATACATGATTACAGCAGCAAGACTTGTATATGCACAAAATTGGAAAAATCAGACTACACCTACGATACAAGACTGGATGTTGAAATTGATGGACATGGCAGAAAATGATAAATTGACATGTTTATTAAAAGAAAATTCAAATTATTACTTTCTTAAAGAGTGGAAACCATTAACGGACTATTTGCAAAATGCAGGAGGGGCAAAGCTTATATGGGGATTTGAAGATTAAAATATATACAGTATAAACAGATATATTAGACAAGAAATATTTTTCAATGTTATATATAGACCTAGCATGTAAGATAAACTCTTTAAATTACTATGACCAGGGATAAATCGGAAGTTGACTAATTTCTATGTTTCATCTTTTTCTTTTTTTTCTTTACTACACTTTTTTTCTTCTTTCTTTGATTTGTATTTCTATTTCTTTTTCCGTTTCCAACTTTTATTATTTATTTATGTTTATATTTCTAACTTATATCACCGCCCATCTCCCCCCATTTCCAGAGGGGACTCTGGGCAGTTTACACAAAGCCAGCAATTAAAACATATAAAAACTTATAAAATACAATACATAATATATCTCTATATAAATTAATTAAATATATAAGACCCAAAAGGCTCTGATGTTAAGTTTTGCTACGGAGCAAGCCAACCCCAAGAGGAGCTATTACTCCCCCCATCCCAAGCGAGGTGGCAGAGCCAGGTCTTCAGTTGTTTCCAGAAGGTCATAAGTGTGGGGGCTTGCCTCACTTCCAGGGGCAGAATATTCCAGAGGGTGGGTGCCACTGCCGAGAAGGCCCACCTCCTGGACCCCGTCAGATGGAATTCTCTTGTAGACGGGGTCCGTAGCAAGCTCTCTCTGCATAACTGGGTGGGGCGGGTCGATGCTCTGGGGATGAGGCGGTACTTTAGGTAACCTGGTCCCATGCCATGTAGGGCTTTAAAGGTGACAACCAACACCTTGAATTGGACCCGGAAGCAAACTGGTAACCAATGCAGCTCGCGCAGCAGAGGTGTCACATGTGCCAATCTTGGGGCACCCATAACTGCGCGCACAGCCGCATTCTGGACCAGTTGAAGCTTCTGGATACTCTTCAAGGGTAGCCCCATGTAGAGTGCATTGCAATAGTCTATATGGGAGATGACCAGGGCATGAGTGACTGTACGGAGGGCGTCTCGGTCCAGGAAAGGGCGTAGCTGGCGCACAACTCGAAGTTGTACAAATGCCCTTCTGGCCACGACTGCCACCTGCTCTTCAGGCAGGAGTCATGAGTCCAGAAGGACACCCAGGTTCCGCACTATGTCTGAACGGGGTATTTATTGCCACCCCATCCAGATCTAAAGATGACAACTCCCTGGATCTCGAGGCACCATCAATCCACAGCCACTCCATCTTACCAGGGTTCAGCTGAAGCCTGTTCTTCCCCATCCAGGCCCCCACAGCCTTCAGACACTGAGAAAAGGCAGCCACCACATCACTTAGCTCACCCGGGATGGAGATATATAGTTGAGTATCATCAGCATATTGATGATACCTCATCCCGTGTTGGCGGATGATCTCACCCAGCGGTTTCATGTAGATATTAAATAGGAGAGGGGAGAGAACCGAACCCTGCGGCACCCCACAAAGTAGGGGCTGAGGGTCGGACCTCTCATGTCCTATTACCACCGATTGGGATCGGCCCTGGAGGAAGGAGGTGAACCAGCGTAAAACCACGCCGCCCACCCCCAACCCCCTAAGCTGTCCCAAAAGGATACCATGGTCGATGGTATCAAAAGCCGCTGAGAGGTCAAGAAGAGCCAGGATGGATGCACTGCCTCCATCCCGCGCCTGCCAGAGATCATCAGTAAGTGCGACCAATGCAGTTTCTACCCCATTTTATCTATGTATATTTAAAACTCAATAAAATATATTAAAAGAAGAACAAAAATCACAGACTGGCATAAACATGACACTGGATGGACAAGATTGGAAAAGAGAAAAATTGGTAGAATCACCTATTTCTATTATTTATGTTGACTGCAAACATGGGAAATTATGGGCCATAATTATTTAATGGAAGAAAAATATTCTGAAGTAAAGTAAAGTTCACTTTCTAACACTTATGCAGTGTTTGGAAATAATGCATGCACATTTTTTCACTGACTTTGTTTGGATTTTTTTTTCTCTTCTGTTCCATCGTGTCTGATTCTCGACAACTGCCTGGACTAGTCTCTGCAGTTTTCTTGGCAAGATTTCAGAAGTGGTTTGCCATTGTCTCCTTCCTAGGGCTGAGAGAGAATGACTGGCCCAAGGTCACCCAGCCAGCTTTCATGCCAAAGGTGGGCCTAGAACTCACAGCCTCCTGGTTTCTAGCCTATTGCCTTAACCACTAGACCAAGCTGGCTCTCGTTTGGATATATACCATAACGCAAATAATTCAAATAGCTAGTGAATTTAGTAACTATAGGACAGAGATGGGGGAAATCAGGAAGCAGAACTTCTTATGAATTTATCATGCCTTTTCCTTGAAAAGCTGAAAAGTACATTTTATTTACTAAAGAAGGATAGGAAATTCAAGGTAGCTTCTGAATAATGACAGCAAAAGTGGAACTGTCAAAACAGCTGACAAAATTAAAATTACTTGACCTTACAACATATAGTTTAGAAAAAAAAAACAGCTTTACTTGGAACCACATATATATTATGGTGCTATATGGACAATTCTTAGGCTTTGGGATAAAGCCAGAATTGACTCTGAATTACCAGAATTTGCTGAGTATTCTTCAGAAGAAACTATATAAGAACAATGATATTAAGAAGGACCTTACAGCTCATCTGGGACCACAACATTCATTTATTTTGGTAGCCTTTAAAAAGTCTTCAAGGGTTTTGTATTTGTAAATGTGTCTTCATATGCCTTCTAATCAATGCACTATGGTTTCAAAGCACTCTGTTTATTTTTTTCTCTCCTAACATTTGTGCCAAAGTGTGTTTGATTTGTGTGGTTGAATGAAATTGCCTTATTGTTTTCTCTGGTGGGAGCAGCTGATGAGATTTCAGTGTTATTAATTTTTTCTCCACCCTGTATCTACAACTTTACATAGAGGCAAGAGATTATTCTAACAAGTCCCCCAAGCCCTTTCTCAAAGGAGCCTCTTATCTTAACAGATCCCTGAGGATTACAGAAATAGAAATAACCAAGAATCTAAAGAAAGAGAGAATTTCCTGTGCTGATAAGGCAGAAGCCAAATAGCAGCATCATTGTCTTTTCTGCTGTTTATTGCCTGTACTTCAGAGATATAGCAAGGGTGAGGGAAATGTACCGCTTGCTCTTTACCACTTTTGTTTCTTCAGAGGAGGTCCTTCCAGTTAATAAACAAAGAAATAGATGATTTGACACTCTGCCCAGGTGATCAGAACCATTGACATTATTACATGGAGGAGCAGGGGAGGAACAGGAAGGTAAAATTCACCAATGGGAATCTTGGTTTTGAATCCTTTGAAAAGTATATCCAGATTAAGTAAAGGTAAAGGTTCCCCCCGCACATTTGTGCAGTCGTGTCTGACTCTAGGGGCCGGTGCTCATCTCCGTTTGTTAGCCGAAGAGCCAGCATTGTCCGAAGACGCTTCCACGGTCATGTGGCCGGCATGACGCGCGCGGAATGCTTTTACCTACCCACCGAAGTGGTACCTATTAATCTACTTGCATTTGCATGCTTTCAAATTGCTAGGTTGGCAAGAGCTGGAGCTAGTGCGGGAGCTCACTCCGCACGCAGGGCTAGGGATTCGAACCTCCGAACTTGCAATCTTCCGATTGACAAGCCTGGCGTCTTACCCGCTGAGCCACCAAATCCCTTTTATATCCAGATTACAAGCATCTAAATAGGGAGGACTTAATAATAAAATATTGAAAACAAATGCTTTCTTTTAAAATGTTATTATTAAAACCTGAAAAATGGACTGTATGAGGTTAGATATCCTTCTTGATTTAGAGTCTTCATTCTTCAATATGCTTTGCATCCAATGGATGCAGTTTGGCGTAATGGTTAGTCACCAGGCTAGAAAATGGGAGAACGTGAGTTCTAGTCCTACCTTGGGCATGAAGCCAGCTGGGTGACTTTGGGCCAGTCACTTTTTCTCAGTCCTAAGAAGGCAATGACAAACCAGTTCTGCAAATATTGCTAAGAAAACTGTACAAATTTGTCTAGGCAGTTGCTAGGAGTCAAGATTAACCTGAAGCCACAATTAATAACAACAACAACTACTACTACTACTACTACTACTACTATTATTGATGATGATGATGATGATGATGATGATGATGATGATGATGATGTCTGCAGAAATGGGAGTATGCTAAGGTTGAAGCAGAACTTGGTAGTATTGTTAAGATGGAATGCTAGACCCTAAGACAGAGGGAAATTAGTTATTGTATTGACTAATACAATAGTCAAAAGCCATAGTAGTAAAGAAGGGATGCAGCTTGGTAAAAGAGTCCAATCACCTGCATTATTAGAAAGACTACTATTTGAAACTGCAGAGTTACAGGAATTCAGTCCTAAGCTAGACAGACCAATGGTCTGATTGGGAATAGGGACCCAAGGTAATATATAGGAATATGACAGACAGTGATATGAACAGAAATAGGATTTCTCTATCTAGAGGGCACTTCCAAGGAGAATGGTAAATCTGAAAAGCAAAGAAATATGGCATTTTGAGAGAACTCGGAAAATAATGCAAGCTCCCTTTATCATGTATCCCAAATGATGAACCCAGGCCTACTCCCTCTCTCCACAGTCTAGAGTCTTTTCTGGCATTATTAAAAGTTTGGAGAATGCTCAGCTGGAGTAAGGACAAGTGTGATACCTACTGTATACTTATCCTTGTATTGTCCTTGGAATGGAAAAGGTGACTACTGTATTTGTAGTGAAAAGCTTTTATTCATGAAAATTTCCACATGAATCCATTTTCCAGAATCCTGCTTGGGTAGAAAAAATGCTCCAGGTCAAGTAGCTATCATCTACACATACCATTTCTCCCCATTTCCCCTGAGCATGGATGAATAGTCCATTTTCAATTACACCTGGAGTTCTTCAGTTCCCCAGGAGAAAGAAAAGGAAATGAAGTCATGCCAAGAGGTCGAGTTCAGAACGTCTCCCAAGTACTTCTCCAAATGGGAGTTATCATTCAGAAACAGAATGAGGGATCCACTGTGAGAGTCTCAGTATCAAAATCCCAAAACCAAGAAACCTTTCAGTCAGTTCATGCTAAAAATATTCATTTATTAAAGACCAGAATACATGAGGCAAAGGCAAAGCTTCGAAGTTTCCAGCAAACGAGGTATTGAAGGCAGCCATGAAATTTACGAGAATCTAGAATAGAGTGAACCTCAAAATGTTGATCACCATCGAGGAGAAGAGGAGGGGGTGGCGGTGGCGGAGCTGGATGCCAGGTTTGGGATGGTTGGAACGGTTTGAGTAAACTACAGTGGAAGACAGGATGAATACGTTGCATGTTTTTAGGCAATTGTAATTTCACGGTAACAGGGTTGATGACTTTGACAATAGGGAAAGGACCAATGAATTTAGGTGCCAATTTCTTTGAAGGTTGTGTAGATTTGAGATGTTTGGTAGAAAGATAGACTTGTTTGCCAACGGTGAGTTTCCACTCGGGAGCGCGTTTGCAGTCAGCAAAGCACTTGTAGGATGCTTGGGCATCCCAAAGGGTTTGTAGGATGATGGGCCAGTTTTTGAGGATGTTAGTGATCCAGGTATCGGTTGATAGAGGAGGATCAGCAGGTTTAGACAGTTCAGGGAATGGTGGGAAGTCATGGCTGTAGATAACGTGATATGGTGAAAAACCAGTGCTATGATGGATGGAGTTATTGTAAGCTAGTTCAGCAAAGGGTAAAAGATCAGCCCAGTCATCCTGTTGATAGGAAATGTAACAACGAAGATATTGTTCTAGAACAGGGTTCAGATGTTCTCAGACAGAGAACTTACCCAACCAGAGAGAGATGTCCTAGCCAAAGGTCTTAATTTTGCCATCACTCCCAAGCAAGTTCCGGTTGTGGAGCTCATTACAGCCACAGAATCTGCCATCCACAACAACCACCTACCTTTTGAAGAAGCAGAACAACTCCGGCTTAAAATATCTGCAGCTCTGTCCAGTGCTCAACCTCCTCCCCCCAACCTTACCGTCCAAGAGAGGAGAGCCCTGACAGCCCTCAGCAAAGATGAAACCATCACCATTTTACCTGCTGACAAAGGAAGATGTACAGTGGTTCTAAACACTGCAGACTACCACAATAAAATTACCTCACTTTTGGAGGATCACCATACATATGAAAAACTGAAAAGAGACCCCACCAACAATTACAAGAAAAAGGCAATAGACAGTTTGAAACAATTGGAACATGATGGCTCCATCGATAGGATTACCTACCACCGTCTGTATCCTGGAGAAGCCATCCCCTGCATCTACGGACTTCCTAAGATCCACAAGGAAGGAACACCCCTCCGACCCATAGTCAGCAGCATCAATTCGGTAACATACAACATTGCCAAACACCTCTCTACCATACTAGCACCTCTAGTTGGACACTCTGAACACCACATCCATAATTCGGAAGAATTTGTTTCCAAAGCAAAGATCCTGAAACTGGATACAGATGAAACTATGGTCTCCTTTGATGTGTCCTCCCTTTTCACCAGCATCCCCACCACTCATGCTCTATCCGCTGTCAGGAAGAGACTAGAAGAGGACAGCACCCTGGAAAGGAGAAGCCATCTCAACCCAAACCAGATCTGCCATCTTCTGGACCTGTGTCTTAACACCACTTATTTCACATACAGAGGTGACTTTTACAGACAAAAGCACGGCTGTGCCATGGGTTCTCCTGTGTCACCCATTGTGGCCAATTTATACATGGAAGAAGTGGAGAAGAAAGCACTCAACACATTCCAGGGAACGGTGCCCACCCACTGGTTTAGGTATGTGGATGACACCTGGGTCAAAATCAAGGCCCAGGAAGTACAGGCCTTCACGGACCATATAAACACTATAGATGCCAACATTAGCTTCACCAGAGAAGACACCAAGGACAACAGACTGGCATTCCTAGACTGTGAAGTCCTCATTGGGACCGGTGGCAAGCTAGAAATAGGGATCTACAGGAAACCCACACACACAGATCAATACCTGATGTTTGACTCCCACCATCCACTGCAGCACAAACTAGGAGTCATCAGGACATTGTCACACAGAGTAGAAACCATCCCCACCTCCATGGATTCCAAAAAGAATGAAAAGCAGCATCTGAGAACAGCTCTGCAGGCCTGTGGATATCCAAATTGGGCCTTCACCAAATCTAAGTCTACCAGACCTAAAACAGCGACAGATAGGGCTGAGACTCAGAGTAAACGGAAGAACCTGGTCATTCCTTACATGGCTGGCGTGTCTGAAAAGATCAAACGGATATTTGGCAAACACCACATACCTGTATATTTCAAACCCACCAACACACTGAGACAGAGGCTTGTACACCCCAAAGATCAAACTCCAAAACACAAGGAAAGCAATGTAGTGTATGCAATCCAGTGCAGTGAGGAGTGCTCTGAACTCTACATTGGAGAAACCAAACAACCTTTGTACAGGAGGATGGCCCAACACAGGAGAAGTAACACCACAGGACCAGAGTCAGCAGTTTATCTTCATCTAAAGGAAAAAGGACACTCATTTGAGGACATTAATGTTCACATTTTAGACAGAGAAGATAGGTGGTTTGAGAGAGGGGTCAAGGAATCCATTCATGCCAACTTGGAAAATCCTTCCTTGAATAGAGGTGGGGGCCTCAGGCATAACCTTTCCCCTATCTTCCTTCCTGCTTTGTCTTCTGTGCCTAGGAAGATTAAGACCATTTCACAAGCTCAACAGCAGCAGGGTAATCTTAACGATCCTCCTTTAGATGATAAAGGGACTTAGAAACAAACATCTCAAAAATAACCATGACCTAGCCCCAGGTGCAAGGTCACACAGCCAGCCTAGAAACATATTTAAGGATTCCCTTACTAACTTTACTCAGACTGAAGAAGCTCCTTGGATAAGGAGTGAAACGTTTCCACTAAGAAAATAGAAATCCAGTTGACATGATTCAAGCCACAGACTGTTCCACCTGGATGACTGAGAACCTTCATAGACATGTTAGTTAAAGATGCTTTATTGTTAGTGAACCATGTATCGTCTTGCTGGGAGGTGAGAAGCTCCTGTTGCAAATCAGGAGACGGAGCAGGCAGAGAGGCTGAGGTGGCACGTCTGGTAACAGCCACTAAGCCAGTTGAAGGGCGGAGAATGGGATCTCCAGTTACGGTAGGTGGTGTAGGCGGAACATTGGTAGAGGAGGAGTTGGTGCTTTGAATTAGAGGAGCCAATCCCTGAGGAGGGGGAATGATGGAATTGACTACCTCCTCCCGAAGTCCGATGTGCTGGGGTTGGCGGGAAAGAGTGTCGGCAAGAAAGTTTTTCCTGCCTTGTATATATTTCAGAGTGAAATTGAAGCAGGTAAAAAATTGTGCCCATTGAACGTGTTTAGGATTTAGTTTTCTGGGAGATTGAAGTTCCAGTTTTCCTGGAACAGGAATTCTTCATCTGCGGAGCTGTCTGCTGGGTCTGGTGGGTCGGGCATCCCTCCTGGCATGAGTTGTATATTGGGGTCAGTAGGCACCAGCTCCATGCCAAGCGACGCACCACTGGAGGTTTTCTTAGGTGGGAATTTGGGTTGGCGACCAGGACTCTTGCTTCGAGGAATGGAAGCAGTTTGGGAGCGAGGGCATGCTGCTGCTTGCTGTCCTTCTTTGCCACAGCAAAAACAAGTGGCAGTTTTGGGTTGTTGAGGACATTAAGTTTTCCACCCCTGGTGTGCATCTTTGCACTCAGCAGGTGCAGGGGCTTTGGAGATGTGTTTTCCAGCTAACTGGTAGCGATGTTGCCATTTCACTTTTGCACGAGCTGCTTCAACTTCTCCAGCGAGGCAAATCCAAGCATGTAGAGTTGTAGGTTTGGCTCGTGCTAAACACCATTCTAATATCTCGTCATTCAAGCCAAGGGTGAAGCGTTCTATTTTTAGAGACTCCAGCCAGTCAGTCATTTTCCCCACTAGATTTTTAAACTCTGAAGCATAAGCTGAAACGGATTTGTTTCCTTGTCTAAATGTTTGCAATCTAGTACGGGCTCACAACACTGCAAGGGGATTTTCAAAGTGAGAGTGGAGGGCAAACATGAATTCATCAAAGTCCTGTGACTCAGGGCCCTCGCTTTCATTTAAGTCCAATCGGCTGCTTCATCTTCCAGATGTGCAGTAACATACTAAATTTTTGAGTCCTCGTTTGGGAAGTGTCCCCCCCAAGCATCCATGAATACGCAAACTTGATTTAAAAACCAGGCTAGTTGTTTTGGATTGCCTACGAATTTAACTTTTAGTTCCTGTAGCCCGAAGTCTCCACCACTGATGGGTAGCCCTAGTCCCAGTATGTAGTTGGCAGGCTGAGGTGGTGGCGCCATGGGTGGGAATGGTGGTGGTCTTGCTGGATGGGCTGCATTATGAACGGGGCCATGGTGATCAGACCTGCCACTTTGTGGGGTGTGGCCGGTGGTGGCTTTCGCTATCTGAAGCAGCTGCAGGCTTATTGTTTGTGGTATGTTCAGTATATCATCTACATGGCCTCCAAGTTCTGTAATTTGGGATTCCACCACTCCAAGGCGTTGCCCTGTGTGGGATCTGGATCCACGCTGTACTGTAACATGCAGTGCAGCTCCGGGGTCTGCATCTTGCCCAACAGCCGATGACCAGCTATCTTGTTTTACTGAAATGCAGGGTTGGTGGTCCAAGCTGCTTCCACATATTAGGTTTTGGGCCAAGCTCCGGGCTGCTGACATCTTACTTCAGGTTGACAATCCGATGTTGATTGCTGTAACTCCTCCATTTGTCGATATTGGTACGGTGATGTCCTTTATCCTCTGCCAAAGGACATTGTTAGATCCGGGTTGGCAAACTGGGTTAATCGCACCCCCGTTGTTAGGACAACTGGGGCTGCTGCTTCCAATGGTGGAGACTGGGAAAGTCTTACTTCCCCCGGGAGGACACCTGCAGTCCCCAAATCTGAGCTGGGGGACTGGGAAAGTCTAACTCCCTTTGGAAGGACACCTTCAGTCCCATCATTGATGTCTTCATCTTGCCATTCATCAGTAACGAAGAAATCACCAGGCACTCCTGTATCCACAGCAGGGGTCTCTGTCTTTGAAAGAACAGTATCCTCAGGGCAGGTAGCCATGGTGAAAAGGGCATTCAAAGCTTTCTGTGAGAGTCCCAGTATCAGAATTCCAAAACCAAGAAACCTTTCTGTCAGTTCATGCTAAAAAGATTAATTTATTAAGGACCAGAATACATGAGGCAAAGGCAAAGCTTCGAATGGCCAAATTGGCACGCATAATTTGATATTAAGGACATCCCTCTGACATCATTTAATATCTAATTGAAAACAAGCTAGTTCCCACTCCAGTTCGACCCCCTCCCGTCAGAATGCTCGTTAACAGTCCAGGTGTCTTATCGGCAAATGGCCAAGGCAGGAATGTCAAGGCAATCGGCTTGTTTCAAACAGCAAGGCTTTTGGCACAAAATCAAACACGAGTCAAGTTCTTACAATGCTTGACACGTGTACATATGAAACTATGACAGGCGAACGGAGCTAAAGTGGAAGGAGACTGACATCCACATATACGTCAGAGTGAGG
The DNA here is from genome assembly GCA_023362775.1 of Charina bottae. Classification (NCBI taxonomy): domain Eukaryota; kingdom Metazoa; phylum Chordata; class Lepidosauria; order Squamata; family Charinaidae; genus Charina; species Charina bottae. The sequence continues at coordinate 69,399,323 of JALMGJ010000003.1, read as the reverse complement.
GAAGAATCATCCAGGCCAAGCAGCTACGTATATGCAGTGTCTCTATATCAGTGTGGGCCTCCAAGGAAGCCTGCCTTTAGAGGCCCGAACCTCTGTTTTTGCTGTATGCTTGATTATTCAATGAGGCAAGTGTATTGTTTAAAATAGAAGGCGTCGTTTCTATCCTTTAAAAAGAAAGGCAGCCAGTGGGAGCATCATGACAGTGGCTGCTGCCTACACAAAACCATTAGCATCATTTGCACCTCCTTTTTGCCTCCTCCTCCAGCTCTGCTCATTAAGAGGAGCTGCTTGACTCTCAGCTTTTATCAACATCCCAGAGCTGGTGTGACAGAAGGTCCCCAAATGCAACTGTCTCAGCAGCAGATTAATAGCAATATCTCATCTCTCTCTTTTAATTAAATTTTATTAAACAATTTCAGAAAGTGATTTTTCAGCATAAATCAGATTGATTTCACAACAGCAGGAATATTAAAGTAGCAAAATACATACAGTATTACAAATGCCTTAACCCTTGACCTAGCAGGAAATCCCCAGTTAAACTTCAGAAAACACACACAAAAGCAGGTAGAAAGCTCCAGTTCTCTATCAGTGAAACATCTCAATTTCCTCCTGTTCTAATTTTTTTCCTGTACATTTGAGTTTCACGTTGGCAGTCCCCAACCTTTTTGGCACCAGGGACCGGTTTCATGGAAGACAATTTTTCCACGGACTGGGGGGGGGATGGTTTTGGGATGAAACCATCAGAAGTGGTAAATAAAATAATGGGTGGGCCACGAACGGACTAAAATAAGTGTCAGATTCTGACTTCTCATAAGGAGCGCGCAACCTAGATCCCTCGCATGCGCAGTTTACAGTAGGGTTCGCACTCCTATGAGAATCTAATGCCGCCGCTGATCTGACAGGAGGCGGAGCTCAGGCGGTAATGCAAGCGATGGGGAGCGGCTGTAAATACAGATGAAGCTTCGCTCGCTCGCCCACCGCTCACCTCCTGCTGTGCGGCCTGGTTCCTAACAGGCCACAGACCAGTACCAGTCCGTGGCCCAGGGGTTGGGGACCCCTGGGCTAGCTTATTTCTGAATTGGAATTTGTGTGTTAGACAACCTCAATTTTTCAATTAAACAAACACTGAATTTTGTATACAATACAATATATTTGCAGTTTGTGGAAGCCTTTAGTTCTTCTGCTTGTTTGTGAATTATTTCCCCCTACGAATCCTGATTTAGCACTTTAAAAATGCAGTATTGATTGGATTGTACATAATGGCTAATAGATTAAAGCTTTCCTGATATGCACCTATGCGTACTGTAAAAGCGCTGCACAGAGAGGAGCTATGCAAAGAGCTATACCAAGTTTTGCTTGTACATTGTTTTAATGTTTCAGTCAGTAACAGGGTGACTGAGGACATATGTAGATGAATCAAAGGAACTGATAGAGTTGCAGTGTGCTGTAGCAATCCTGGCTGGGATTGATAAAAGTCAGTGTCAAACACCTTTCAGAGAGCTGCAAGTTTCTCATATCATCGTGCTATAAATTAACCATGAGAGAACTCTTGCATTTCTGGGCTAGTATACTTGATATCATTCTTATTTGCATATGAAAAAAATGTGCAAAGTTTCATAAGCTGGTTTGTCTTCCTATGGATTCTCCTCCTAACCCCATGCTCTAGTAACCAAATTATATGACACATCTTCACAACTTTGCCTTTGTCCCATTCATAGCCCATTCCTGAGGCTCCTTTCAAGTCATGCTTAGCTGTCCCAGCTAAAGTAATATTTTCCCTCCTCTTCCAACACACTTTTTACTGTGGATAAAATCTAGGACACAGATGATGGTGTGGTTGATGGCACAGTCAAATGCTGGGATGTTTTGAGTCCCGAATGGCTATGTTAGGATGTTGTGGGCATGCTCACTTCCTTCTGGTCACTGGGCATTGCCTTCCATGGCCAATTTAGCTTGGGCTACTGGAGAGATTGGACACCTAATATAGAGAGTAAGGAAGATGACCTTGACGGAGATATGCAGGAATGGTTGCTTAGGCAAATAGGGCTGACTTTTTTTTAAAGTCCAGAACAACAATATAACATTTGGAAGCAACTCAGGCAGATGCCTCCCTAACTGACAAGAGTATAAGAAAGGAGAGGAGGTATAGCACAGACACACAAGATTCTGTTATTAGATGCACAATCTCAATAAAAGTAGTTTTAGCCTTCCTATAGATTTTATTTCCTGGTCTGGTCTACTGAGTGGGGCTGACACCTAGCTTCTGCAGAGGCAGCTCCCCACATTGTGTTTGTCAAATTTTTCATAGACTCCTTTTATACATAGGTTTACATCTCTCTGTTTTTCCAACATAGCTCCCATCAAACTGTTATGATTTACTCAATTTGAAGGAAAACACAAGATCTACACATTATGTGCTGTCTTAATTAACTGAAACATATAATTGCTTATATTCCATATCCTTATTCTCATGTGTTCTATATTGTTTGTTCATTCAAGGACAGAATTAAGAAGTTTTTATAGAAAGATACTGAACTTTTATTGGAGGCATCAACATGTCCTCAAAAGATTTTCAAATGATTTAAAATTCACATATACAGAGTTCAAAACAACAAGAGGAGTCAGAAAGTACCTAGCTTAGGGATAACAAAAGGAGTTACTGTAATAACCTGCATCTTTCAAGCAAACTGATTAAAAGATATACATTGCTAATTTTCAGACAAATCAAAATATCTATGAAATTGAAGTTGATACTATCATAACATTTACATCTTTGGTTTGTCAAAAAGAAGGATGTACCTTTACTATCAATAATTACTATTGTACTCCCTTTTATAGATGTGGAGGAATGAGCCTGACCAATTATGTCCTTTCAGATATGATGAAGTCATATCACAAATGAATTGTGAAACTTCACAAAAGACTCTTGTCACTGAAGTACACTGTCATACAGCCCCATCTGTGAATATGAGCTGGATGTATTTGCTGCAGAGCCCCTTGTACTGATTTTAATTGACCAGAACAGGAGGGAGCAGATGTCTGGCCTTTTCAAGTGAGTGATCAATCATGCAAACCATTTTGAGAACAATTTTGCTTTAAGAGAGTTGCATATTCTATATAAGGCAAAGGTAGGCTGCCAAAGAGAAGTCTTCTTGGCAAGGTAACCTAATATAAACTGAACACATTTAGACAATTCAAGTATAAATGGAAGAACATGAGGAAGGTCTCATGGATCAATGCTAGTTCAGAATAATGTGTGTCAGGGACCACTTATATGAAAGCTCATCTCTTACAGAGAAGCTAATTCATGAGAAGAAACGATAAACAATAATGAAATAGTTCATAATAGGGCCTGGTTATCTGAGGGATTGCCTAACTCCAGTCATTTTTGTCTGTCCAATACATTTGGCAGAGTGGGGACACTCCCTTTTATTAAATATTGCCATCTTGTGGGACTTAGGAAGCAGGCCTAAGTCCTTCTCTACTGCTACCCCTGCTCTCTGGAATAGCATCCCCCAGGGTTAGATATGGTGCCCACTCATAGAGGAGACTTCCGGGTGAGGAATGACAAGCTAGCATATCTCCTAATGAGCGCAGATGATGCTGTGGCTATGACTGAAGGACTGGCGAGTAGACCGGTCCCATGGAACCTCTCGATAAGGACGGGAGATCACCCACATGTGCTCCGGATGGCTTCTCCTTGTGAGGAGACCACAGGATAGTGGTTTCCTGAGGGTCTGAGTGCTGGAAGATGAAGGAAAGCCATCATGCTGTCAACTGTGGCAGAGCCTTTTAAAGGACCCTGGGTTTGCTAACCTCACACTCTTTCTTTTTAAAATAATTTTTATTGAAAGTTTTTAAAATAAGAAAAGATAATACAAACCAAATTCAGAAAAAAGAGAGAAAATGAAAAGAAAAAGAATAGAAAGTGCAAGGAAACGAAGAAAAAAGACAGAGATTAAAGAAAAAAGAAAAGAGAAATAGTTAAAGAAGTAATTTGCAATTTTCATCACAACAAGTACAGGCAAACTTTATATTTCTTCCACCCTTATAAGGTTGCATGCATATATCTCTTCTTCCCATAGCCCATCCCTTATCCATTCACAAATCCACAAATAATTAACGTTTCAGTCCAGTTGTCCACAAAAAGTCCATAAAGGGGTTCCAGAACTTTATCAAATTATATCTTGTTTTAATCCTGGTCAAACAAATCAGCTTTAAATTCTTTGCTTTTGCTTCTAACAATCTTAGTTTTTGATCCATTCAAATGGTGTTATAGGTTTTGATCTTCCTTCTTTTCTTTCTCCAGTCTCTGAAGTTGCTTCAAGGCTTTAGCAACCCTCTTTTGTAAATCCATCAAGAAGTTGTTATCCAGGTCATTATCATGGCTTGTCATTTCTATTTCCACTTTAACTGCCATCTCTATATTGTAATCCACAATTTATTTTCTAGTAACTCTACATAAGCTTGTTTCACCTCTTCATCCTGTAGGTCTTTCAAAGCATTTTCTTTGACAACTTCCTTTCTTCTTTCGTAAATAATACATTCACATAAGTAAACATTATTTCTGCCATTGTAGCTACAAGTCTCTATCCCCATTCTTCAAAGGTGTCTTGAAATGACTCAAATTTCACAGCATTATCTGTCATTTTGTACAATCCAATGCTTACTCTCTGATTAAAAAACAAGAGGCAGACTTTTTTCTTTTTATGCCTGGAGTTCTTAGTCCAATCTAGTGTCTAATTTCTGAAATCATAGAGGCTCAAATCTCTGTTATTAGTTTGATAGACTAAACAAACTGTTATTCCCATGAAGGTATTATTTATTAATTTATTCTCTTCCCTCCCCCAAATCTTTTAGCAAAAGTCCTAAGGTTCCAAATTTTCCTCGTCCCTTAGTCTGTTTATGTCTTTCTTAAATTAAATTCTTATTTAGCTTTTTTGTTGTTTGTTTCTATTTCTTTGTTCTGAAACTTATAGTTAATTTTTCTCTTGTTCAAGAACAAAGGTAAACTTACCAGGTGGTTTTTTAAACTTGTCATTTTGAAGATCTCTAATATACTTAATAGGTAATTTCCAAAAGTGATTAGAAAGTGAGGTAAGCAAGCACAACGTCCTTTAAAAGGCTCTGCCACAGCTGAGAGCATGATAATTCCCTTCATTTCCTGGCACTCAAATCCACAGGAAACTGTTGTCCTGTGGTGTACTCACAAGGAGCTGCTGTTCAGAGCACCACTGAGTGATCTTCTGTCCTCTTCTTATCCAGAGAGGTTCCATGGGACAGGTCTACTTGCCAGTCCTTTGGTATTTACCACAGTTGTCATCTCTGCTTGGAGATGTGCTAGTTCACCATTCTTTACCTGGAAGTTGGACCTCTAACTTTACTTTCTAATCATTTTCAGAAATTACCTATTTAATTATCATAAGGCTATTAGAGATGTTCAAAATGACAGGTTTGCAAAGCCACCTGGTGAGTTTCTTTCATTCTAGAATAACAGAAAAATTAATTATAAGCTTAAGAATGTAAAGAATTTGAAATAAACAGCAAAAAGCTAAATAAGATTTAAATCCAAGAAAGTTATAAATGAATTAAGGGGCCAGACAAATTTGGAATATTAGGACTTTTGCTATATAATAATTATGTACAGTAAATAAACAGCACCCTCATGGGAACTAAATTTTTTAGTCTACCTTAAGTCATAACAGAAATTTGTGACTTTATGATTTCAGAAATTGGACACTAGAGGGGATTAAAGATTCCAGGCATAAAAGGAAAAAGAGAAAAAGAGAAAAAGAGAGAGGGGGGGGGGGCTTGTCTTTTGTCCTTGGTTAGCATTGAGACAAAATGACAGGAAATGGTATGACACTTGAAATACATCAGGAGATATTTGAAGAATGGGGACAGAAACTAGTAGCTACAATGTTAGCAATGATGTCTGCTTCTATGGATAGATTATGTCCAAAAGATGATAAGGAAGAAATGACAGATGTGAAAGAGAATACCTTGGAAGATCTACAGCAGGGGTACCCAACCTTTTTGGCACCAGGGACCAGTCATGGAAGACAATTTTTCCACGGACTGGGGGGGGGGGTTGCAGGTGGGAGCCAATCATGCAGACCGGGGACTGGGGTTTACAGGCGGGAGCCAATCGCGTAGACGGGGGGCGGTGTTTGCAGGCGGGAGCCAATCACGCAAATGTGGGGCAGGGTTTGCAGGCGGGAGCCAATCGCATGGACCACCACCGCTCACCTGCTGTGCGGCCCACTTCCTAACAGGCTGTGGCCCATTAGTGGGCCGTGGCCCACAGGTTGGGGACCCCTGATCTACAGGATAAAGAGCTGAAGCAAACCTCATGATATAGAAATATTAGAATATAAAGAAATTGTTGAAATACTGGAAAATAAAAAAATGTGGATTATAAAACAGAAATTAAAATGGAAATACAAATGACAAGCCAAGAGAATGACCTGGATAATGACTATTTACTGGATTTACAAAAGAAGTTTGCTAAAGCCTTGAAGCCTTTGAGATGGGAAAAAGAAAACCTGAAGTGAGATCAAATCCTATGACAACATCTGAATGAATTAAAGATCAAGATTTCTAGAAGCAAAAGGAAGGAGTACAAAGTTGGTTTGTTTGATCAAGGTTAAACTAAGGCATGTTTCTATAAGATTCTGGGAACCCTTATGGACTTTTTGCTGACCCCAGGACTGAAATGTTAATGATTTATAGATTTTCGTATGGATAAGGGATGGGTTATGGGAAGCAGAGATACTTGCATGTAACCTTATAGGTAAAGGTAAAGGTTCCCCCCGCACAGTTGTGCAGTCGTGTCTGACTCTAGGGGCCGGTGCTCATCTCTGTTTGTTAGCCGAAGAGCCAGCGTTGTCCGAAGATACTTCCATGGCCATGTGGCCGGCATGACGCACGCAGAACACTGTATGTAACCTTATAGGGGTGAACAATTACTAAGTTTGTACTTGTTGTGATGAAGATTGGAAGTCACTTCTTTAAATATTTTTCTCTTTTTCTTATTTTTTCCTCTTTCCTCTTGCACTTTCTATTCTCTCTCTATTTTTCTTTTCCTCTCTGAGCTTAGTTTGTATTGTTTTTTATTATTGTTCTTAAAAAAATTCAATAAAAATTATTATAAAAAAAAGATATGGTGCCCACTGATCAAGGGTTCTGGAAGGCCCTTAAGTTTATTTATTTATTTATTTATTATTTATTTTATTTATTATTTCAATTTATTCCCCGCCCATCTCCCTTGCAAGGGACTCTTGTGTGTCTCTGTTCCCAGGCCTGGGGGCAGTGTGGCTGTGGAGTCCCTCTCATGTTTATCATGCTTTTAAAACTTAGTATTGATATGGTTGTTTTTAGTCTGGAGTGCCTTGTCTTGTTTTATGTGTTTTTAAACTGTTTTTAAATTATATATTTCAATACTGTAAGCCACCCAGAGCCTTCTGGAGGTAAATAAATAATAAATTTAATAAATGATAATAATAAATAGCAAAAAAAAAATGCATGCTTCATAGCTAAGGCTACTGCTAAGGTAAAGGTTCCCCCTGAACATTTGTGCAGTCGTGTCCGACTCTAGGGACCGGTGCTCATCTCCATTTGTTAGCCTGAAGAGCCAGCGTTGTCCGAAGATGCTTCTGCGGTCATTTGGCCTGCATGATGCATGCAGAACATTGTTACCTACCCACCGAAGTGGTACCTATGCAAGTGGTACTTGCATTTGCATGCTTTCGAATTGCTAGGTTGGCAAGAGCTGGAGCTAGTGCGGGAGCTCACTCCGTCACGCAGGACTAGGGATTCGAACCTCTGAACTTGCAATCTTCCGATCGACAAGCCTGGCGTCTTACCTGCTGAGCCACCACGCCTCATAAGGCTACTGCTAGCAAGCAACTATTTCTATTTTGATGATGCTGACATATCAGCAGCCTGTCATAGTCACAATGTTGCTTTAAAACCTTGATTAAATAAAATTTGATAACAGATAAACAGTATTCAGGATACATTATATTAAAAGTTGATTTAAGATTTTAGTAACTCCCTGACAAAATACAGGGAGTAAATGTGAATGAATCCAATCACATACTATTTTAAATGGAAAGATGAAAAGAAACAGATTTTTGGCCAACCTCAGGGAAGCAAATTCTGGGCTCAAGACAGCACAGCCTACAGATAATAGTATGAATGTAACTGAATGAGTGTGAGAGAAAATGTTATTATAAGAGGAAAAGAACAGTCCCACTGTGAGAAAGAGGTTTCACGGTGCCTCTTCTTAGCCACAATGAAATGCCCAGAACTTGCTTCCTCTTCAGTCTTAAAGCTCTTCCTACTTTATGTGTGGATACCTAGAGTATTGTGAAAAAGTTTGCTCTTAATTGAGAGATCTACAGTGTATGTTTTAAATGTCCTCTGAATCAAATTAGAACAGCAACAATGCATGTTTAGAAATTAGTTGGGGGGTGGGAAGAATTGTGCATTGAATTTGGTTGAATCCCACATCCAGTAATTAATTGGTCTGATACAGAAAGATTTGGGAGATGTTTGAACTGAAATTGGACCCCACTGAAGAGAATTTAAGCCACATCTGAAATACCACTATTCTTTCATAATTTGGAAGGACACATACACAAACAAAGCACTAGGCTCAGCTTAACAAAACTTTATTGCACAGTTGCTATACTCTTATGACATGCTGTGCTCAAACAAAGAGAACATATTATGGTTTAACATAATGGCCGAGTCCCCACAGCGCACAATGGATCCTATTCCATTTTAGCCCAGTCTTGTATTCACGTCTAGCCATAGCGTTGCTATATTTGATTCCAAGTTCACCATATGAAGGACATGTTAGAGATAAGAGAGGAAGAAACAAAAAGAGAGAATGTCACTGGCAGTTCAAGCTTCTAATTGTAGTCAATGTTTTTTGTAGAGGTGGGAAGTTAAGATTATGTTATGTGCTATTTGCTACCTTAAAAGAGCTTTGGTGAAGTCTGAGGAAGAAAATAGTAAGGGGTTGATTGCTTGGAAAACACTGGATGTTCAACTTTTTGCCACCTATTCTACATCCATTATTCAATACTATCCTTTTGCACTCTGTGACTGTTGTCAGTTGAACAGAATTGACCATCTCATCCTTCTGAACTCTTGCTGCTTTCTTGCCTGGGGATATCTCATGATACATCCCATTTGCATACATGCATGCACGCACGCACACACGCAAGCACACCCACACCTGCATGCACACACAACCACACACACACACACCAATATATAAGAAACATTACAGGGAGGATATCATTCCTGTTGCCTGTAAAAAAAATCTGGAACAAAATTTTTTGAATGCAAAAGATTCAGTTAGTTTTCTGTTTTGTTTGATGAGCTTGTGTCTTGCCTTTGTTCCCATGAGGACTAGCACATCACAGCTGTCTGGATTAGGGAGTATATTGCTCCCTTCCCTAGTGAACAAGCTGAGCAAAGAGAATGAGGTTGACGCTACAATTCCTGTTAGCAATTTAAAGTGTGCACTGAAGTGGATCTCTGGTATGTCTAAAACATAACTTCCTTGCAGGAAATTTAGAAATGTATTATTTTCTTTGTTTTATTCCTGAACCGATGGATGGATGGATGTGTGTGTGTGTGTGTATGTGTGTGTTTGTATGTGTATAGTATCTTCTGTGACCCTAATTTCAAATTCATTATATTCCTTTGCATTTGTCCACTGCAATGTTGCATTTTGTATGCAGTTCTGACCTTTGCTTACTAAATAACTAGTGGATAATCACAAATATATTGGTATCTTTAAAGGGAAAACTGATCTCCCTCATATAAAAACAACTTTATAATTCCTTCATCATGATCCCAACAGTCTTTTAAAGTAGGTTTCATTGAATCATACAAGCACACAATGAGAGCATTTGGAACACATTGCCCCCCAGACAGGTTTTTGCCTGTCATTCCTCTTGTTCCAGAAGACCCTGAATATCATTTTATTTCAATGGGCCTTTGGTCATTGTGTGGTTGCAGTTTAGATGTATAATCATGGCTGTCTCGTTATGTTGTTTTTGGCTGTGGCCTGTATTTTCCTTAACTTGCCTGTCTTGTGCTTGGGGTAGAATACAAAACCTGCAAAATAAATAAATAGAATTATAAGGGTTTAACCTCCTGCTTTGTGCTGAAGCATCCTTTGCAGGTGGCTTCTGGATACATGGTTCTGTTGTCAAACTATTCTTATTATGGAACAGCACAAGCCAAGATTCAGATGGCCCTGACCCCAATGGCCTTCCACAAGGCATTAAAAACTTGACTTTTCCCCTGGCCATCGGGTCAGGAAGTTAAGTGTGCCTGTTTTTCAGGGGTGTGTGGATGTGGGTATGTGTACTGCTCCAGATGTGATGTCTTTTAGTTTGTATTGATTTTTTTATTGTTAATTTTAATTTTTGTTTTCTGCCCAGAGTTATGTGGCAAGCAGGTGGCCATATACATTGAAATAAAGAAATAACTATTAGCAGTTGTTTGATAATCTGATTAATTTTGCTTTTTTTTTCTGGCACAGCTCTTACATTGGTGTAGTTTTATTGCCATTACTATATTTGCGTGCCAGGAGAACCTTTACCTGCTGAATGTCTGCTTGTCACATACTTTTTAAGGATAACACTTCTTGGCAAGCTGGCTTGATTTGTATTTGAAGACTGCACAGAGAACATCCATATGAGTTTATAGGGGATCCAAACAAATTATTTTGATTGTGTTTAAATATTATTATTTTTTTGTTTTTGTTTTTAGTGCACAGTAGCTTTCACAAGACAATATACAAAGATGCAGAATAACATAGGAAGTAATTAATCTAAAACACAGTACAATTGATCCAACTGATGCAAGGCAATTGAAATTAAAATGTTTGGGAAGGGCTTTTATTTAAAAGAACCTGGTAGTGCTGGTGCAGAATTCTCATTGAATAAGATGGTCCAGAGAACAGAGTCTCAGACAGTGATTTTCATGTTCATCAGGTAGACTCCTATGGGTACAAATATTTCTTCAAATATCTTGATAAAAAAAATTAGGACTGCAAAGACTATAAAGCAAACAAAATCCAGAAATGAACAGGCAACCAGTGTAATTGGACTGGGACTGGTCTATTACATTCCACAAGCCTATTTCATAAGCATTCTCTTGATTTTTTAACATACACAAACTTGTAATATAAGAAAATAAAACATGTTTCAGGGATAATATATGTCCTAGGTAAGAGGGAATTTAGTTGCTTACATTGGAGGTGGAGAACCAGAGTCTGCAGGACTGCAGGCAACTCCCGTCCTATTTGTTCTGCCCCTAGAACCTTCTTAGATCACAATCGCAAAAAAAAAAAAAGACTTATTTTCAAAAATTATAGTGTAAGCCTTAATACTGGACTTTGAGAAAGCAGGATAGGAAGAATATTAACACCTCTGAACTTTATTTATTTATTAATTTAATTTTTATCCCACCTTTATTATTTTTATAAATAACTCAAGGCAGCGAACATACCTAATACTCCTTCCTCCTCCTATTTTCCCCACAACGGCAACCCTGTGAGGTGAGTTGGGCTGAGAGAGTGACTGGCACAAGGTCACCCAGCCGGCTTTCATGCCTAAGGCGGGACTAGAACTCTCAGTCTCCTGGTTTGCCATTGGCTCCTTCCTAGGGCTGAGAGAGAGAGTGACTGGCCCAAGGTCACCCAGCCGGCTTTCAGGCCTAAGGCGGGACTAGAACTCAGACTCCTGGTTTCTAGCCCAGCACCTTAACCACTAGACCAAACTTTGGTGTTGGAGAAGACTCCTGAGAATACCAGGATAGCCAAGAAAACAAACAAATAGACCAAAGAACAAATCAATCCAGAGTTCTCACTTGAGGACTCAAATAATCAGTCTCAGATTATGATATTTTGGACATGTTATGTGAAGATCTAGTTCTCTTGAGAAGTCTATAATGCTTGGTAAGGTAGAGGAAAAGAGAAAAAGAGGATGACCAGCAGCAGGGTTGAAGGGTGAAGGAGCGACTCGGATGCCTGCTGGCAAGGTAGGGCTGGCTGGGGGGCACCAGCGGTCAACAGATAAGCCCTCTTCCTCCATGGAGAGAAGGGGCCCTTGGGGACATGCTGGGATGGGGAGCAAGGGTGCAGCTCCCTTTGTTTCCCCTCCTTCCCAGCAAAGTGGCAGGCAGTTCCGTGGGTCAGCCAAGGAGGAGGAGGAGCAATTTCTGATGCTCCCTGCCAGCTTCCCACAAGCAAAGTCAATGGGGAAGCCGGCAGGAAGTTGTAAGTTGCTCCTGCTCCCACTGCTTTTTTGCCCACCCGGGGTCTTTCTGTTTCTCTGTTTATGTAGGGAAATATCTCTGAAAGGATGACCCAACAGGTCATGGGTTGTCTAGTCTTAACTATATTTGTGTAAGTCCCTGATGCTTCTGAGGAAGTGGGAGGGAGGAAATATGATCTCCCCATAGTCCAAGTTAAAGAAAAAGATGATTACCTACAGGAAAAGTTTTTAATCTTTCTCAGTGATTGAGGAATGAAAGCAAAGGCTGTAAAGTGGTTTTCTCAGCCAACATTTAGTAGGAACGTGTGCTTAACCAAATCCCCAAGTAATGCAAATTGGGCATTTTTGGATTATATCCCTTTAATTCACCTTGCAATAGGACTGAGCTGAATAACATCCTGGTTAAAGCCTAAAGGGGAAAAAATACTTCTGTTTCTTGCTTATTGGCTATCTAGATGGTAGCAGACCTGTCCAACGATTGTTTTGCAGTGATGCTTGCAGTTGTTTCTGAATCTTCCTGGCAAATTTGTTGTCACTGACAGCCTGATTGGTGCCTGGCAGGTAAAGATAAAGCTGTAGTCAACTCAGCATTAATTCCCTTTTGTAAGAAATGCAATCAGTAATTTGACGTCCCCCTTCAGTGGAGAGCTTAAAAATGTTGGAGGGTGGCCTGTGGCTCATGAACCAAGTATACTTGGACTGATCTGTTACTGTTGAAAACTTTGCAGAATATCAGGAAATCTGAGCACATGAGTTTCTTAAGAATACTCAGCCTTTATGCTTTACTCTCTGATAAATGTATAGAAACAATTTTACTATTGAACATGGGCATTCCATTTGTTCTTTGGCCCCTGGGAGATTGTGTAGTAGCAGAGTGGTTGCAGTTGTATAGGTGTGTTTTAATTTTATAATTGATACTCTTCTCTCTCCCTGTGTCTGCATGTCTGAGAAAGAGAGAGACAGATGTCCTTAATGTTTCTGGTGCATATAGAAATGAATTTTTTTTAAAAAAAAGCAATTGCTTCACATGGCAAGTTGTTTCAAATGTTTGATTCTGTCCACCTTGTTTACTTATATTTTGTCTCAACAGTTCGAGGGCATGAGCACTTAGCTCTTAAAAGTCCAGGTTTCCATCTCTTCCTTTCTTAAGAACTGATGTCTCAGTTTTTTGTTTTTTTGAACTTTTTTTGTTCTTCCTTCCCCCTCCTTCCTTTTTCTTGGTGTCAAGCTCTGTATATAGTAAGCTTGAATGTATATTGAGCCTTACCACCACCACCACCCTGCTTCTATGTGTTTCCCTCACACTAACTGTGTACCAGTACTCCAAATTAATTTCCACCCCACTTACTGGGCTAAAATATCAGTAGCAGCAACCTGAAGAAATAGAAGCAAGGGGAAATCCCAGCTCTTGTCTGTGTCTGGTGTACTTTATGCACTGTGCACTGATCCAGAAATAGCCCTTGGAAATAAGCATTTCCCTGGAGCTATGACATAGGGGGTGAATATTTCTATCTCTTCTTTGTCCTTGTGTTCCATCGGAAGTGGTAGAACATTAGCTTAGGAAGACTAAAAGAACTGTGGGAATAAATATGGAAAGGAATAGAGGAAGGAAAGTATGGGAGAAGAGCAGAAGGAGAATTCCCTTTATAGAATCTCAAAGAAATATAATTCTTGTCTAGCTCAGGAATGGCAATGAGGCAAACTTTAGAGATTCCCAAGATGTGTATCTAGGAGACTAGAAGTACAAGTCTGAATTAATCATCACATTACTTAAGAAAGAGAAAATCTGCATTGCTGAATTCCTTTATGCATACTAGATATATAGGAGCACCATCCTTTTTTCTGTCTGATTGTTCTAGTAAAAGAATCTAAAGAATACAATTCAAATTCATAGGCTTCTATTTGTAAACATAGGAGCCCCCCAGGATTACAGATTTATGAGATTGAAGCCTGCTCTCATCCCTGAATCCCACTGTTTCCAAGAGTGGCAGAGTACACTTAGATCAACAGGAGAAAAATGAAGCACTCCATGGAATCTGGACAGCTAAATGCAAAGGACCATTTCACAGAAAATATTGTGATACAGTGGTGATGTGCTCCTCCATACAGTCACACTGATTGCATGATGCCATCAGTAATGACACTGGTGTTCATGCAGTGCCCATTTGCTAAACTCAGCAACAGTCCAGCTGAAACCTGTCTTTCCCACTACAGTATCTCCACTTCAGGTCTCAGGACAGCTCAATCATAAGATTCTGGGCACGCAGAAATATTGACTTGTACTCTACCACATGGGATCCAAGCCAGTCAGCATTGAGGCATTTCAATAAGTACCTATTTCAGACTTTTGGATCAAATACATGCCTGATTATTTTGTGATTCTATGATGCTTCAGTATGTTCCATGTGTTGTCAAGGTTCATCAACAGCTTACTATAGGGATTCCTGGGTAGGAAAGTTTAGTTGAGTTGCTGTGTTAACAAAAAGGAAAATTTTGCTACCAGATGTCACTTTACAGTCAAACAGCCATATAAAGTACCAATTTACAAAAGATGTAACATGTACTCTATCCAAAAAAGAATATATATTCAAGAATAGTATGTATAAAAACCCCTCTGTGTTATGAGAGTTTGCATTTTTTTTCAAAGTGCGTATTAGGAATAATGAAGTTATGCGAAAAAGGAGTACATTGGGGAAATGTGTGCTTTAAAAAGTATGCACTCGGTAAATTTATGTAAGTATTATGAATCAATCTATGTGAAAACTACCTACATTAGAATAAATTGCATATCAAACCTTGACATATTTAATAGATGCATTTTTTAAAAAAATCAATTCAAATATCATAATAGATTAGCAGCCAATTCTAAAATAAGTTAAATGTATACTATCTGCACATCCCTACTAGTGTATTGGCAAAAGCATGTGTAGTAATTTTTTTGACTAACAAGAAAATCGAAAAAGGTGAAGCCTAATATAAAATTAAAACAAAAATAAAAGCATAAAACGCCAGTAAGCAAAATCCAAATAAATAGTTTTGAAACATGAAGAACAATGATGCATACTGCATTCAATTTCTTAACCAAGAATATAAAAACACTCCCAATTACACAAAGTATATAATGATATAGTTCTGAACTAAAGGCAACAATAAATAAAATTACCAAGATAAATTGCTAATATAAAAAGTAACTCATATTGTTACAGAACACACAACATTTGAAACATATGGCTACATCTTTTTTCTTAGTATTAGCCTATTTATGTATCATTTATATTGGTTAATAATTCTTAATGTGTTGTTTACGTAAGTTTTATTTGTAATTATAATTTTGTTTCATACACAACTAAGATATTTTTATTAGCTGCAGTCTCACAAAGATGAGCTTTTTCCTCAAAAGACATTGGGCTTGAGCAATGAAGTATAAGGGGACTATATTAGAAATGTTGAAGTCCGAGTCACATTCTCCCAAACTGACACTAAGGATTCAGAGTCTATTGATCAATCTAGCCCCTTTGTCAAAGCATGTCTCCTCAAAGGAAGGGCATGGAGAATCTTAACAGTAGACTCAGCAACCTTCAGGGGTCGATTGGTATAGTTTTCTAGTGTGAGACTTCTTCATTCAAAGAAGGCTCCTTTTTGTTTTTTTTTCAATTTCGGCAACATAAGACCATTTTAGACTTGTATTTAAGTGACTGTGTCACATGCTTGAACTTCCTAGGGGCAAAGATGGATGATTAGCCTAAAAATGTCTCACATTCAGTCATTGGAAGTCATCACTGTAAGCTTAGCAATTTTTAAAAATCAGTTTCTCTGCAAAAAAAAAACAGTCTTAGAAAATATGCAGTATGTATTCTCACACACTACAGGAGCACTTGATGTTTACTGTTCTAGAGTCAGGATCAGGAGCTGCCCACCAGGAAACCAAGCAAACTGAACAGTTGATAAAGAAGGTTTGCTATCATCAGAATAAGCTTAGAATCAATCAAAACATTGCATTAATTTCATTTTGATATGAATTAAACTATGAACGTGGAAAACAGACCTAGCTATGAGTTGTAATATTTAGTACATGAAAGCTTACAGAGCTACTTTGTATCTTCTTTGCTTGCGTTAAATTTTATCTGCAGTTAACTCTTTTCTCTAAGAGGGCATGATAGCAACTCTCAAATGTGCACAGTTTCTGCAAGGTGACGCTACCTTATCTTGATGGGAAGAAAAAAGAAAGCATGTATGTTAGATCTAGTGTTTATGTGAATTGGCAAGTGGGTCTAGAATATTAAAGCTCAATAACAGAGGATAAAATTGGGATCATGTATGTCATTATTCAATTTGCAATAGCCCCTGATTAGGCTAATGAGTAAAATGAGGAAGGGGAAAGGCTCAGTGACCAAATAAGGAGGACAATTAGTCATTTGGTGGGTTGAAGGATTGCCCAGACCCGCTACCTCTCTGTGATTGGGCAAAAAAAGGAGAGTTTCCTTTCCCAGTGCTATCTGATTTACACATCCCCCACTTGTGAGATGCCTGCCAGGTCCTTTCTATAGAAAAATGGATTATTCTACAGTCAGATTAATGGGCTTTCATTTTGCAAAACATCTGTCACCGTTAGTCCTGGACAGTGAGCGTGAAATTAGTTTTGACTGCAGAAGGACTACGTTGGTGTATAATATGTGACTAACATTACAACGGCTCAGGAAGTGAGCTGTTGAATGAGAATTACCTGTTGAAAGGAGAACAGGTTTCTTTTGCACTTGAGCACAGTGTATCACAGTCCCTTACATACTGCTAATACTCTGAACTTAACGTAGTAAGAGAAAGGTTTTAATGGATACTATAGATGAATTCTTTGAGATTCTGTGCACAAGGGATAAGTAAAGATGCAATGCAGCAAATACTGTATGTCTTTAAGGATACCTCAACCCTCCCAGAGTCCCTTGCATGGGAGATGGGCGGGGAATAAATTTGAATAATAAATAAAATAAATAAATAAAAAATACCTCAAAGAAATGTGATGTAAATAGGTTTTCTGTGTAACTGTTTTATTATGACTGCAATACACCTCAGAATCATACCAACAGGAAGGCTACAAACTTTAATTGGCAAATTATTCAATTAAGTTTCTTTGACAAATTGTATTGAGCAATTTTAATTGGGGGAGGGCAAATTTGAATCAGCAGTTTCCTGATTTATTAGTTTTGGAGGCTATTTTGTTTTGGGCATATTATCACTTTTTTTGGGGGGGGAAAAGGAGATATGAATTTTGACCTCCTTCTAATTATGAATAGCTTAAGTTGTAAATCAGCTCACATTTTATTCATGGAGTCAAAAAGGCATCTATATTTAAGTTTCATGATGTACATGCTTATTTAAATTGAATCAGTTAACCTGCTAAGAAGTTGATAAGCCAATAAGTGTTCTTTAATCAGTTGCCAACCTTACTGTTTAGTATAAACCATAACACTGCCCAATAGGAGAACTGAAAATCCATTCACTCCATACATTTGTCACCTGAACTCTGGTGACTGTCTTCCTCAGGTGGCTTAAAATCAGATATAATAGCTAATTGATTTCATATGTATCTTTTTTTTGTTCAAATATTAATTTGCTGCCTTTCCTCCAGAGAAATCAAGCCAGCTAACAACAAAGTAAAAAAAATTGTGTTCTATTAACAATCAGATTACAATGGATTCTAGATGATCCATTTTGTCTAGGATGAATGGATTGCTGAAGGTTGGATTTATTTATTTCTAAAATTCATAGGCCTCCCTAATCTTTCATGATGCTGTGTGCCTCACAAGATGACAATAAAAATAAAAATATACATAACCTTAAAAACGTCCAGAAAAACCAACAACCATCTAATTGACCAAAATGCCACACAAGGGTCTGTCACCCACTCTAACCCAAGGCTTGGGGGAAGGGCCAGGTTTTAAGAACTTATTTAAATACAGCCATGACTAAATGCCACCAAAGCGTTAGAGTAGTTTTTTTTCCCCTCAGTCTAATGTGGCTATTTTTAGGAACTTTACAAGATTTCTTAAATCATACAGTTTCTGGGATTAGATATTTATCTACATTTATTTAAAACAATTGTATACTACTTCCCATTAAAAAAAACTCAAAGTGGTTTATAAAAAATAAAAACAGGTTAAAATAATTGATAAAAGCATGTAAAACAAGATAAGAAATAAGCTAAACAAGGAGAAATGAAAAGTTAAAAATATCACAGCAGCATCAACACATTTATAAAAATCCTGGCACTGAAAATAAAATAAAGCATCTCTTACTGGGAAGGTCATTCTAAGTTTGGGGGACCACCACTGAAAACTGGCTAATCCCAGGAGCCCTCACTGCATCTTAGCAAACAGAGAGATTGATTCATGGAATGTATGAACTGCCTTAGCCCAGATGGAGTCTAAGCAATGTACAACATCCAGATTAATAAAGCAATACAGTTAAACAATATACTGTAACATAATAATATAATACACTTTAATATTCAATGCTTTCTGCTGCCAGTGCCTCCACAGTAATCAATCCCCCAAGGCTTCTGGAGAAGCCAGGTTTTTACAAGATGATCTCAGTACAAATATGAAGATATGAAAAGAGACATTCCTTTAGATCAGTGTTTCTCAACCTCAGCAGCTTTAAGAAGTGTGGACTTCAAATTCCAGAGTTCCCCAGCCAGCATGATTTGAAGTCCACACATCTTAAAGTTGCTGAGGTTGAGAAACATTGCTTTAGATACTGTGGTTCCAAGACAGGAAAAGCTTTAAATGTTAATATCAGCACCTGGAACTTGGACTGGAAATAAATTGGTAGATGGTGTGTGTTTGTTTGTGTATCTCTCTCGATGTCTATATATGTATGTCTATGTATCTATAGACAGATAGGCAGATAAGTTCCCTTGAGAGTTCCCTTGCGGGGAGATGGAGCGGTATATAAATTGAAACATAAATAAATAAATAAATAAATAAAATAAATAAATAATAATTGTATTTATCACTATAATTTATTTTACAGCATTTGTATGTTTTCCCCATCAGAAACTCTGGGCAGCTCAAAACAATAAAAATATAATTCATAAAAACATCATAAAACTTAAACTCTAAAAATATACAATAAATTCACATCATTATGACAAAACAAGCCATTTTCAATTACCAATCTACCCTCCAAAGGCCCTCTGGAAAAGGATGGCCTTCAACTGTTTAGGAAGGAATGGGGCCATCTCTCTCTCTCTCTCACACACACACACAAACTCAGTTCATCATATATAAAGACCTCTGTCCTGTGATAGGTACTATAAAAAACACTAGGTAAACAATTAAGCAATGTTTTCAATTGTATTTGATATCCTGGCTCTAGGGCAGCGGTCCCCAACCTTTTTGGCACCAGGGACCGGTCGGTCGTGGAAGACAATTTTTCCACAGACTGGGGGGGGGGGCAGGGTTTGCAGGCGGGAGCCAATCGCGCACACCGGGGGTGGGGTTTGCAGGCGGGAGCCCCACAGCCCACTTCCTAACAGGCCACACAGGTTGATGACCCCTGCTCTAGGGTATGATCTGAAGACCCATAATGAACTGACTTCATTGGTCTGGATGAAAAACAATCCAAGAATCCTAATACATAACCTATAAGTCAATCTAAAGAGCAGGTGGATATATAAAATAAGCAAGCCTGGAAAAAGAAAACAGATGCTTTAAGGAATTCACTCATTAAAGTTAATGTGACTCTTAAAACACCCACATTTTTTTTAAGGATAGAGTGGATGAATGAATTCCAGAGGGGTGCTGTGCTAAAATGTATGCATAGTCCTAATGAACATCTCAGGGTTAGTATTAGGATTTCATAAACTACTATAGTTCTCAACAATCATGGGATTCAGGACAAAGCACCCTATGACTTCAACGTTTTATAAGAAGATTTTGAACCTTTGTCTTCATATGGTCTTGAGTTCAAAATTATATTCGCCATGAGACAAGGTTATTTAAATTTAAATAATTTTATTTAAAGATTATTGTTATGCAATAACATGGTTTTCTCTAGGGTTTCTACTATTTCTTTTATACAGTACATAAACAGTCCATTTAATTGACCCCTGATGTTTTCTGTGTCCAC
Source organism: Charina bottae (assembly GCA_023362775.1). NCBI lineage: Eukaryota > Metazoa > Chordata > Lepidosauria > Squamata > Charinaidae > Charina > Charina bottae. The sequence goes on along the minus strand of JALMGJ010000003.1, from coordinate 69,378,894 downwards.
TTCGGTCCAGGCAAATATTCCCAGTAAGTACTAAGAGACAAAGAGACTATCACGAAAGCTTGATTAAGAAGCAGATTTCAAAGCTTAGCCGGTTCCCTTGTGTCTTTCAGATGTACATTCAGACCACGACGTTGACCATCTCAGTGAGCCTAAGCGCCTCTGTCTCATTAGGCATGCTCTACATGCCAAAGGTCTACGTAATCCTCTTCCACCCAGAGCAAAATGTGCCCAAACGAAAGCGCAGTCTCAAAGCAGTTGTGACAGCAGCCACAATGTCCAACAAGTTCACTCAGAAAGGAGGCTTTCGCCCCAATGGAGAGGCCAAATCAGAACTGTGCGAAAATCTGGAAACACAAGGTAAGTTGAACCCATCTGGGCACATGCTTCTTCCCTTTTCTCTTTTTTTAAAGAATGCCCCTACCTCCAGCAGTGAGCTCTGGTGGAGAGTGCTAGCAGAAACAAGTCCGCTGAGAAATAAGAGCTGTTTTCTGACTGTGCTAAGGGGGAGGAGCCAGCAAATGAGAGTGGGTGATTTCATTTCCTAATAATTTGTCTGAATGTGCCTTTGGATACCTTATGCTGAATTCAGGGCTAAGTCACAATATGAATCAAAGATCTTGACTTCTTGCTTTATAGCTCAGTTTTTCAGCCACAAAAATACATTCATTTAGCATACTGTATGGATTCCTAGAGCAGAATAATGCTTGTGTGATTGCCTCTTCTCTTCTCTTCTCTTCTCTTCTCTTCTCTTCTCTTCTCTTCTCTTCTCTTCTCTTCTCTTCTCTTCTCTTCTCTTCTCTTCTCTTCTCTTCTCTTCTCCCCCTTCCCCTCCCCCTCCCCTCTTTTTTCTGTTCTCTTTTGTTTTCTTTTCCCTTCCCTTCCCTTCCCTTCCCTTCCCTTCCCTTCCCTTCCCTTCCCTTCCCTTCCCTTCTCTCCCCCCTCCCCTCCCCCTCCCCCTCCCCTCTTTTTTTCTGTTCTCTTTTGTTTTCTTTTCTATAACCAGGTACAAAACCAAACATAAAAAATTCTGTGCCCAGGAATTTGTTTTAACTACTTGATTTGCTTCTCTTCCATGCAAAATAAAATTTGCAACAATTGTTAAATAATTTAGAACAGAATCTTTGCATACCTTCAGGAAATCACTGAACTAATAGACCACCAATAGATCCAGATCTATCTTCTGTCTAAACTGGCTTCAACCATATGGAATTGCATAAAAAGGTAAAGGTTCCCCCCACACATTTGTGCAGTCATGTCTGACTCTAGGGGCCGGTGCTCATCTCCGTTTCTTAGCCAAATAGCCAGCGTTGTCCGAAGACGCTTCCATGGTCATGTGGCCGGCATGGCATGCACGGAACGTTGTTACCTACCCACCGAAGTGGTACCTATTCATCTACTTGCATTTGCATGCTTTCGAATTGCTAGGTTGGCAAGACCTGGGGCGAGTGCGGGAGCTCACTCCGTCACGCGGGGCTAGGGATTCGAACCTCTGAACTTGTGATCTTCTGATTGTCAAGCCTGGCGTCTTACCTGCTGAGCCACCATGCCCCCTATGGCATTGCATATGTTTCCAATAAAAGATGCCCAATATGCCTATCAGAGACAGAGCGCTGGAGGGAAAGCAGAGTCCTGCAGTGGGCATGGGTCCTGTTGATGGCATTTGCTGTTGTCCTGCCAGTGCACCTTAAGATCAGTCTACGTACTGATGGCCAAGGGTTTCACTTAACAGTTTTGGGAGACTGAAGGCTGCAGCATGGATGTGGCCCCATCACACTTGTGGTTGGAATAGGGAAAAGAAAGAAAGAAAGAAAGAAAGAAAGAAAGAAAGAAAGAAAGAAAGAAAGAAAGAAAGAAAGAAAGAAAGAAAGAAAGAAAGAAAGGAAGGAAGGAAGGAAGGAAGGAAGGAAGGAAGGAAGGAAGGAAGGAAGGAAGGAAGGAAGGAAAGAAAGAAAGAAGTCAAAAGTGCAGGAAAAAAAGAAAGAAAATATAAAGAAGTAACTTCCAATGTTCTTTTACAGCAGTTATAAGTACAAATGTAAATTAACCTCTTACTCTATGGTTACAGCATGACTTTCATTTTTTCTATAATCTATTTTTTTCTAATCATCAAAACCATATATCATAAATTCATTTTTTTTTCTGTTTCATGCAAAACGTTATGCAAAAATAAATGTGGAGTCCTTGGTGCTCTCTGAGCCTTGTTGTTTTCTTGCAGATGTTTCATTGCCAGGCTAGGCAACATCTTCAGTGCGAAAAGGGTGAAAAAATAAATGTATTTATTATCTTTTTGACTTATGCCCTGGCTTTCTACTTCAGCAAGTATGTAGGTTGATTCTCTCTCTCTCTCTCTCTCACACACACATACACACACACAACCCAAAAGCAACATAAAGAGTTATAATTAACATTAAAATTGATACTATAATCAACTAATAATGAACAACCTGGCAGAAGGGATACTTCTTTACAGAATGGCACGTGGAAGATAAAATTAAGTCCTCCTCCAAACACACTTGCTGATCAGAGGCTGAATTAGAGTTCTGTATGGCATGTATTATTTGATCTTCCAAGGCTGGCTACATGCGTGCAGCACGTACTGATAAACCTAGAACAAACAAAAGTGAAAATAGGCATGTACCCTTTTCTTTTAGAAATCTGTTTCCATGACAACCCTGTTCTTTCCCCCTTGGGATGGGAACCCTTGCAAAGTATAACTGTGTTTAGAAGAAAAGCAAACCCAGCATAGGTTGATATTTAAGCATCAAGTTCCTTCAGCGGAACTTATGTGTGTATTGTCTCTGATGTTTTGGACTGTACGTAGAGAAATACACAAACATATGTGTCACCCTCATCATTAACCTTCTATTTTTCATTCTGGTGCATTTGCATTTGGGTGTACATTCTGTGTAAAATGCCAGTAGTCGCAGGAACTGGATACGAGCCTTTTAAGAGTTGCATTCACTCCATTTTACTAAGCCAAAGGAAGTCCTCTCAAAGGGTAGAATTACAAATTGCCCTTTTTCCCAGGTGACATCCTCCCCTCATTTCTCCATGATTTAATTAAAACTGGGGAGCAAGAAACTAATTATTCCTATATGTTAAAGTGAAGTGGGAGGACCTTGGTGAGAAGCTGCCATTTTCAGAAGCAATGCAGCTGTACTTCTAACCCCAAAACAAATAATTGATTCAGAAGCGGAAAGATAAACAAGGAAGTCAACATTGCCGTACAGCACTTCCAGACTGCTAGTGTTTCCATTATTCAGTCCCTCTCCAAATCCTCAGATCCAGACCCAAATGGCTCCACTGAAGGCAGTGGAATTGTGATTAATCCCATTATAGCCCCTCTTTTGCAGCACTGACAGAAATCCCAGACGTGCTTGGCACTGGGTTCAGAGAATCATGGTATTTGCTAAACTTGGAAGCAATCTTGATTGATTAATTGGTCATACTACAGATGATGGCATTGGAAGAACATATTTGTAATGGTATGTGGAAATGACCTTGGGAGACAGGAGGGAGATCCGCAGACTGGACAACCGGCATGTAAAAGATTTCTCAGCAGAGAAATCCCACAGAAGGAGAGGGGGCATGGGAAGCATTTCAGAAGGGACCCTCCCTAGTTTTCCAGAGAGTAAAAGGAAAGGTGGAGGGAAATACTTTCAGTTGCAAGATTCTGTTAATGTAACCTTACCATAAAGATAGAGCTAGTACTCCTGATTGTGCTTCTTGTCAGGACTACCTTGCAGAGCTAACAATATGTTTCTGATCCTGTGTTAAATCTCCTGTGAAATGAGTTTCCTTGCCTGCCTGCCTGCCTGCCTGCCTGCCTGCCCCTCTGGTTCCCTCCCAGCTACCTGTCTCCCTTCCACTTACTTGCTGCTCCATCAATGATTATGATAGGATGGAAGAAGGGAGGGTTTCTTTTCTTCTTTTCCTCCCTTCCAGCGCTGCCTCCAAGAAAGCAACCATCTAAGTCAGTGTTTCTCAACCATGGGAACTTTAAGATGTGCGGACTTCAACTCCCAGAATTCCCCAGCCAGCATGGGGAGTTAAAGTCCACACATCTTAAAGTCCCCAAGGTTGAGAAACACTGATCTAAGTTAAGCAATGGATGCTCCTGAGACCCATTTTTGAGCTGAGAAATAAGAGTGTTCTTATTTTGCTGAGTCAACATCATTCAGTGACTTTCAAGATGACTCTTCATATATACTTATCACATGTGTTTTAATGGGCATGTGTTGCTGTTTATGACATTCTACACTGCAAATCAGGCATTTAGTTAATTGGCTTCTTAGAATGTTCTCAAGAATTACATGCCTATCCAAATCCACACATATTTTTCTAACATGGAAGTTAAAATATGTTAAAAGGTGCAATTACCTCAGTGAAAGAAGCCACACTTAGTGAACATGGGACCAGGGTATCTCAGGGACCCTCAGTGCCAGGGTGTCCCTTACTGGATTTACTCATCAAGCAAATCTTCCCAGAAGACATTACAGCTTTATTTCAACACTGCCTAACAACTAGTTACTTTCAATGGGAGAATGAGTTCTATGAACAGATGGATGGTGTTGCCATGGGAAGCCCCCTGAGCTCAGTCATAGCAAACTTTTACATGGAACATTTTGAAAAACAGGCTTTGGAATCGGCTCCCATTACACCAACAGTCTGGTTCCGGTTCGTGGATGACACCTTCGCAATTTGGAGTCATACTGAAGAACTGGAGAAATTTCTGGACCACCTAAACGGCATCCACCCCAATATACAATTCACTATGGAAAAAGAAACTGACGGCAAACTTCCATTTTTAGATACGCTGGTCATACGCAAACCAGACCTCAAACTAGGACCCAAAGTATACAGAAAACCCACCCATACAGACTGGTATCTGCACAAAAATTCCAATCACCACCCACGACAAAAGAGAGGCATGATCAAAACCTTGGTGGATCGTGCTAATCGAAACTGTGAAACCCAATTTCTCAACAATGAACTTAACCATCTGAATTGGGTCCTACAGGCGAATGGCTATTCCAAGAATGAAATAAAAAGAGCCATCAAACCAAGAAAACAACATCCAACTGAAGAAAAACAGCCCCCCACAAACAAAGTATTCCTGCCCTACATCAAAGGAGTCACTGACCGCATGGGAAAACTGATGGAAAAACACAACTTTCAAACAGTCTTCAGACCCACCAGGAAAATACAACAAATGCTAAAATCAGCAAAAGACAAAAGGGACCCCCGCACTGCTGCAGGAGTATACCGCATACCATGCAGCTGCGGACAAGTATACATCGGAACCACAAAACGAAGCATTCACACCAGGATAAAAGAACACGAAAGACACTGCAGACTACAGCAACCGGAAAAATCTTCAGTAGCTGAACATGCTCTCAAGCAAACGGGACACAAAATCCTATTTGAAAACACAGAAATACTGGACAACACCAAAAGCCACTACACCAGATTATACAGAGAAGCCATTGAAATTCACAAACACCAGCACAGTTACAATAAAAAAAGAAGAAAGTCTAAAAATTAGCAAAACCTGGCTACCAGTCCTGAAAAACACAGCCTGCAAAAGGTCAACAAACTCAGTCCAACCACCAAGACATGGGAATACTTCTCACAATGAACATGCTAATCACGCTCATCAGCCACTCGTTAACATTTCAACACAACAAAATCTCCACCTAATCTCCTATAACTTAGCTCTATAAATAGAAAACAAACAAAACATTGCCACTCTACCTGGGCACAGAGATTTCGCTTCTGTCTGTGCTCCTGCCCCCTGAAGATGCTGGCCACAGATGCTGGCGAAAGGTTAGGAACCACAACTTCCAGAACACGGCCACACAGCCCAGAAGACCCACAACAGCCATCGAACTCTGGCCGTGAAAGCCTTCGACAATACATTAATTCTTTTTTATTATTGCTTTCTATTATTGATATAAAATTTTCATGCTTTTCGGGGGGAGGGGGCTTAATTGCTTTTTCCAAATGTGAAGCATGTAAGAATCATGCAGAGTCAACTAGAATTGAGGTGGGCTATAAATACTGTAAAAATAAATAAATATGCTCATAAATATGGTAACATGGGACTAGACTGAAAACAGCCCAGAAAGGCCAACATGATAAATGCTGATTGGCTTTATATGAATAGCTTTGCATTTACAGATCTGGGGTCTGGCCAGAACCTTGATCAAAGTACAAACTGCAGATCTTTTCTTTTCTCACCATACTCTATGATGCTGGTTTTTTCAGAAGTCAATAGTTGGGATTCTTTTGCTACACATGACAATAGAAGCCAGTTCAGATAGAAAGCAGGGCGGAAAAAGAAGCTGTTCTTCAGTCTGTGGTGCTTTCAGATTCTTGCATGTTTCACCCTTGGAACAGAGCAACTCAGTCCAAATGGAAGCTGACATGATTTGCTAGAGAAATGTCAAGGCAACTTGGGGAAGAATACCACAGAGCAACCACAGTTTTGATGCTGGGGATAGGAGATGCTATGGAGTTGCCTGCCAGGGAAGGAGGGGACATTTTTCACTCTGTCAATGGCAGGTCATGTATCTTTAAATAAACAAGAGAATAAATAATTTACAGGCCTTGATTGAAGGCATATTGGCTATGAAAACACTGTGGCTAACAAATAACACTGTCAGCTCTGATTTCTTATGGCCCATCTAATCCTTATCTGAGGATAACAGCACCTGAAATCTTCAATAAAGTTCATTTGTCAAAAAGGTGTCATCCCAGGTAAAGAAACACCAACCCCATTCAGCTTTCTGCTTCCAGCATTAGACTCATCAGGCAGGGGTGGAGAAATCTTAGGAACATTAGAACTGAGATATGCTCTCAGACATGAAATACCCATTTCCCAAAGTTAGGAGGATGGGAAACAACAGGAGTATATCCCTGAAGAGCTAATCATCCAGAGTGAAAAAAGGGGGGACTGGTTCCAGTGTAGTAAAAATAATCAACAAAAAGTTCTCTCTTTCATATTTGTAGTCAGTTTGTATACAGCTTTTTCTACATTAGATTGCACTCAAGAGTTGTTCAAACAAAAGACAGTTCAAATAGAAATATCAGTGTGTATCAAATATCAAACTGCATTTAAAATATATCAAATCTAAGTGAGACAAATCATTGGGTGAGTTCACAATATCCAGTATTAATAACAGATTTATAATCCCAAAGCATTTCATTCAACAGTTCATATTAAGAAACCCAGTGAAAAGATTTATGATAATGTTGACAGTGAGCATGGAATTTCACAGAAGATCCCTCTATAAGTTATACAATACAGAAATTTTACCAAAGAATAATATTAAGTGTCAAGGTTGACATAAGTTTCAGTAAAATTCAGTGTTGTGTAATAAAATGATAAGAAGATTTAACAGGGATATATATTAACTGGGCAATATGGTCTTCGGAGATTATTAGGGTGCAAAACTCCCTCTACCAAAAAACAAAGTGGGGGAAGTAATAAAGAATGTATTACAAAGGAGGAGGAAATGCCTCTATCTCTACAGACAATTCCACCTGGATGACTGAGAACCTTCGTTGACATATAAAAGAAGATAGTGTACATCATCTAGTTTCATAGAGCCATTGTGAAAAAGAGATCATATAGTGCAACAATGGCTAAACTACAAATTACATTAAATCTCCCTTTCTTCTTTGCTTCCTTCCATAGACAGTAGACATGGTGGGGTCTGATTTGGATTAGTATACAAGAAAAGGAGGCATAATTCTTCCAAATGCAGCACAACCCTGATGAATGTTGCTCAACCTGAAGCAGCTACCATCAAGGGGACCAAGAGTGGGTTCATTAAAGTGAAGGGGTGATGCAGCAGTCACACTGTTTTTGAAATAGAGACATGGCATGGGATAAAGCAGGGGTTCTCAAAATTTGTGGAACCATGTTCCCCCCCCCCCAATGATAAATGAATTTGTGTGACTCCACTTGAATAAAAGTGGTGATTTCATTGAGATTAGGGTTAGAAATAAATATTCCACTCTCTCTTAATAATTGCATTTTAATCTGTATATCCCAAGGATTCTCACATGTTACAGTACTGCAACTGCCTACGGCAGTATTTCTCAACCCTGGCAACTTGAAGAGATGTGGACTTCAAGTTGCCAAGGTTGAGAAACACTGGCCTACGGGCTTGCTCAGTCAAAATAAGAAGCAAAGCCTGGAGCATGTTTTAACAGTGCTTCCATTTTGTCTCTCGTCAGATCTGAAGTACATTTGTGACCATCTATTAAGTTGCTTGTGACCACCTCTAGCTGGTTTTCAGCCACAGTGTGAGAATCCCTGGAGATAAACAGTTAACTCTTACCCACTCTACACCATGGTTCTGATTTGACTATGTAGAAATGAAGGTGCACATTCCACGGAAACAATACTTTTGGCTTTTAGTGTTTACCTTATCAGTGCTGGAGATAAATGGTACCATGTCACTTTCCAGGCAAAACTCTGTATTTCAACATACAGTAACTGCCTATGGCATACACCCCAGGGCCTTTCCCCTTATCTTCCTAGATAGAATCCTCTCTGTTGTGGTACACTTTCTTTCCATCACAATGCCGAAGTTGCTCTCCCTGCATCATTTTTAAGTCTCCTGAGTGCTGCATGTCATATTTACCTTTTTTCTTTAACTACTGCAAGAAGATGTAATTCCATAATGGAGGTTAATCTGTTATCTCACAAACGTCAGCTTCCCTTCTGGAAGTAGGTATGTAATTAAGAGCAACTCATCACAAACTCCCCTCTCATTTTCCCTTTGTCCTTCTTTTATCTTTTGCCATTTAATGCATATTATACCCCAGGGGAGGAATAAATTGCTCAACGTGAGCCTTATTCTCGAAGCACTGCTGCTTCCTTGCATGATACATTGCATTTGCTCGTGTCGGTTTCACTGACTTTTCCCCAAATAATAAGTTCCTAACATATCTTGAAAGGCCAGGTTAAAAAAAAGCTGCTTTGATGAACATAGATTCCATTGTGGAATCCATTGAAATAGATTCCATTTCCTTTGGTTCTCAATTTACCTTAGTTACCAGTCTGTTTTTGCTTTTTTGTAGTTTTTATCTTTCTCAATACTCAATACAATTCTTATATATAAAAAAAGAATATATAAAAATAGGTAATGTCAGATTGGTTATATTTTCAGATCTCATCAATATATTGTAAAATCTGCACTACATTATGCACATAAAATGAATACTTTCTAGAACATTGAGACTTGGTTTATAACTATAATATACATGTGTATATGAAAAAGTGCTGCACAGTGGAAAATATGTACAAAATATGTATATTATAAAAATGCACAATACTGTATTCATTTTTTAAAACATGTAGAATGTTTCCACCCCCCTAGGGACACTAGGAAATGTCCATGTGTTAATACATATATTCATGCAGACTTTGAACAAGCCAGATTTGTTAATAAAATTAGAATGTTTAGAAAACAAGAAAGACAGAGTTGCCAATATCTGCATTTGTAGCAAGAATTCTGCAAAGTGGGGATAGAAGCCTGGAAGTTGAAAAACATCCACACATATTTAGTTGATGTCCTGACCTAGTGTCTGGAGACTGTTTGGGTATGGATGGGGAGGAACAGACTTCACCTCAATCCTGACAAGACTGAGTGGCTATGGCTGTTTGGCCCCCCTGGGGTCGGGGACCTTTTCATCATTGGCCTCGAGTGAGGTAGTTCTTCCCCATTCAAGACTGTGTGCAATTTGGGGGTCCTTCTGGACTCAAAGCTCCTGTTGAAAGAGCAGGGAAAACTGTGGCCAGGAGGGCCTTTGCACAGGTTCATCTTGACTGCCAGTTGCTACCTTTCCTTGACTGGGAGGTTCTTTAGATAGTTACTCACCACCCTTGTCACTTCACAACTGGATTACTGCAATGTGCTCTACATGGGGCTGCCCTTGAAGACCATCCAGAAGCTACGGTTAGTTCAAAATACAGTGGCACGAGCAGTAACAGGAGCTTTTCAGTATGCCCATGCAAACCCATTGCTATGCAAGCTGTATTGCTTGCCAGTTGGCTTCCAGGTAGAATTCAAGGTGCTGGTTACCACCTATATAGCCCTTCATGGCATAGGGCCTGGTTATCCAAGGGACTGCCTATCTCCAATTGTTATTGCCCTCCTGGGATGTTCTGACAGAGTGGGTGCACTCTAGGTCCCCTCTATTAAATGCTGTCATCTTGCAGGACTGAGGAAACATGCCTTCTCTGTCACAGCCCCCACCCTCTGGAACAGCATCCCCCCAGAGATATGGACAGCACCCTCTCTCCTGGGGTTTCAGAAAGCCCTAAATACATGGCTCTGGTCCCAGGCCTGGGGTTAATGTGTTTGTAGGGCCCCTGTGGTGGTTTCTGCTATTATTATGTTTGTTTTAGTCTGGGCTCTGTGTTGTTTTATGTTTTTATCTGTTTTTACCGTTTTTTTGATGTTGTAAGCCATCCAGAGTCTGTTGGAATGGGCAACCATAATAAATTTAAAATAATAATAACATTAATAAACATTTAATTAAGCTAGCAACCACTCTTTCTCCTGGTTCCTACATAAGAATAATAATAAGAAACCATCTTAAAATGTACTTACTTGGCATCTTTGTAATTTTACCCCAAAGTTAGTGGCTTCCATTTCTGGCATGAAAAATTCACTCAAGTTTCCTTATTTAAACAGAGACTGGACACATGTATATTAATTAACTGATGATATCTGTGTGCCTTGTCTCTTTTTCCAGCTCTGGCCACCAAACAGACGTATGTCAGCTATAGCAACCATGCAATTTAAACCCAGCCAGTGGCAACTACCACAAGAAAAGGGCTGATGAAGAGGATGAACCAGAAAGTGCAGCTGAACTCTTCAGTACAGATGATGTTATTATGGTGGAGGAGAGGGTAAAACCAAATCTGACTCCATGAAGGCATCATATAGGTGCTTGTTTCCAGTGACTGGGCTATTGGGAGAAGCTCTTCAGAAAGATGGCCACCAACAGTAGTAGAAAGGACCAACCAAGTTACCCCTCGAAAAATATCTGCCTTCCATTAGAGGGAGAGGAACCAATGAGATGAAGAAATGGACAGGTCTTAAGCATCTTTTTTGCATTTTTTCCCCTGTATCTTGGCAAAAGATTGAATAAATTTCCCTTTTATTCCCCGAATTGTGAAATGGTTTGTGGTTGTGAAGTCTTTTTTTTTTCTATGATTTTTTCCCTTCCCCCCCCCCTTTTCTATCTTTTTTCATTCCTAACTTCTGACTCAGTCATCTATTCCTCACCTTGCTTTCTTTTCTGTCTCCCCCTTTCCTCCTTACCGAATTCTCTGTGTTGCAAAAATAACAAAAGTCCTTTAAAAAAACACAAAAAACCATCATCAACAACAAAAATGAAAACAAAACCTAGACTGTGTTCAAAGTGCTGATTTCTATAGGTGGTAAATTAATGTATGTGATGACCATATGGATTGAAATATGTCTGCTTCAATGTACTGACCAATCAAAAATCATAAAAAAAACAAACAAAAAAAAAAAAGTTCAGTGCCTGGATGTTTATGAATTATTCAATGACAATGTGTAGAGCATGATCATTTTTATACCAGAATATTTCTAATAAAAACTTGGTTTTGCACTCATGAGTTGTATTTCCTTGCCTCATTTTCATCTCCAGAAGTTGCTTTACAAAAATAAATGCTATGGTCATAGTAAACATAGTAAAATATAAAACATTTACTTATTTACCAAAATCTTGCCCAGAGCTTCATATCTATTTCTGAATACATATGAAACTTTCACATAGATGGACTAGATCCATATGCAAGATGCATTGCCTGTCAACTCTGCATTTACCAGCTTCCAAATAGGACTAGCAATTGACATATCTGTGTCAGAACTAAATGTGCCTAACAGGTAGGGTAGCAAGTTTTACACTTAAATTTAATGTCATCAAATTTATTTTTCATAAAAGCAAGAGAATGAAGAATCTGGATTGTGTGAAGTAATGAAAGAGTTTCTTGCCCTCCAAAAGCCTTGGGTGCAGTCACTAGACTCCCAGAAGTTTCTACTAAACTCTAGTTTTGACTGTGCTGGAAAAAGAAAAGTATTTAAAAAATGGGGAGTATTCAATTAAACCATATTTAATGAAATAGTATTTAATTCATGCAATGTAATTATAACTGCATTTAAATTGAATCAAATTTATTATTTCATCTGTTTTTGGAGTGCAGTCCCAACCCAAAAAAGGTGTGCATTTACATGCTATAAAATGACCACTTTAGCTAATTGTTGAACTGTATGAACCCCTTTTTTTCATTTGCCAATTTTCATGAGATAATGCAGGGGTTGACAACATCATACCCTTAAACGTTATCACCCCAAAACACCACTTACAATCTCCTCCCAATAACGAAAAAAATAAATACTTGTTTAAAAATTAAAAGTGTGCCCCAAATCACATAAGCTTGGCAAATCTCATTCAAATGTGGTGATCTCAGGTGGGAGAACAAACCAATAATGTGAGAATACTGAAATCTTGCAGATCAAATTAGATTTCCACATTATTGCATGAGATTTCAGGGTAACATCTTCTAGCAATCTTGGGAATTTTCAGACTGATATTTGGAGTGGGGTACCCTAGTTATTATGCAAGATCACACAATGGCACCCTGGTTCTTGAAAAGATTGGCAACAGTGGGCCAGATTTCCCCCCCCCACACACACACATATTCTATATGTGTGTTCACATATGCATGCAGATAAAACTGTGAACAGGGAAATATACAGACATTTCCTTCTACCACACAAATGTACATATGTGAACCCACACCCACAAATGATAAATAAACATTTCACTTTGTACATCCTACTATAGGCCTGTTAAATAGATCATTGTTCTTATACAGACAATCTCAAATGTTGTTCAAAGTACCAATGCACATACTGTAGAATGACAAAATGACAGGGGTATAAATGCTCCATGAATGATAAATGCAGAATTCAGCTAGAAAAAACTAAATAAAGCTTTCCCCAAGTGTATTGCTTGTCAATTTCTTGTCAATTGCAATTCTCTGCGATTGGTGTCAATTGCTTGTCATAATCTCCAAAAATGTCACATATGCTGGAAGTAGGAACATAGGGTCAATATACAGATGGCAGACTAGAAGATAATGCTTTAGCATACTGATCAAAGTAGTGCAATGGGAATTCATTCAGCAATGGGGGCTGAATAAAATCATAGACTTGTAGACTAGGTTCACAAAATACACTAAACCCTAACCCTAGGTTAATATAACAAGTCATGCCCAAACAATTAAACCATTACATGGTGCAACATAAAGATACGCTATGGCAAAGACTGGGTTCCCATAATGCACTGAACCACAAACCTTTGATCTCTCATTTTAGGCTAGTTTATTGTATAAATCCAGCCACTGAATTGGAAGGAAATACCTAGGCCATCAGGTCTAATCTCCCTGTTTGATCCAGACTTACTTTGGCTCTGATCTCATCATACACTTAACTAAACTGACATGAAGGGGTTCATGTGTCATGGAGGAACATCCAAAAGGATTAATTAAAGGAGTCAGCTAACTCCCAGGGGATTCACTTTAATCCTCAACATAACCAGTCATGTATAGGTTTAAACCAAGGCCACCTAGTAAACTATGTCATGGGAACTATTGACCATGGTGCTAACTATCCTATTTCTCTCCTGAGAGTCAGACAAAATCCTAGGCACCTTGTGAAAATGGAGCTAATCTAACTAATATATAGCCGTTTAGGTATTTAGCCTCTACGGCCATACATGGGGGATTGGGAATTGAAGAATGAACAGACACAGATGGGAGGTGGGCAACAGCCCCCACCCCAATCCTTTTGCATGTCATTTACCCTGATTATACCACTGTGGACTTTTCCTTGTTTTCTCTGGTTGGGAAGAGAAAAGGAAGGGGAAGGGCAGCAGAAAGTGGCAACTTCCCAATCTCTTCTTCAGCAACTGTAAGGACTATAAAAATGGCCACTCAGTGCAGATCCTACCAACTCCAATTGTGCGCTGTTGGCCCACATTGGTGAGTCTATGACAGACAAAGGGGGTGACAGAGGGTTGTTCATGTCATGGGATCAGGACCTTTGAGACAGTCCATTGAAATCAATAGTAGTTTAATTAAACACAACCAAAGAATATCCTATTTCAGTGTGCTTATTCTAACTAAAGTTTAAAAAGGTAAAGGTAAAGGTACCCCCCGCACATTTGTGCAGTTGTGTCCGACTCTAGGGGCCGGTGCTCATCTCCGTTTGTTAGCCAAAGAGCCAGCGTTGTCCGAAGACACTTCCACGGTCATGTGGCCGCATGACACGCGTGGAACGCTGTTACCATCCCACCGAAGTGGTACCTATTAATCTACTTGCATTTGCATGCTTTCGAATTGCTAGGTTGGCAAGAGCTGGAGCTAGTGGAGCGGGAGCTCACTCCGCACGCAGGGCTAGGGATTCGAACCTCCGAACTTGCAATCTTCCGATCGACAAGCCTGGCGTCTTACCCACTGAGCCACCACGCCCCCAAAAGTTTAAGTTTAGATCTGGTCAAAGGAGTTTGTATATTTATTATTTATTTATTTATTATTTGGATTTATCCCCACCCATCTCTACCGTGGTAGACTTTGTGAACCTAGCTTACAAGTCTATGATTTTATTCAGCCCCCATTGCTGAATGAATTCCCATTGCACTACTTTGATCAGTATGCTAAAGCATTATCTTCTAGTCTGCCATCTGTATATTGACCCTATGTTCCTACTTCCAGTATATACAAGAGTTTCCAGTCCACAGTATAATGGATGGCAAGCTGGCACACAAAATATAAGAATCCGGATCCAGGCTCCCCTGAGAACTGCAGCGATGTACTTTCCTATCAGGTTGCCCAGTTGTATGGTCCTGAGGGAATCACTTCTTCCTTAACCACATCAGCTAGCTGCTTGTGGGCTTGCTTGCCCCAACTTTTAGTCAACTTTTACCAGCAACAGAGCTGGATGTCATCCCCAATTCATACCAGTCTTGCCAACAAGATGCAGTGTTTTCCACTGATAAATACTGCCCCCCCTACCCACCCCCGCACACCCCCGCAAGGCATTTGAAAAGGTCCTTTCTCCTGCTCCTGTTTACAGTTGGTGCATCTTGTTATCATTTCAAAAGGGTACATACATGTATTCCCAGGAGGGCACTGAGAGAAAAGCTTTTCTCTGTGAGTCAGACCCATTAGCATTTTAATTATGTTCTTGCCCCAGGTGGTCTTTTTGTCTTCTGGATGACTGTACACGAAGGTGCAACATAACAGCATCAGTTTGCAATGCATGCGTATGGCACGTTTGTCCATGGGTGTGTGTACAGATTGCTGCAAATTGTCCGGCACCGTTTTAAGATTACTCCTGCTCATTCATGAGGGTTAATGCACAGCCCACCCTCTCCTGCCAGCATTTCAAATCCTCTTAGCTCAGTAGGGGGTTCCATATTTTGCAAGGCAACACTCTGAAATGCTGGCCTCAACTCCAACTGTGCTATTTACATTGCTGAAAACCAGACTCAGAGCAATGGAAAACGTCACAATATGCTCCCTGGCTCCTCGGTACAGCTCGGCTATAAAGGATCCCCAGGGTTTTATCAGAAGGTAGCTGTTAGAGTGCTAGGCCAGCCCTGCCAGAAGAGTCAGGTTCAAAATCCTTCTCAGTTATGAAGCTTTCTGGATGACTTTGTGTTTCTATCTTTCATGGCAACTTCAATAAGAGGATTTGATGGGAGAATAACATTGAAGGGGCAGCTCCATCTTGAACTTGTGGCAAGGGAGTCTAGGGTTATTCTAGAAGAGTGAAAGTGCCCCAATTTAGGAATCATTGCACCTAAGAAACTCAACATTTGAGATCATTAACTATTACCAAAGTAGAATGTCTGTGTGGGACACTTGGATGGGGCGCATGTTGGAGAGAGACCAGTGCATGACAGATACTGTATCAATTGTAGAGCCTGATCACATGCTAAAACAGTCTCTGCTTATTGTGTGCCATTGACAGCAAATCAGCCTCAGTGTGTTGCAAGGTCTTCAAAATCTGCTTCCTTCCCGCATCTTGAAAAATGATGTTTTTCTTTTCTTTCCTCCTGCACCTCTATGGAGAAAACGTGCATTCAGGTGAGGTGAGGTCATCCTGTGGGTGTTTTCTTTTGTGTTGGGACAAAGGCCTACTATATCCCTATCTTTCCTTTCCAATTTATTCAGCATACGTTGGGGGGGGGGAGGGGACCTTGAATGCAGCTTAGCTGGATTTCAACACTATCAGGGTTTGCTGGGATTATGCACATTATGGGCTAAT
Organism: Charina bottae; assembly: GCA_023362775.1. Lineage (NCBI taxonomy): Eukaryota > Metazoa > Chordata > Lepidosauria > Squamata > Charinaidae > Charina > Charina bottae. The sequence goes on along the minus strand of JALMGJ010000003.1, from coordinate 69,362,509 downwards.
CTTCCTCCTGCTCCTGCTCCTGCTCCTGCTCCTGCTCCTGCTCCTGCTCCTGCTCCTGCTCCTGCTCCTGCTCCTGCTCCTGCTCCTGCTCCTGCTCCTTCTTCTTGCAGAACACTGGAATTTGGAGCAAGGTATGTGTGGATAGTGTAAACTTGGTGCCTGGGAAGTTTGAAGCTAAGAGAGTGATTCCAAATGGGTTGGTGTCTGCAGAATTCAGCTACTGGATAGCGTGGGGCTAAGCAATGATTATGAGAGCTAGTTTGGTGTATTGGTTAAGGCATCAGGCTAGAAACCGGGAGACCGTGAGTTCTACTCCCACCTTAGGCACAAAGCCAGCTGGGTGACCTTGGGCCAGTCACTTTCTCTCAGCCCTAGGAAGGAGACAATGGCAAACCACTTCTGAAAAAACCTTGCCAAGAAAACTGCAGGGACTTGCCCAGGCAGTCTCCAAGAATCGGACACGATTGAACAGATAAACAGATTAAAAAAAGAGCAATGATTGGCTTAAAGGGCTCCATGTGAGTTCAACACCAAGGATCAGCAGATGATAAGGAAAAAGTGGAATCATGGGTTGGCTTTAAAGTGACCCAACTGGTGGAATTATTGCAAATGAAATGGATGTTGGTAGGGGAGAGCTCATAGAGGCTTTCTCTTTGTAGCAGAAAATTAGAAGGGAGTCAGCACACTGGATCAGTATATAAATGCATAATTTTTATCTCTCGTGCACACATGTGCATGCATACATCTTAATGTTCTAGACTAGCCCTCCCACGCAAATTTAATTCTGCACTCAACAAGTTACATTCCCTGATTCATCTACTCTTCACTGCAAGTTCCTCACAGCTTCATAAAATCCCTTAAAGATAACATAATGTAATAGCATATTTCCTAATTAGTAAGTGATAGTGAAATTGCAATCTATTCACAGGTTTCTTAAGGATGAGCATGCCAGCCAAAAAGGAGATTGGGTTGGGATATAGCTGTGCAGCAAAAACTGGAGTAAAGGATTGCTACATGAGCCCATAAGCATAGGTATTTGCAAAGGCTGAAGCTGGCAAAGAAAGCCATAAAATGAGATTGGAGTCGGGGGAGGGAGTTAATGGAAATGCCAGATCCAATTGGACTCTGTTGGCACCAAGGCTGACATCAATCCCACAGGAAGCTCTCCTTGCAGCAAAGTGTCAATGCTTCATAGACTTCTGATAAAATAGGACAAAAGTCACCCTTCACTACTATGGATCAACTTGCTTGGAAGGATGGCAGAGATTGGCAAAGAATGAATTTGATGTATCAGGGACACTAAACTTCCTCCTTCTTGTACTAACAAGAAAGATGTCATTTGAATGAGAAAACCTAGAAAAGCCAGCTGGATGGGAGGAGAAACAAATACGGCTTCAAAATTCAGATACTTATTAGGAATTAGACATGGCTTGGTCCAGATCTCTTGAAGAGCCCCATTACCTCTACCACATTGTTTAGAGCTCTGGCTAGATGTCAGTAGAAATCTTATTTTACAGAGATGGCTTTAGTTTTTGGCAAGGATTTCAAAGACATGATTTCATTACAGCCAATAAGCCACCAGAGTCACTTTGACTAAAGCAGTTAATAAACAAATAAACAATGGTTCAGCAGGAGCAATGCAATTTATATTACATATTTATGTACATAATATTAGTATTTTATGTTGCCTTTGCTACCCAGTTTATTTTTTGTTGGCGCGTACTTCTATGAGAGGGTTGAGCAGTAGCAATTAGCACTAGAAAATTAAGGATAAGGGTATTTACAGAATATTACCAAAGACCTCCCTTCATCAGCCATTGCTATCTCCAGCCACAAAACCAATGGTTTCACTATGTCTTACCCAACTTAACAGATGCTGCAGAATTCTAGTGAAGGTTCAACAATTATTTTGAATTAAAATTCTCATAATGAATGAAAATGAGGGAGGATTTATTTAAACTGGGCCAGAAACTAGGAGATTGTCAGTTCTAGTCCTAACTTAGGCACAAAGCAGTCTGTCCTTCAGCCCTAGAATGAAGGCAATGTCAAACCACTTCTAAAAATATTGACAAGAAGACTGCAAGGACTTGTCCATATAGTTGCCAGGAGTCAAGACTGACTTGAAAGCGCACGCACGCGCGCACACACACACACTCCTTACTTGACAAGTGACTCTTTGATTAGACTGTCCCAAGATATAAGAATCAGTTGTGCTAAGCATCATATGCATTTTCAGCAGCCTTATTCTTCAGGCATTCTCCCAGCATGTACGGTCTTGCAAGTAGACAAAGTCTTGCCCAAACTCCAATCTCCATGTGCTCAGCTGGGAGAAGCAGCTGTACTTTTAACTGCTTGACCATTGAGAAACAAATACGGCTTCAACATTCAGATACTTATTAGGAATTAGACATGGCTTGATCCAGATCTCTTGAAGAGCCCCATTACCTCTACCACATTGTACACTTGAACAGTTCTCCACACCATGTGGGCCCATGATAAATCAGGGCCCTGGATTATTCAAGTGAATGTGAGGATACCTGTCCTTCAGACTTCCCAATGAACCACGTTCAACTTAGAAAGTACAGGTTTGGGGAGAGTGGATGCCCTGCCTTCCATTCACTTTCAAGCCCTCACATATTCAAGGAAATATCTGAAGAAGGCTTATATGTGACAGGAATGAACAGAACGTTCATTCATTTTAGATACTGGAAGTAAAACCTGCAGAGACTTGATCTGACAAGAGTTTAGGACAGTGCACTGCACGTCAGTTTTATCCCATAGGACATATCTCTACAGGCATAGCCTGCTGCAATCTCCTTGCTAGTTGCAACTCTTCACTATGCCTTTCTGTCCCAGGCTACCTTGGGAGCGATATTTCTAATTCATTATCACCCATGTGGGCTTATCATGCTGTTTCCTGAAGCTCTTTCTCTGTTTGACTCCCACAACTCCATGATAACCCATGTTCCTTCTCTATTTGGTTTTTGCTATATTTTTTCTTGCAGAAACGTCTGTCTGAATTTCTTCAGCAGTGACATTCTCTTTTTAGACACTGCTGTTGCCCTTGGTTTACAATTTATAATAAGCAGTGCACTGAGAAGGAGGAGGAATGACAAAGAGTCTAGAAGTAGATGGAGCTGTTTCCGGGGATGGTAAGGTAAGGTGTGTCAACATTACTCCAAAAAGCATAAACTCTTAGGAAATAGTGGCCCAAGGAAAAAAAGAGAATACTTAATGCTAATCCTTGGACTGCAAGAAGATCAAACCAGTCCATACTCCAGGAAATAAAGCCAGGCTGCTCACTTGAGGGAATGATATTAAAGGCAAAACTGAAGTACTTTGGCCACATAATGAGAAGACAGGATACCCTGGAGAAGAAGCTGATGCTAGGGAAAGTGGAAGGCAAAAGGAAGAGGGGCCGACCAAGGGCAAGATGGATGGATGATATTCTGGAGGTGACGGACTCGACCGTGTGGGAGCTGGGGATGGCGACGGCTGACAGGAAGCTCTGGCGTGGACTGGCCCATGAGGTCACGAAGAAGAATCAGAAGCGACTGAACGAATAAACAACAAAAAAATCCTTTTCTATCTCTGTGGAGACTTCTTTATCAATATTTTGCATTATTTCAAGATTGCTCTAAACCTCACAGATTTCATGATGTTATTTGTTTCTAAGTGCTGTGGCAACTTATTTCTCATTCTCCTTCTGTATATTTGAAATTAGGGCATGTTTGGTATTTTCCTTTGAATTAATGTAGTTTGGCAAATTGAGGTGTTCCCCATCGGTAGGAACTTTTGATTCACCCTATTTTCCTGCTTCTGGGCTCAACCTAGCCATTGCTCAATCTCATACTCCTCTCAAAGGGAGAGGAGTATCACAAAACTTACTTCTTCCTGAATGCATTGTTTAGGATCTGTCCCTCCCCAATCCAGCTACTGTGACAACATGCAGCAATGATCAAGGCAATTGGGAAAAGGGCTGCATTGCCAAATTAGGAACATAAATTCCACATTCACAACTCACAGGAGCTTTTAAATGGAACACAGGAATGGTGAGCAGCAGGTCAGGAATCTTTGGGAGGACTTCAATGCTTTTGTTTACAAATCACCTTTTGGTAGAATAGCTACCATCACCAACAGTTCCCAGTTATTTCAGCAAAACACCAAGTATATGCACACAAACATGTGTATTGAAAAACAAGGAAGATGGGAGCACCAGCAATTTATTTTCTTTTATTTTATGTGGTAGGAATGAGGGGATTTTTCTTACTCCATGAATGGTACCAGCTCAGGGAGGACAGAACGATGATTGGATGGAGCTTTTTGGTATATGTGGGCTGCAAGATTTCGGAATGAACAGTCTATTAAAAATAAGGGAGAGTGTGTTTATGCTATGAGAAATTCTTAGAAGGGAAAAAAATATTGGAAAAATAACCCAGGTTTCTGCATTTTCAAATAGGAACTGGTAAGGACTACTTCCCCCTTTTGCTCATAGATCCAACACTTTTCTACAGAGCACGGGATAGCTAAATTATTGGTTCAGACTAGAAAGAATGGAACTCTGCTCCTTGTATCTGATTGGCTTGAAAATAAGGTAAGCTCCCTTAGAAAAAACAAAAAAGAGCTAATTTTATTTCTAACATTGCCCTATCAATTTACTTGGCCTATTTTTTATAACATTCTTTTAATGCTTTCTGTCCCATAACCCTTAGGGGCTGGAGTAGCTGTGGGGATCTGGATGATATGACAGACTGCAAAGAGAGGGAACAAAGTGAAGGAGGTATTATTCTGCCTTTCACATTCTTCAATGTTGGTACTGTCAATAGCCCTTGGAAAAACTGTAATTTTCAGGGACTTCTTCATCTCGACCTGACATATATTTATGTGGTACAGAGGCATCAGAAAATGAGAGGAGAAGATTTTCTTTGCCTTTTCTTTTCCTACAACTTCCTACAACCAGTTTGGTGTAGTGGTTAAGTCTCCAGGCTAGAAACCAGGAGACTGTGAGTTCTAGTCCCACCTTAGGCATGAAAGCCAGCTGGGTGACCTTGGGCCAGTCACTCTCTCTCTCAGCCCTAGGAAGGAGCCAATGAGAAACCAGGAGACTGAGGGTTCTAGTCCCGCCTTAGGCATGAAAGCCGGCTGGGTGACTTTGGGCCAGTCACTCTCTCTCAGCCCAACTCACCTCACAGGGTTGTTGTGGGGAAAATAGGAGGAGGAAGGAGTATTAGGTATTTTTCCCTCCTTGAGTTATTTATAAAAATTATAAAGGCAGGATAAAAAATCTTAAAAAAAACATTGAAAGGACAGGTACTCTAGCTCAGTAAGCAAGGCACGAAGGAAGAGAAGAGTTAAAAGGATCATAACAAGTTTTTCCAAATGACAAATAAGAGATTTGGGGACAGTCTGGCTGAGACATATCAAGAGGGGAATGTTTTAAATTAAAATCAAAACAAGAGAGAATTTGAGGGTTATAGAGTTTGCTTCTCATCTCAGATGAACACTATGGCTAACTTTGTACAAATGCTAGCCTCGGATAAGCTATGGTTGCATAGTCATGGTTCAGCACCTTGAAGAAGCTCAATGACTTACCATGTTATGTGAAGTAAGCCATCATGTTCAACCATAATATGGTTCTGTTTGGGCATAGCATGTTATCTGAACACAGCAATTGTTAATCTGAATTTATGGTTTAGAATAGGGATTCGTAAATTCTGCAGTCCCTTAGAAAGATAATTAAAACTGTGTGACCCTGCCCATGAATTAAATTAATGATTTCATTGAGGAGAGTGTTGGGCATGAACTCAATATAAAGGTAAAGGTTTCCCCCGCACATTTGTGCAGTCGTGTCTGACTCTAGGGTCCAGTGCTCATCTCCGTTTGTTAGCCGAAGAGCCAGCGTTGTCCGAAGACGCTTCCACGGTCATGTGGCCGGCATGACGCGCATGGAACGCTGTTATGAATGTTATGTGAACTCAATATATCACTCACTAAAAGAAAAGTAACTTTCATGATGCTTTCTTAATTTAGGCTTACTTTTTATCAGCACTATGATAACTTAGTCATTTTTAGCTTTTCTCTTTGTTGTTGTTTATTCAGTCAGTCACTTCCGACTCTTCGTGACTTCATGGACCAGCCCACGCCAGAGCTTCCTGTTGGTCGTTGCCATCCCCTGCTCCCCCACGGTTGAGTCCATCACCTCCAGAATATCATCCATCCATCTTGTCCTTGGTCAGCCCCTCTTCCTTTTGCCTTCCACTTTCCCTAGCATCAGCATCTTCTCCAGGGTATCCTGTCTTCTCATTATGTAGCCAAAGTACTTCAGTTTTACCTTTAATATCATTCCCTCAAATGAGCAGTCTGGCTTTATTTCCTGGAGTATGGACTGGTTTGATCTTCTTGCAGTCCAAGGCACTCTCAGAATTTTCCTCCAACACCACAGTTCAAAAGCATCTATCTTCCTTCGCTCAGCCTTCCTTCTGGTCCAGCTCTCACAGCCATAGGTTACTACAGGGAATACCATTGCTTTAACTATGCGGACCTTTGTTGTCAGTGTGATGTCTCTGCTCTTAACTTTTCTTTCTTCCTTCACCTTCATCATAAGACTCCTCAGCTCCTCCTTGCTTTCAGCCATCGAAGTGGTATCATCTGCATATCTGAGATTGTTAATGTTTCTTCCAGCGATTTTAACTCTGTTCTGCTTATAGGTTGAATAGGTAGGGTGAGAGTATACAACCCTGCCGTACTCCTTTCCCAATCTTAAACCAGTCCGTTGTTCTGTGGTCTGTTCTTACCGTTGCTACTTGGTCGTTATACAGATTCCTCAGGAGGCAGACAAGATGTCTTGGTATCCCCATACCACCAAGAACTTGCCACAATTTCTTATGATCCACACAGTCAAAGGCTTTAGAACAGTCAATAAAACAGAAATAGATATTTTTCTGAAACTCCCTGGCTTTCTCCATTATCCAGCAGCAATTTGGTCTCTAGTTCCTCTGCCTTTTCTAAACCCAGCTTGTACATCTGGCAATTCTCGCTCCATGAATTGCTGGAGTCTACCTTGCAAGAACTTGAGCATTACCTTACTGGCACGTGAAATATGTGCCACTGTTCGATAGTTTGAACATTCTTTAGTGTTTCCCTTTTTTGGTATGGGGATATAACTTGATTTTTTCCAATCTGATGGCCATTCTTGTTTTTCCAAATTTGCTGGCATATGGCATGCATCACCTTGACAGCATCATCTTGCAAGATTTTAAACAGTTCAGCTGGGATACTGTCATCTCCTGCTGCCTTGTTATTAGCAATGCTTCTTAAGGCCCATTCAACCTCACTCTTCAGAATGTCTGGCTCTAAGTCACTGACCACACCGTCAAAGCTATCCCCGATATTATTATCCTTCCTATACAGATCTTCCGTATATTCTTGCCACCTTTTCTTGATCTCTTCTGCTTCTGTTATGTCCTTGCCATCTTTGTTTTTGATCATACCCATTTTTGCCTGGAATTTACCTCCAATGTTTCTAATTTTCTGGAAAAGGTCTCTTGTTCTTCCTATTATATTGTCTTCTTCCACTTCCGCACATCGCTTGTTTAAAAATAATTCCTTATCTCTTCTGGCTAACCTCTGGAATTTTGCATTTAATTGGGCATATCTCCCTCTATCACTGTTGCCTTTTGCTTTCCTTCTTTCTTGGGCTACTTCCAGTGTCTCAGCCGATAGCCATCTTGCCTTCTTGGTTTTCTTTTTCTTTGGGACGTTTTTTGTTGCCGCCTCCTGAACAATGTTGCAAACTTCTGTCCATAGTTCTTCCGGGACCGTATCTAATAAATCTAGTCCCTTAAATTTATTCTTCACGTCCACTGCATATTCATTAGGAATGTTAGTGAGCTCATATCTAATTGATCTGTGGGTCTTCTCTATTCTCTTTTGTCTGATTCTAAATTGTGCAATAAGAAGTTCGTGATCTGAACTACAGTCAGCTCCAGGTCTTGTTTTTACCGACTGTATAGATGTCCACCACCTTTGGCTACAACGGATGTAGTCAATCTGATTTCAGTGTCGACCATCTGCTGAAGTCCATGTATAAAGTCGTCTTTTAGGTTGCTGGAAGTGAGTGTTTGTTATGCACAGTGAATTGCCTTGGCAAAATTCTATCAGCCTCTGTCCTGCTTCATTTTTTTCTCCCAGACCATGCTTGCCTGTAATTCCAGGTGTTGTTTGACTATCCACCTTAGCATTCCAGTCTCCTGTAATGAAAATAACATCTCTTTTTGGCATATTATCCAGTAGGTGCTGCAGGTCCTCATAGGACTGATCTACTTCTGCTTCTTCAGCATCTGTGTTTGGGGCATATATTTGGATCACTGTGATGTTAAATGGTTTACCCTGAATTCAAATTGAGATCATTCTACTGTTTTTTGGATTGTATCCAAGCACTGCTTTAGCCACTTTATTATTAATTATGAAGGCTACTCCATTTCTTCTGTGGTCCTCTTGTCCACAGTAGTAGATCTGGTGGTCATCTGATGTGAAGTGGCCCATTCCAGTCCATTTCAGTTCACTGACACCCAAAATATCCATATTTAATCTTGACATCTCACCAATAACCACATCCAATTTGCCCTGGCTCATAGATCTTACATTCCAGGTTCCTATGGTGTGTTGATCTTTAGAACATCGGATTCGTCGTTCACCACCAGCACAGTCAGCCAATAGCTGTCCTTTCAGCTTTGAGCTAGCTGCGTTATCACATCTGGAGCTAGTTGAAGTTATCCTCTGTTCCTCCCCAGTAACATTTTGACCATCTTCTGACCTGGGAGTCCCATCTTACGATGGTATACTGACATATCTCTGGTTGTACTGATCCATGTAGTTTTCACGGCAAGAATACTGGGGTGGGTTGCCATTATCTTCCTCAAGAATTGTATTTAGTCTGACCTCTCTGCCATGACCTTCCCGTCTTGGGTGTCCCTTCACGGTTTAGCTCATGGCGTCATTGAGGTGCTTAAGCTCCAGCACCATGACAAGGTAATGATCTCCTTTGCTGGAGAGCTTTTCTCTTACCACCCAACAAAAGGTTTTCCATTTTGAAAGGCTAGAAATTTAAAATATCAGATAAAAATACCAAACTTCATGAACACATACACTTCTATAGACCCTTCAGTATATTACTACATGCCATGCTGGAAGTCACCAGCCAGAGGGAAATCATTTGCCAAACACAGTGATGGATATGACAGAGAGTGAGATCCATGGCTTACCCACCTCCCAAAACTTGCTGTGGGCTTTGGTCCCTGCTTTGTCTGAGCAGTCCAACTGCAGATCTGCTCACGCGAAGTGGGAATAGCTTTTCACAGCACTCCTGCTTTGCCTGCATAATCCTGATTAGTTTATAACAAAATGTTGCAATTCTTCCCAGTCCCGTGCTTGCAACTTGGTGATGTGATGTGTCCCACAGTTTGAGAACTTCTGGCTTAAAAAACTCTGTGAATCTAACCACACAGTCCTTGAGACTTATAGATGGAAGCATAGCTATAGAGAACCACAGAGATGACCTTGAAGAGAGAGCAGTTAGCCAAACTTGTTCTAAGTCTATAACAACTCAGTGCATTCTTTCATTGGCGTGTCTCCCTTACAGTCAACCTATCGTTTCCAACTTGCATTTTGCCTTCCAGAACTCCTACATCTGCTGTTCCTCATGCCTTGGACTTCCTATAAGAGATAACATGCTATATTTTGCAAAGGCTGCCTACAAGTGGGCTTGTAGACATACACAAATAAGAGGATACCAACACTGGATTTGGTGTGGTTTTTAATAAAGTTTTTGTTTTCAGCCCAATCCTCCAAAAGCTGAACTGAAAGTCTATTGGCCCCTTACAGATTAACGGAGTGGCACTGTCTGAAATTACCTGCATCAATGAAGATTCATCCAGATTTCCATCAACCACTACTTATGCTTGAGGAACCCCCTGCCTCTTATAATCTAAAATGGCTCCTCCTCCCCCATTCTGGTTAATGGGGAAGAAGAATATTAAGTAGAATTTATTCTGGATTCTAGATGCAGGGGGAAATTGTTGAAATATCTGATTCACTAGAACAGCTACCCTGACTTGGACAGATCATGGCAAAATGCAGCAGACATTCATGCTGTATACCTTCAGTTTCTTCTAAAATTTCCAGAAATGCCCCATCTGCCACTGCTATAAAGTGAAAGTGAATCCCAGAATGAAGAGGATTCTGTGCTTTCCAGCATGATAGACTCTCCAGAAGAGAGTGTGCAGCAGAAGGAGAGAGCGGACTATCCAGATCCATCTACCTCTGTGCGGCAGGACTTGCCTGCTAAACCTGGGGAGCTGCCAAGTGAGACTGGGGGAACTCAATCCATCAGACAGAAGGAAAGGAGGAAGACCTGCCAACGCCTTCTATTTCTGCACAGCAGGACTTGTTTACTGATCTTGTAGCACTGTTGCATGAGGATGGGGGGACCAAGTCTCTAGTTCATTCCCATAGCACTTTTCCAGAATTTTCTTTGTGTGGAGGAAGGAAGACTGAGCCTAATGGGGGAGACAGTGATAGAAACCACAGGGACAACCTTGCAGAAACAATGTGGAGACAGTTAGCTAAACATGGATTAAGTCCAGGACAGGAAGAAAACATTAGAAAGTCAAACTAACTTTCTTGAGTATAAGAGAGAGAGGGGGAATATGCTGTCAGGCTTCCAAGATTCTGTGTTCTTTTTCCATACTGATATCTGACAGTAGGTGTCTGGAGGGGAGGGAAAAGGGGCAAGTGACAAAACATGTATCACAATGTCACTACACACATTCCTCCCCTTACATACTTGCATGTGGTATTGTGATATAAGTACAAAAGAGTTTGGGTCATGATGCTGCAATGCACATTTTGTCATTTTGGTGTCCTCATGGATAGGATCATTTAACTGTGGATAGAAGACTGAGGAACATCAAATAATGCAGATAGATAGATAGATAGATAGATAGATAGATAGATGATAGATAGATAGATGATAGATAGATAGATAGATAGATAGATAGATAGATGATAGATAGATAGATAGATAGATAGATAGATAGATAGATAGATAGATAGATGATAGATAGATAGATGATAGATAGATAGATAGATGATAGATAGATAGATAGATAGATAGATAGATAGATAGATGATAGATAGATAGATGATAGATAGATAGATAGATAGATAGATAGATAGATGATAGATAGATAGATAGATAGATAGATAGATAGATAGATAGAGTCCTTGGTGCTCTCCGAGCCTTGCTGTTTTCTTGCAGACCTTTCATTGCCAGGCTAGGCAACATCTTCAGTGGGAGATGGGACTTGCTCTCTGTTTATATACCCTGGCTTGTCCTGCCTGTGTTGGTGGGGGGTTATACTCTCCTTGGTAGTTCCTTGATTGGGTTGTTTGCTGCTTAGTTGATTGACTGAGTTAATAGTTCCTTGATTGGGGTCTATTGTGTTGTTTGATTGCTCCTCTGATGCTAATCTTGGTGTTAATCTTTGCCTATCTGGGTGTTGATTGCTAGCAAGGAGGTGTTCTGGTCTTCTGGCTTTTCTATTGTCTCTTATGAATGGTATGTAAATGTTGTTTACCTCTATGTGTCTGTTGATGGCTGCTTTGTCTGAATGCCAAGCTTCCAGGAATTCTCTAGCATTTTTGGATTTGGCTTGGTTTAAGATGCTCACAGTTTCCCAGTTGAAAGTATGGTTAAGTCTGTCCATGTGTTGTGAGATTAAGGAGTTTTCATCGTGTCTTCTGACTGCTAGTTGGTGTTCGTGGATGTGTTCTGCTAGTCTTCTGCCAGTCTGTCCTACATAGTGGCTGTTAGAGTCCTTACACTGTATGTTGTAGATAACTCCTGTTTTTTCTTCTTGGGCTACTGGGTCTTTTGGTTTACTTACGATGTTCTGAAGGGTTTTGGTTGGTTTGTGTACTACAGTGATGCCGTGTGGTTGTAACAGTCTATTAGTAGTTTCTGATATATGTATGTATGTATGTATGTATGTATGTATGTATGTATGTATGTCAGATTTCTCATATGAAATTGGCAAATTGTTTTCTGTACGAAGCAAAAGTTTCTCATGATGACGTGACGCCAGGTGGCCAGATAACAACAAAGCCTTCCCATAGCTTTGAATGGCTTTGCTTATATCTTCTTTAGATATGAAGCTAGAAGGTACTATGTGATGTATTGTTTTGGCTAGTTCCTAAACGTTCGCATGGGAACAAGTCCTCCTGATTCCCTCCGTGGGAAGCCTGCTCCCGGGGCTCCAGGCTTGAAGTAATCCAAACAACGTGTTGTAATGGATGTATGGTGCATTATTGCAAAAAGGAAAAAAACAAAGCATACGCAGAGTTCCATCACCAGAATGGAAAGAAAACATCATGGTCTGTGCAAAGACCAGGCATAGTTACAGTTCAGATACAAAGTACATGTAGATAGCAGTCTACATAGAAGTAGCATAGGAAGAACATAAGTGAGATGAATACCCATGGTTCATAGCTGAATTATACCCATGGTACACAATTCTGATTGGCTAGTATGGGCTAAGGTTACATTTCAGGTTAACATTTTAGCAACAGTTGTACTTACTATAAACCGCCATGGGGTGGCGGTGTTGCATATTGGCTTTCCCTTGAGACTCTATTCTCATGGGAAAAGGACTGATAACGTTCAAATGTTTTGGCTAGAACAGCACCTGTTGTTTATGAGCTTCTTTGTTTTGGAAACGTGCTTGCAACAGAGGGACTTGGAAATTTCCACTTTCCAGGCCAGATTCATAGTGTAGAAATTCCATGCGTTTGATTCTGCATAGAATAACTTTACCAAATAACTTTAACAGAGCAGAGGGAGGGAGGAGACAGCATGCTTGCTGCGACATTGCCACCTATTGACAGGTTATGCTTTTGGCCTAACCTAAGTTTTCCTCCAATCAGAAAGCTGGAAAAAGCCTGTTTCTATCCATGCAAAATGGTGTTCTGTGCTTCTTGATTTCTTGTGTCTTTTAGCCTTGCATTGTATGTTCTGCTCCTGTGGACTGATAGAAGTGTGAGCTATACCTGGCTATGTGCGTGATGCCATGGCAATATGCTCCTTCATATTTGTCATACAGTGGAAGCCAACACATGTGCATTTTCTGTGTATACTCTACTTGTAAGATTTGTTTTTACCTTTTTGCAATGCTGTACCATGTATATTCAACTTTGCTTTTATCACAAGTAAAGCCATTATAGCCAGAAACGCTGCACTCTGTGTCTGTCTGTTTACTCTGCCTCTTTTTCCCTAAGCCAGCGATATTCCTATCAATATATATATATATATATATATATATATATATATATATCACTGAAATGCTATAGGGATTTCCCTTCCTCTTCCCTATCACCACCTCCCTCCCTTCCCTCCCCCTCCTCCTATATATTGCAACAAATTGTACTGGAATTAGAATAAACATTCCTAACCAGTTTGGTCTAGTGGTTAAGGCAACAGGCTAGAAACAAGGAGACTGAGAGTTCTAGTCCTGTCTTAGGCATGAAAGCTGGCTGGGTGACCTTGGGCCGGTCACTCTCTCTCAGCCCAACCCACCTCACAGGGTTGTTGTTCTGGGGAAAATAGGAGGAGGAAGGAGTGTTAGGTGTGTTCACCACCTTGAGTTATTTATAAAAATAATAAAGGCGGGATAGAAAATAAATAAAATAAAATAAAATAAAATAAAATAAAATAAAATAAAATAAAATAAAATAAAATAAAATAAAATAAAATAAAATAAAATAAAATAAAATAATAAATAAATAAATAAATAAATAAATAAATAAATATAAATAACCATAACAATAGTACAAGCCAAAGCCATAAAATAATAGTATTTGGGGGTGGGGAGATCTCCAGCAGGATATGATTGAATTAGATAGAGGTTTGGGCTGCTTTTCATCACAAACCACATCAGAAACTGTAATCACAAATTGACACTCGCTTAGCTACTATTCATACTGCAATTATGATAAGGATAATGAATGTTCTATCTGGAAAATATAGTGCATTTCCCAGGTATTATATATTACTTGGATTGCTCACAAAGGCAACACCTCAATAACAAAAGAGATAACTGGCCAAGACAGCAGATATTGTTACTAAAAGTAGAAAAGAAACATGCAAAAAGAAATAATGCAAAAAAAATGTCATATCCACTCTCTCTCAAAAATGAAAACAGGTTAGATGGGTGGAGTCTGAGCACAACACTCATAGTCTGTTATTGCATGTAGAAATGTGCACATCAGTATAAATTCAGTTTGTTAACTGAGCACATTATTAAGTCAGTTCAAGTCTTTTTTAAAAAAAAAAAGTTCTTCAAAAGGTTCCATAAAATCTCTGCATTTGTTTTCAGTGGCAACTTTCTATAACATGCATAGCTGATGTATGTTGTGTACATGACTTACTATAAATTTCTGGGAAACCTTTTAAAATTGCATTAGGGTTGTCTTGATAGATTCCAAATATAAGGAAAATAGCCAAGAAAAAAAAAGCAATTTTAACAGTGATCAATCTAGACCAATTTTAATCAGCTTGTTGATTTCCACCTATGTCGATTTCCATGTAATAGGATTCATTCAAACAAGTTTCTTTAATGTTCCAACTCTGAGCTGCATCTCCAACACCAAGGCAATTCTAATCAATCCTTATTAACCATTCTCTGAGGGGTTCAATATACATGGAACTGGTTTTTTTTTGTATTACCCCCATTTTAGGAGCATAGGAAATGAATTTCATGTTATTTCAAGAGATCCTCTGTTGGCTTACCTGGCCATGGACATGAAACTTCATTATTCCAGAGGTTGTGTCAATAACTAATGACATTCTTATGTCACAAACTAACTTCATTCAATTACTGTGAAGAAAAAGGCTACTAATTAGGAGCCACCATTAATTATTTCAAAACCAACTACCATGGATCTTCAAAAGTAGCAATAGCCTCTAGACTAAACAGAGTGAATGAAAAATGTTTTGAGTTGAATCAACTGCACCTGAGAGGCACAGTTTATAGAAAAAATAGATTTACCACTATTTTTAAACTAGGATTATATGATAATACAAACCTTACTTGGGTAAAGAAAGGGGAGGGGACCCGTGTTTCAACCCAGAGTCTTTGAAGGTCCGGGAGTGGAGGCATCTGGACCTGGAAACTCTGGGGGCTATGGAGTGGGCTGCCCTATCGAAGTGGTGACGGGCCGGGGATGTTATGACGGGAACCGGAGGGCGGGCCATCGTTGGGGAAGACGCCCCCGGTGTTTGTTACCGGTGGCGTGTTCCGGCCCTCCAGGTTCATACCCAGGTCCTGGTCAGCAGATCCTTGAGGGCCCTGGTTTCCGGCTGCTGCTGCTTAATGCCAGGTCTGTTAACAACAAGGGCCCCCTCATATGTGATTTGATCACGGAGGAGGGGGCAGACCTGGCATGTATCACCGAGACCTGGCTGAGCTGGGGGGGGTAGCCTTCTCTGAAATATGCCCAGCCGGGTTTCAGGTGTGGCATCAGCCGAGACCCCGGGGCAGGGGAGGAGGGGTGGCGGTTGTAATTCGAGAGTCTCTAGTGGCCTTCAGGGGCGCTGCTCCACAATTGGCCGGTTGTGAGACCCTGTTTTTCAAGTTGGGTTCTCGAGAACAGTTGGGAGTGTTGCTGCTGTACCAGCCTCCCTGCTGCATAGTGACATCCCTGCCTGAGCTGCTGGAGGCCGTCTCGGGGCTGGCGGTGGAATTCCCTAGGTTTATGGTTCTGGGGGATTTCAATCTGCCGTCCCTGGGACGTGCCTCTGAGGCGGCTCGGGAGTTCATGACTACCATGGCAGCCATGGGCCTGTTCCAGATTATTCGAGACCCAACTCGAGACAGTGGACTCACCCCAGACTTAGTTTTCTTGTCGGAGCAGTGGCAGTTTGCTCTGAGGGGAGAGTTACATCTTTCCCCTTTGTCATGGTCAGATCATGCCCTGGTGACCTTGAGATTCTCTTATGCCGCCCCACACTGCAGGGAGGCAGGACCCAGTCGATTGGTCCGCCCCCGGCGACTAATGGACCCAATAGGGTTTCAGAGGGAGCTGGGAATTGTACCTCAGGATCTACTGCACGCTCCAGCGGAGGTCCTGGCTGCAGCCTGGAATAGGGAGGCAGCCGGGGCCTTGGACAGGATCGCGCCTATGCGGCCTCTCTTGCCACACTTGACCAGATACTCCCCTTGGTATACAGAGGAGTTGAGGGTCTTGAAGAGGGTTAAGAGACGCCTAGAGCGCTGCTGGAGAAAGACAAAGACTGAATCTGACCGAACACAAGCTAGAGTCGCTGTTAAGACCTACCTTGTGGCGGTAAGAGCGGCGAAACGTCAATATTTCTCCGCTCTTATTGCGTCCGCAGAATGCCGCCCGACGGCCCTGTTTAAGATAACAAGATCTCTTTTGGGTAAGGTGGAGTCCGTGACCCACCTACAGGGCCGTGCGGAAGAATTTTCTGAGCATCCGTAGGATAAAGTCGCTCAGATTCAATCTAAGTTGGACTCTAAGCGTGTAGCACAGTCTGGGGAGATGCCGAGGGAACGTCTTTGCCCGGTTATCTGGGAACAGTTCGATCCTGTTGGACCTAAGGAAGTGGACAGGATCCTTCGGGTTGTAAGGGCCACCACATGTCATCTGGACCCATGCCCTTCCTGGCTGGTACAGGCAGCCCGGGAGGTGACATATGGTTGGGTCCAGGTGATGGTTAATACATCTCTGGGGGAGAGGGTGTTCCCAGCTGCTTTTAAAGGGGCTCTGGTGCACCCCCTCCTCAAGAAACCATCACTGGACCCTACTATATTGGACAATTTTCGTCCTGTCTCCCACCTCCCCTTTTTAGGGAAGGTGGTTGAGAAAGCGGTGGCGTTGCAACTCCAGAGGATCCTGGATGAAACGGATTATCTAGACCCCTTTCAGTCAGGTTTCAGGCTGGGATATGGGGTGGAAACTGCATTGGTCACGCTTACAGATGATCTCTGGCGGGAGCGGGATGGAGGGAGTGCATCCATCCTAGCTCTTCTTGACCTCTCAGCGGCATTCGATACCATCGACCATGGTATCCTTTTGGGACGGCTCAGGGAGTTGGGGGTGGGAGGCGTAGTTCTGCGCTGGTTCACCTCCTTCCTCTGGGGCCATTCCCAATCGGTGGTAATAGGAGATGAGAGATCCGACCCTCTCCCCCTCGTCTGTGGGGTACCGCAGGGCTTGGTTCTCTCCCCTCTCCTATTTAATATCTACATGAAACCGCTGGGTGAGATCATCCGTCACCATGGGATGAGGTACCATCAATATGCAGATGATACTCAATTATATATCTCCATCCCTGGTGAGGTAAGTGATGCAGTGGCTACCCTTTCTCAGTGCCTGGAGGCTGTGGGGGTCTGGATGGGGAACAACAGGCTTCAACTGAACCCTGGTAAGATGGAGTGGCTGTGGATAGATGGCTCCTGTGGATCCAGGAAGTTATCATCTTTAGTTCTGGATGGGGTTGCACTACCCCATTCAGACCAAGTGCGTAATCTGGGGGTTCTTCTGGACTCACGGCTCCTGCTCGAACAGCAGGTGGTAGCCGTGGCCAGAAGGGCTTTTGCACAACTTCGCGTTGTGCGTCAGTTACGCCCTTTCCTGGATCGGGAGGCCCTCCGTACAGTCACTCATGCCCTGGTCATCTCCCATATAGACTATTGCAATGCGCTCTACATGGGGCTACCCTTGAAGAGTATCCGGAAGCTTCAATTGGTCCAGAATGTGGCTGCTCGCGCAGTTATTGGTGCGCCAAGATCAGCGCATGTGACACCTCTGCTGTGACAGCTGCACTGGGTGCCTGTGTGCTTCCGGGTCCAATTCAAGGTGTTGGTTATCACCTTTAAAGCCCTACATGGCATGGGGCCAGGTTACCTGAGGGACCATCTCATCCCCATAACGTCGAACCGTCCCACTCGGTCATTCAGAGAGGGCATGCTGCGGATCCCGTCCGTAAAGGAATGTCACCTGAAGGGGTCTAGGAGGCGTGCCTTCTCTGTAGTGGCGCCCACCCTTTGGAATATGCTACCCCCGGAGGTGAGGCAGGCCTCATCGCTCCCGGCCTTCAGAAAGAACGTAAAGACCTGGTTCTGCCGCCTTGCGTGTGGGGGGCGGAATAGTTCCTCTTGGGGGTGGCTGGTGCCATAGGGCCCTTTTAAACATCTAAACATCAAACCATCACATCTTGGATTTTATATTTAATTTTATTATATGAGAGTATTTTATTACGCTGTTTTAACTGTTAAATTTTAATTGCTGTATCCTGTAAACCGCCCAGGGTTCCCTTGTGGGGAGATGGAGCGGTATACAAATTGAAGCATAAATAAATAAATAAAAAATAAAGAGGTCAACATTGTATCTGCCTTCCCACAGTTTCCATATGTAACTTGTGACATTCAGTGACGCCTTGATAAGAGTACACTTGTCAAAAAAAGTTTCTAGGAAGAAAAATGTTTCCTGATCCTTCTGTATTCATCATTATCTCATAAGATATAAAATACTAGCTGCTAGTTCAGGACCCATGTAACTCGTATTGGCTGCTCGTATTTCTCTATTTATTTATTTATTGGATTTATATTACCGCCCATCTTCTCCGTAGGGAGAACTCTGGGTGGTTCACAACCAAACCAACGTTAAAATACAAGACCGGTCCTAATACAAATACACAAAATGTAAAATATCATTAAAATTCTTAGACAATATAAATGGAATTAAATGGAATTAAAATCAAGATGGCTACAGTTCTTCTCAAATCCTGAGCATAAGGGCCGCTCTCCATCTGTGCTAGGGTGCTAGCCATCCCCAAAAATAACTATTTCCCCTCCCGTCCCAGGCTTGGTGGCAAAACCAGGTTTTCAGTTTTTTTCTGAAGTCCAGGAGTGAGGGGGCCTGTCTCACCTCTGGGGAAAGGATGTTCCAGAGGGCAGGAGCAACTGCAGAGAAGGCACCCTTCCGAGACCCTGCTAGATGGAATTCTTTTACGGAAGGGATCCATAACATTCCCTCTCTGCATGACCGGGTGGGACAGGTTGATGTAGTAGGGACAAGACAGTCCCTCAGGTAGCCTGGCCCCATGCCATGTAGAGCTTTAAAGGTCATAACCAACACCTTGAATTGAACCTGGAAGCAAACTGGAACCCAGTGCAGCTCGTGGAGCAAAGGTGTTACATGTGCTGAACTTGGTGCACATAAGATTTCCCATGCGTCCGCATTCTGGATCAGTTGTAGCTTCCGGATGTTCTTCAAGGGTAGCCCCATGTAGAGCACATTACAGTAGTCTATATGTGAGATAACTAGGGCATGAGTGACTCTTCGAAGGGCCTCTCGGTCTAGGAAAGGACGTAACTGGCACACAACACGAAGTTGGCTAAAGGCTTTCCTGGCCACGACAGCCACCTGTTCTTCAAGCAGGAGTCGTGAGTAAAAGAGGACCCCAAGTTACATACCGGGTCTGTCTGGGGTAGTGCAGCCCCATCCAGCACCAAAGATGACAAACTCCTAGATACCGAGGGGCCATTAATCCACAGCCACTCCACCTTACTTGGGTTCAGCTGAAGCCTGTTGTTCCCCATTCAGGCTCCCACAGCCCCCAGGCACCTAGAGAGGGCGGTCACGGCATCACTTACTTCACCTGGGATGGAGATGTATAATTGGGTATCATCAGCATACTGGTGAAACCTCATCCCATAGTGATGGATAATTTTGCCCAGCGGCTTCATGTAGATGTTAAAAAGGAGTGGAAAGAGTACTGAACCCTGTGGCACCCCACAAAGGAGGGGACGTGGGCCAAATCTCTCACTCCCTATCAACATTGATTGGGACCGGCCCTGGAGGAAGGAGGTGAACCAGCGCAGAACCACGGCGCCCACCCCCAACTCTCTGAGCCGACCCAAAAGTATGCCATGGTCGATGGTATCGAAAGCCGCTGAGAGGTCAAGGAGAGTTAGGATGGATACACTGCCCCCATCCTGCTCCCACCAGAGATCATCTATAAGTGCAACCAATGCTGATTCCATCCCATATCCGGGCCTGAAACCTGACTGAAAGGGGTCTAGATAATCCGTTTCATCTAGAATCCTCTGGAGCTGCAGCGCCACCAGTTTCTCAACCACCTTCCCCAAAAAGGGGAGGTGGGAGACTGGACGGAAATTGTCCAGCATAGTGGGGTCCAGCTATGGTTTCTTGAGGAGGGGGTGCACCAGTGCCTCCTGAAAGTCCATCGGAAACACCCCCTCTTTCAAGGATGTATTTACCATTGTCTGGACCCAACCACATGTTCCCGCCCAGGCTGCTTTCACCAGCCAGGAGGGACATGGATCTAATAAACAAGTAGTGGCGTTAACAGTCCAAAGGATCCTATCTACTTCCTCGGGCCCAACAGGATCAAACTGTTCCCAGATAACAGAGTAAGTACATCCCCCAGGTATCTCACCAGACTCTGACTCATGCTTGGAGTCCAACTTGGAGCGTATCTGAGCGATTTTATCCTGCAGATGCTCAGAAAACTCCTCGGCACAGCCTTGTAGATGGGTTTTTAGATCTCCCTTTCCCAGGAGTGACC
This sequence comes from Charina bottae, assembly GCA_023362775.1. Lineage (NCBI taxonomy): Eukaryota > Metazoa > Chordata > Lepidosauria > Squamata > Charinaidae > Charina > Charina bottae. The sequence continues at coordinate 69,341,841 of JALMGJ010000003.1, read as the reverse complement.
AGGTGATCTTAAACAGGGCTGCCGGGTGGCATTCTGCAGATGCAATAAGAGTGGAGAAATACTGCCATTTCACCACTCTTACCGCCACAAGGTAGGTCCTAACCGTGGCTCTAGCTTGTGTTCGGTCATGTTTGGTCTTTGTCTTCCTCTAGCGGCACTCTAGACATCTCTTAATCCTCTTCAGAACCCTTAGCTCCTCCGTAAACCACGGGGAGTATTGGGTTTGATTGGATAAGAGAGGTCGCACAGGCGCGATCCTGTCCAAGGCCCCAGCCGCCTTCCTATTCCAGGCTGCAGCCAGGACCTCCCCTGGATCATGCAGCATATCTTTGGGTATAACCCCCAGCTCCCTCTGAAACCCTAACGGGTCCATTAGTCACTGGGGGCAGACCAATCGAATGGGTTCTGCCTCCTTACGGAGTGGGGCGGCATAAGAGAATCTCAAGGCTACCAGGGCATGGTCTGACCATGACAATGGGGATAGATCTAGCTCTCCCCTCAGATCACGTTGCCACTGCTCCAACAAGAAAACCAAGTCCGGAGTGAGACCACTGTCTTGAGTTGGGTCTCAAATAATCTGGGACAGGCCCATGGCTGCCATGGTAGCCATGAACTCCTGAGTCACTTCCGAGGTGTGTCCCAGGGATGGCAGGTTGAAGTGCCCCAGAACCATAAGCCTGGGGAACTCCACCGCCAACCCCGAGATGGCCTCCAGCAGCTCAGGCAGGGAGGTTGCTATGCAGCAGGGAGGCTGGTACAGTAGCAACACCCCAAACTGTTCTCAGGAACCCAACTTGAAGAACAAGTTCTTGGATCCGGACACTTGTGGAGCAGGGTCCCTGAAGACCGTTAGTGATTCTTTGATGACAGCAGCCACCCCTCCTCCCCTGCCCTGAGGTCTCAGCTGGTGCCATACTCAAAACCCGGCTGGGCACATTTCCGAAAGAGGAACACCTCCCTCTGGACCCAGCCAGGTTTCGATAATGCACACCAGGTCTGCCCCCTCTTCCATAATCAGATCTCCAATGAGGGGTTGTTAACTGACCTGGTGTTACATAGAAGCAGTCGGAAATCAGGGCCCCCGGATGTCTGCTGACCAGGGCCTGGGTCTGAGCATGGAGGGCCGGAACACGCCACCGATATTTAACATCGGGGGCGTCTTCCCCTTAGATGGCCCACCCACCGGCTCCCGTCATAACGTCCCTAACCTGTTATCACCTCGATCACCTGTCCAGCCCTAAAATCCCCAGAGTCTCCATGTCCATTAGCCCCCGATCCTGGACTCCAAAGATCCCTGGTTAAGGGTAGGGATCCATCCATTCATTCATACAACACTTACATCCTCAAACAGTTGTAAGGCAATGGTGGGCTCTTCAAGTGCACCAGCTCATGCTCTCAGCACTATCAGAGCTCAACCCACTGCCCATAGACTCACTCACTACACTAATTCACTGTGGACCCCCTTGGCCTGTCTCACTGGTCAGGGGGAACACTCCTTTCACTGCTCCTCACTCCCAGCCTCTCATTCAGGGGGCAAGTGTACACATGCAATCCATCCTAACACACAAATCTCTTCTCAAGTCTCTCACTCTTGAGAGAGAGTACCATTCAACTTAGAGGGACCTCATAAGCCAGATGGTATTGGGATGGCTGGGGAAAGGGGATGGGGGATGGCCAGTCTTAATTCCTAAGTCCTCTGGTGCCACAGTTCAGTTCTTTAAAATAGTCCGGTATCAGTCAGGTCCAGTTCTCCAAGGGCCTGCATCACCGAAGCCACTCCGCAGCCCAGGTCCACTGCGGAATTCAAGCCGGTCCATTGTCTCAGGGCGAAAAATCTGCCACACCATTCAAATTGGCTCTCTACGGCGCGAGTTGCTTCGTTGTTTGGTTTGCTGCATCATTGGTAGCAACCAGTGTCTAATGTGATCCACAGCCACCAAGGTGGTCTGGCGTCTGCAACTCCAACTCTGCGTACTCGGTTGCAACTCCACCTCCACCGCATCACCGACTGCCTCTCCAGCTCCATGACTGCTGCCCGCCGCCTGCTGCAATGCTGCGCTCCGTGTCCACTGCCCGCTGCACGAGCCATACCCAAGCCCCCTCACCTCATCCAGGGGGGCTCCAGCGGCGACTCCAATAGCTGTTCCCAGCAGCAGCTCCGACCGCAGCCGTCCCGGCAGAGAAAGGCCTCAGCTCCGGTTGGACACATCCACGCCCCGCTAAGGCCCACCGCCTTTCACCGCTCCGTCCAGGGGGTTCTATTTTGCCACACATCAGCCTCTCAGGTATGAGATTGTCCACCCCAAAAACCTCGATCCAATGCTGGGGCCGAAATTTAGCGTTATTTAGAGTTCATTAAGCTAAGTTGGAGCTCACCCCTTAGAGCGGCAAACGGTGGTCGTTCGCGGTCGCCATCTTGATCCCAAGATCCCAAGATTCTCTAAGATTTAGTGTTGTTCCTCTTGTACACGATAACACTATTCATGGCTCAAAACAGGGATTATTATTAGGTCTTTGCACACTGTGCTCAAGCTACCCTTAATGAGGTGTTTCATCTCACAGAGGCATATCAAGCTTCTTCAGCAAATCCTTGAGGCTGGGCCAATCTACTTTAATGAAATTGGTTTCTGCACATGCACCGTATATAGAAAGAAAGGACTTCTGACAAGAGAAGCAAAGTGTCATGGCTGCTCTTCTTCATGGAGGCATTTGGAAAGGGTGCTTTGCTGAAAGTGAAACAGCCCTATGAGGACCTGCCCAACCCTAAATATTACCCAGTTTTGGGTTGAGGAAAATTGCTTTACACTGTGTAAAAATATTTACCAGATCTGCTTTTTTTCTGGTGGTTATCCTGGCCTTATCAGTTGCAAGGATCTTCCATCTTCTGAAGTGTGGGTTGTAGCAGAAGCAACAGTGGTGAGAGTTGACAACAAAATCATCTTTATATATCAGCTTTGACATGTTTACTATTCCAGAATGGTTTATGGATTATTTAACAAGCTAGAGCAGCATGAAAATGGCAAGCATTCAGAGTCTCTGTATTGTTGCTCCACTCCAGACATTTATCCTTTCAAATTACTCTTGTATTTATGATATATGTATTCTTCTTTTTCTCCAAGGGGATTATCCCATTTAACCTCATATTAATAATATTAATTCATAATGAAAGGGTAGGCTGAGACAATTGAGCATAACCATTCAGTGAATAGTTTATTCAGAGTTTATTCAGCAAATTTGGTAGCAGAATAAAATATGAGTCCCCCTTCTATTTAAGAGCCAAGCAAACCCGGTTACTTCCTGTCCTTGCCCAATAAAATCGCTCTCCTCATATCCCTCCGGTTAGTGTTCTCCAGATGTGTTAGACTAAATCTCCCATCACCTTATCGGCCATATTGGTTGGGGATTATGGGAGTTATGCCCTAAGGTACCTAGGCTGGAGAAAACAGCTCAATTTAGCACCAGCTCTTGTGTAACTTAGCCGTGCCTCATTCCCCCCCCCCCCAATATTAGTTAGAAGGTAGTAACTTTTAAAACTTTACAGTTGTATGAAATTGGAAGCCTGTCAGTAGCCAACAGGAATGGACAAACATTTGATGAATATCAAAGAAACTGAAGGATTACAAGATGGATGTCAAAGAAAGACAGAAACATCAATTTATTTGCACCTTGCTAAGATGGGACCTTGTCAGATTGATGAAGGTACTGGAAGAATGTTGAAGCAGATGGCAGGGAAAAATATTCTGACTTAATAGTCTTTATTGTCACTCACTCTTCCACCAAATTGTGCTCCTTGGGGTACTCTGAGATTTATAAAGGAGATGTGGGACTGAAGTCATGAATACATCTAGCATCTTTTTTCATATGAGAGTTAGATGTGGCTAGTTACAGTTATTCCACTTTGAATGTTAAATTATTGTCTCCATGACGTTCTACACCATGGTGAGGGAGAGAACATACCTCCTTGTAGCTGCACTTCAAGATGGATTACCCCTGATCTATACACCATAAATATCTTACTCCCACTGGATCAAAAGTGAAATATAAGCATGAACCTTTATTGTAATATGGCACCAAAATGTGGAAACATTGTTTTGCATGTTGAGAAAATAAAAATCATCATTATCATCTCCATCACCATTATCAGCACAGCTTTTTTCAGGGATTTTTTCTTTTATGCACATAGAATATATAGCTGCAATTGCAAATGTAAATGCAACTAATTTGACCTATAAATTCAAGAGCTTCCAGGAGCTACCAGCAGGAATATCTGCACAATTGTTACATTTGTGGAAATTAAAATAAAATGCATGCAGGCTATTTTTTAATTATTTGGGTGCATTCTATGGCACTTTTATAGTCTTGATATGTTACAATCAAGTGGGTTTATAGACTTTTGGTGCCAGCACCAAGAAAACAAAGAATGTCTGATGACTTCTGTGTCTAATGTGTCAGCGACCTAGCTAACCCATGTACTTTGTCTTTCAACAGAATAATCCCCCTCCTCCAATTCAATTTGCCTGGCTAGCATTGGTAGAAGGGGTGTGTGTGCTTGTGTGTGTAAAATAGGAAGCTATATGATGAGAATACAAATGACATTTGCAACACTGTGCTTTAATTGGACCAAATTCCCATGCTTTAGGGCTTGTATGCAAACATCTAACTTACAAAGAATTCTTTACCAGGCATTTTCCATTATTCCCACACCAACAAAATTCTGTCTAGAAAAATGTAACACCTACCTACTTTGTATTTCTTACTGTCTGACAGCATTATAGTGATGACAGAAAAAGCTCTTGGAATGGTTATAATACCATTACTGCTTTCCTATCAGATTTCTGAGTGAAATGCAATCAGGGTGGGTTGCTTTTAGGCAATATCTGGGAAGCTTTGACAAAAGAATCCTGATAGCCTATAATGTTTAGGAGATGTGTGTCTATGGAGTTAAGAGAGCTCAAAAATGCTGGGTGAGGATGATTCAGCTGGGTTCCCCCTCTCTAGCCAGGGGGAGTAAGTAAATGCCTGACTGCCGAGAACAATAGATTGCACTTTGAGTTAAACAGAGAAACAAGGACTTGGATTGTTAAGCAAACAGCATTCCAGGGGCTTGCTGTCCCCCAGGGATCTGATGTGGGAGCAGTAGACTTGAGTTGTCTGTTTGGGGTTGTTAAGCCTATGCTCAGTGTTGTATCCTGTAGTGTTAATGTGTTCAGAACTGGAAGTTGTAAAGGAATAGTAGAAGAATGAGTAGAATGTGAGGGCCAAAGGGAAGAATGGAAAAGGAAGACCGGGAAGGACCTAAGTGCACTAAAATTCTTGATAAAATATCACATTATGGGCCCAGATTAAATGAGAATAAGTTATTAAAATAAGCTGGTAAATCACAAAACAAACAGCAGCCAGGTATTAGGACCCACTGCCACTTTTATTAACAGCAATTGCCCTGCATGCCTCCTTCAGCTTGATGGGGTTGCTCTTCTGGGCCAAGGATTGCTTGTGTTATGAAAATAACTTTACAACCAGTCCTCACATTTATGACCTTCTCAGGTCTGTAAAGCAAAGGAAAGCTGAAGGGAGATCATAAACACAGTTGTGGCTTCACTTAGTGACCGCTTTGCTTAAAGATCAAGTTGCCAGCCCCAGTTGTGGTCGCTAAACTAGGACTACCTGTCATAAATTAATACTCAGAGAATATAAAATCTATCTCATGGTCCTGAATTAAAAAGAATAAGATATAGAACAAGTTGCTAAGTAACAAAATTCAACTTATATTTTTGTAAATAAATGCAAATATTATAAAATTTCATAAAACACCAGTGATTTCCTTTAAAAAATGGAATCTGGATGCTGCAGCATTGGAACAGTATATAACTCTCTCCTATCTATCTATCTATCTATCTATCTATCTATCTATCTATCTATCTATCATCTATCTATCATCTATCTATCTATCTATCTATCTATCTATCCATCTATCTATATCTATCTATCTATCTATCTATCTATCTATCTATCTATCTATCTATCCATCTTCTGTTTATCTCTAAAGTGACACTTCTGAGATATTTATGGAGTCCCCCCATCCTTTACAGCTTAAAATATTATTGTACTGAAAGAAAGCTACTGCATGAAATAAAGAGTGTCTTAATTCTCAAAATTTTAACCTAACAAACTGCACAAGGGGTTTTTGCAATCCAGATCTCTTTGTGGCTATCTGATAACTGAAGTTAGAAGGTTGCTTCTAAGTCTCTGGTTAGTCCTGGGGTTGCTTTGTTATTAGCTTCATTTGGCTGCACTGCACAAACTCCAGGTTTTTGTTAGCATGCAGGAGCATAAGGGGAAATTTATATTGGTATAATGAATCTAGATGTTGACCATGCCTCCAAGTGAAAGGAGATGATCTTAATGCTGCCAGCAGAGGAGGAGTAAGGTTCAGCAGAAGCTACTGTAAATGTTACATATGGGAGGGTAATGGAGGTACACAGAAAGGAAAAGAAGGAAGAAACAGCAAGAAGTCTGAGTGAGAATCTGAAGATAATTTAATGGCACGTTGGCTTTTTTATTCACCGACTTAATAATAATAATTAGCCTTTATATAGCACCTTTAGTGGATTTTAAACTTTACCTCAACACTTTTACCACATCAGTGCAGATACATTGGGACTTCACCAAGACAAGGCAACAAAAAGAAAGAAAACAAACTGTCCAAGCTCTGCTGTAAGTGATTTGTGACCTTACTTCCTCACCCTGAACAGATTCTTTAACAGACTACTGATCTATTTTCAATCATATGGGTTGGAGTGTGTGTTTTCTTGCACACGCAGAGTATCAGAAAGTGATTAGCATTCAGAAACCAATAAATGATGCCAGTCATTTAGTAACTTAGTTGCAGTTGTATTAGTTACTCATACAAACAGATATTTACAGTTATCTTCCAGATCCCTGGAAGTATTACAATTCCACATACCAGATAGTAGTAACAAGCAAACAGGAATAAACAGAAAGCAGAAGCGGGGCAGGGCAGGGCAGGAGCAGGCAGGTTCTTTTATACTCTTCAGCCTGGATCACGTGCTGCCTGACCTTTTAAAGTTTGCAGGTGTTTACCAAATAAGGTTATATTGCTGTGACTTACTCCTCAAAAGAATAATACACCAACACTCCTCTTATTATGCTAAAGGTGTAAGTCACAACCCAATTTTTTCAGTTAACTCCTTGTGTTTTACTGCAGCAAGGGACTTTGTTAGAAAATCAGCAATCATGTCTTTTGAGTCACAATACTTTAACATGATTTCACCTTTGGCTATGAAATCCTTGACATGATAGCATTGTATGTCAATATACTTAGTTCTGTTCCTACAACCCTCAGACTGAGCCATATGAATACAAGTTTGATTATTTTCAAAAACAGTTACAGGCTGGTGCAATTCCATGCCTATATCTTTTAATAATTGTTTAAACCATACAATCTAGTTACAGATTTGTGCTAGACTATAAAATTCTGCTTCTGCTATAGAAAGAGCAACAAGTGTCTGTTTCTTAGAATGCCAGGCAATTGTTGAGCCAGCATATTGTATTATAGCTCCAGAAGTTGATTTTCTATCATTTAGGTCTGCTCCCCAGTCTGAATCAGCATATGCCTGTAATTCTCCTGTCCCAGAAGCAGAAAGCCTCATACAGTAATCCTTTGTACCTTGTAAATACCTAAATGTTCTTTTCAATCCTGCTTTCCCAGTAGAAGTTGGTTTTTCTACTTATCTGCTTAAAATTAAAACAGCATTAGAAATATCTGGGTGAGAATGATTTGCAATGTACAATAAACTTCCAATCGCAGATCTAAACCCATCTGCCTCAGATAACTCAGGTTCTCCCACCTCCTTCTGGAATTCAGGAAGCATAGGGGTTAAGACTGATTTACATTCCTGCATGTTAAACACCTCTAGGAGTCTCCTGATCTTATTACTTTCACTTACCAGGAAACTACCAGCTTTTTCTCTGTATATTTTCAAGCCTAAGTAATTTGTCACTATGCCAAGATTCTCTAACGTAAAATTGTTATTCATGTATGTTTCAAAATCATGTCGCTGTTTGTCTGATGAAGTAAGTAACAGTAAATCATCAACATACAAACACAAATACATAAAACTTTGTTTGTCTTTCTTAACATAAACACATGGATCTGCTTTTCATTTCTCAAAATCAAAACTTTGCAGTGTTTCATCTAATTTTAGGTTCCAGCAGTGAGCTGATTGTTTCAAACCATAAATTGATCTTTGTACTTCACACACTAAATTTTTACCTTGTTCAAAACCAGGTGGTTGTTGCATGTACAATTTCTGGTCTAACTCACCATATAAAAATGCAGATTGAATATCATAATTATGAACTGACATCCCTTTTAGTGCAGCAACCTTCAACAACAATCTGATTGATACATCCTTTGTAACAGGTGCAAAAGTTTTGTCAAAGTCTAAATATTTTCTTTGAGAAAATCCTTTAGCAACTAACCTAGCTTTGTATTATTGAATTTTCCCACTAGCATCCTTTTTCAGTTTGAAGACCCATCTACAACCCAGACAATGTTCATTGGGAGGTAGATTAACTAATTTCCAAGTTTTATTTTCTTTCATGGAATCTAATTCTTGTTGCATTGCATTATACCAGCATTTTGCAATCTCAGGTGGCATATCATTTATTTGCTCTGACTCTTTAAAGACTCTGGTTCAGTGTGAACGTGGAAAGCTTTAACCATATCCACCTCAAAACGTTGAGGAGGAACACCTTTATTACTCCTCTGTGACCTGAGAGGTAGGACAGGACTAATAGGATGAACAACCTATCTTCCACCACTTTCTTGAGTATTATCTGTCTCATCAGACAGATTTTCAGCTTGCTCCTCTTTTTTAATGAACTCATTGGCGAAGATTCTTGCAAAATGTTCTCAGCAAGTTCCTGCCTTTGCCCTGATTTCAGATCAACCTGAGAACTGGAATTTATTTTTTCCCAGTTTTGTTCAGCAAATGAAGCACTCTTGCTTATAATAAATTTATCACCTAATATGAACCGGTAGCTTTTTTGGCTTTGTTCATACCCAAAAAAAAATTGCTTTCTTTGTTTTGGAACCTCCTTTTCTTCTCTGTTGTTTTGGTGTGTGAACCCATGCTGCACTGCCAAAAACTCTGAGATGGTTCACTTTTGGTTTCACACCATAAAACAAATGAAATGGAGTGTCCTCAATCACACAATTAAACAGTCTATTCTGAACATAACAGGCAGTTGATACTGCTTCACCCCAAAACTTAAAAGGTAATTTTGCATCTTTAAGCAAACACATCATAGCTTCTTGAAGTGTTCTACCTTTCCTTTCAGCAACACCATTTTGCTGTGGAGTGTAAGGGTTAGAAATAATTTGTTCTATTCCCTTCTCTACTAGGACTTTTCTAAAATTGTTAGAAAGAAATTCCCCTCCTCTATTACATTGTAAGGCAGACACAGGTTTTGGAAATTTTACATTTGCCCACATTACAAAACTTTTGAATATATCAAATGCCTCATCTTTATGTTTCAACAGATAGATAAATGTATATCTTGAAAAATCATCAATTATGGTCATTATGAATCTTGCTTGTCCCAAACTTGGAGAAAAAGGACCAATTATATCACAATGAACAGTTTCAAGAGTTCTAGTAGTAACTCTGTCTCTGTGCTTACTCACAGGAGCCTTTTGTGTTTTGCATTCCTTGCAAACTACACAGTCCAGATATTTACTATAAGGTTTCAACTTCAGGTCAGCACATAACTCTGGCATTTGTGCTATGTATCTGTAATTTGCATGACCAAATCTCCTATGTATTAAGTGTATGCACTGGTCATGAATTGGAATATTGCCAATTGCAGCTTTTGCAGCTTGGCTTTTAGCATTCTGTACTATGTACAATGAATCTCTTTGTACACCATTTGCACACAACTTACCATTCTTACGTATCTCACAGCCATCTTTCTTAAATATTATGACATATCCTGCTGCTACTAATTGGGATACAGATAGAAGGTTAGTTTGCAATTTAGGAACAAACAGCACATTTTTAACAGTTTCTCCTAAACAAGATAGATACATGTCACCTTGACCCATAATTTCTATTGTAGATCCATCAGCTATATAAACACTTTGTCTATTAGTTTTAGACAGTGAAACAAAAGAATTTTTACAGTTTGACAAATGAAAATTAGCTCCAGAATCTAACACCCAGAAATCAGAACATTTTTTTCATGAACTTGTGCAATATGTGTTGTTTGAAGAACCTTCTTCTGCATTGCCTCTTTGTTCTTTTTTCCTGTATTTCACTCTTTGTGTAGTAAATTACAGTCTTTCTGTAAGTGATCAGCTGACCCACAATTAAAACATCTGTGACTGGCTAATGCTGTTGCCTCAGCTTGGTTGCTGCCCTTCACTTCCTTCGCTCTCTCACGTGGTAGCTTACTAGAAGAAATGGGTGGAGCCGAGTGCCATTCCTTTCGCTTCTCCCACTCAGCAAGTAGCCGTCCCAAAACAAATGAAGGAGTAAGTTCAGCCTCAAGCATTGCTTCCAGAGTGCAAATTAATGTGTCCCGCATTTCATTCAGTGAGGATAAAATAATGTATGCTTTTGTTAGAGGTGTAAACTCCATTCCTCTCTCTTGCAGTTCTACAAGCAGCTGCTGAATGTGGTTTAAATGTTAATGCAGGCTCCCTTCTTCAGACAGATAAGCCTTATACAGTTTTCTAGTGAGGGAAACTTTACTGCCAGCTGTTGCTTTGATATGCAAAACTTAGTGCTTCCCACAGCTGTTTGGCAGATTGTAAACTACGTATGTTTACTAGCTGACTGTCTTCAACTCCCAAAATAATGGATGCTTTGGCACGCTCATCCAGCCTAAGCCATGCATTGGAAGGGAAGAATTTGCTGGAGTTTCTTCAGCAATCGGGGACCATAAATCTTGCCTCCGAAGATACATTTCCATTTTTAAACTCCAGTTTATGTAATTAGTATCTGATAAATGCACTAGCGGCATTCCTAAGTACTGAGAAGCAGCCATGGCTTTTATCTTCACTAAGCACCTTGTAAATTCCTCTCAGCAAGCTTTTCTGCAAACAGATAGCTGCTAGAAGCCTCCCGGTAACTTCAAAGAAAAAACACTTCACTTGCTTTGTTTACTTTTCTTCTTCAGATGCAAGCTGCTGCTGAGCTGGTCTCTCCTCATGCTTTCTGGGCCCATAACCTGTTGGAGTGTGTGTTTTCTTGTACACGCAGATTATCAGAAATCAATTAGCATTCAGAGACCAATAAATGATGCCAGTCATTTAGTAACTTAGTTGCAGTTGTATTAGTTACTCATACAAACAAATATTTACAGTTATCTTCCAGATCCCTGGACGTATTACAATTCTACATACCAGATAGTAGTAACAAGTAAACAAAAGCAGTGAGACAGGGCGGGGCAGGCAGGTTCTTTTATACTCTTCAGCCTGGATCACGTGCTGCCTGACCTTTTAAAGTTTGCAGGTGGTTACCTAATAAGGTTATATTGCTGTGACTTACTCCTCAAATGAATAATACACCAACAGTATGCATGGGCCTCCACTCAGATGGGCTTTTCCAATATTTTGTTGCTGACTCAGACCCCAAGATTTGGTATTATATCAGAACATGGCATAGTAACCTTACCTTTGAGCTAATATTGTAGCCACAGAGATGATAAGCCTATCTCCAACAAACTGAGTGCCTGAGATGGGGCATGAGTAAAGGCATCCGAATGGTAGGACTGGGCAAATTTGGCATTTCTCTCCAGAATCCCATTGACATTTAGGATCATCAGAGCTGTGCTGCTTGACATCATCCAGGCCTCTATTCTCCTGACAGTAAGAGGGAACCACAGCCAAGGTTCCCTTGAAAAGCTCCTGTTCAAATCAAATTAAACTGCATTCGGACATATGAACCTTTACTCTCATAAGAGAAAACTATAAAGAATAGAAATGCCAGCTAAGGTCAAGCTGGTCAATTTTACTAACAGTGTCTTTTGGATGTATTATTTCTACTATTACTACTTTTAAAAGATCCATAGTGGTAATGCTTAATTTGTGTCAGTGGGAGATCCCAGCAGCTCCATCTTGACCTTAACAGTGTTTCCACCGAAAAGTTAAAACATTAAAACAAACAGAGGAGAGGAGGAAAAGCTTTACAGGGATACCTCTTTGATGCAATTGCAATCTCGCTGATCAGCAGGCCTGAAGTGTTGGGATGGAGCAGGCAAAGGCTATGCGTGCATGTCTGTGCACTCATCTGTCAAAAGGGAGAGATGCAGCGGTGTGGGGCCTATCATTAACTTGACTCTATGAGAGGCAAATTACAGACTTCATGACATAATTAGGCCAATGCTATAGGAAATGGAAAAACAAAATCATTTCGCTGTGAATTATTTTAGCACTGTCCCCCTTGCTTTGAATACAACAGCCTGGGTAAAATTAGCCACTGTTCTTCTTTGACAGGGGATGATGGACATTGGTGGCCCATATTGGGGATGGGGAGGAGAGGAACTTAAACAGCTAACCTTGGTGACAGCAAGATCATTATTCCATTAGTTGGCAAATCTGGTTAGATAAAACTGATGCAAGCCAATCAAATGTATGGTTGCTGGGTAGGAAGTGTCTGGCTTTTAATACCTCACTTTATCTTATGATTATGAAGAATGTTTGTTTTTTTATTACCAACATGCATTGAATTTGCCACTGAATTTCTGCTGTTGTGAATTTTGTGGGGAACCGGTGACTTCTTCGTGGTCAAAATAGTGGAGAGATTCTTAGGGAAACTAACAATGTTCTAATAAATCTAGGAGATTTTCTAAGATGGTATTTCTAGATCCCACAGCTGCCTACAGTACTTGCAGCTGAATATTGCCTAAAATCAGACATTGAGACAATTTCCTGTCTAAGCAAAACTTTCACAATTTTTTAAAATAGAAGCGAGACAAATTTCATCAAGGCTAGTCTTGGGCTAGAAACCAGGAGACCATGAGTTCTAGCCCTCCCTTAGGCATGGAGGCCAGCTGGATGACTTGTGCCAGTCACCCTCTCTTAACCCTATCCACCTTACAAGACTGTTGTGGGGAAAATAGGAGGAGGGAGCATTATGTACACTGTCTTGAATTGTACAAAACAAAGGTGGGATATAAATGAATCCATCAATCAATCAAACAAACACCTTAGTAGACCATAAGAAACATTTCTAACCACAGATGGAATACTGAAGTAGTGAGCAGTTTTGCCCACAGTGTTGGTGATGGGGATAAGTTGAAATGCTAAGCTGAGATGAAAACTGGATGCAAACATCTAACTGCATGGCAATTAGAATGCTCAATGGGCAGAAAAATGGATATAACACAAATGAATGATTTAATAAATGAATGCTAAAATAAAATTTTGGAAGGTCTGCCTACTGCTAAACAGACTGTTGTACTACTTGCTTTCCCGATGGGAACTAAACTTATGCACACACTCTCAGAAGCCCCATTTGCTCTTATTAAAACAGACCACCACACCCAGCAGGTGATGAGCATTTGATTCAGTGGTGGAACTACCCCACCTCCTCTCCAAAGTGCTGTGTGAATAATTGGCATTACTAGATGTAAATATATCAGATGTTAAATTGGAGGGAGATAAGTTGGGAAAAGGCTGTGTTACATGGAGTCCGGGAAAGTTAAGGGCAAGCAAATCAAGGATTGGGTTCAGAGGACATTTTGCATTAGGCACAAATACAGATGCAGATGGTGATGGTGATGGGCAAAAGAAGGGAGTGAGAGGTTAAATGGTCAGATTGCTAGGCAGGAGTCCAAATACAGTGCTGCAAAGTCAAGGGAGCAAAGAGTCCTGTTAGCAACCAATCCCTTAGTGGTTTGTGTTAGTGCTAGTGAAGATGCTGATACTGTCTTCACCTACTTACAATGGATGGGCATGGATCACATTTCAGTGGTGGGGTAAACTACTAGCTACCATATCTTTCTTATTTGTTTACTGTCTCACTGGGACACTTTATGCACTGTAATTCCACACTGGAGAAAGTGAGCATGCCACCTATGGAAAACAAGGGGGGGGGGAGAAGGAAAGTGCTCCTCAAATGGTTCCAGCCAGAGGAGTGGGAAGCTGGTTATCCCTCTTGGCTGTGATGGTACAGTTCAAATCATCATACAGGTCGTATGTCTACTTTTTGTACAGTTGCAATAAAGGCACTCATCAGAAGATCATTATCTGGATTTCCCAGAGATGTGAAAGTCATCCCTTTTGTAGCCACAAAGAGGTCCTCCATCAGGTTTTGCAAACAAGATTTTCACAAATGCTGTTATAAATGCTTGAGGAAGTCAAAGGCAAAATGCCTTAAAACTTCACTTCAATGGCAAAAGAGGCAATTAATTTTTAATGAGACCCCTTCCTTTTATTTTTAGGAAAAGCAGTTTGGTGGTCAAATACTTTTTTTAAAAACCTTTTTTTGATTTACGGGAGCTTTCTTAAAATGGATGATGTTAGGAGAACTGCAGAAACACCCAAGATGAACACTGAAAAATTGCTAGATCTCTCTTTGCCTGCTCAGTACTTGCAGCATTTTATCACAATGTTCTTCAAAACCAAATATATTGTGCAGACTATTTCTGGATCAGAATGAAAAACTATTTTATGACAAGTAACAGTACAATTCAATTGGGTTATTCCAAGCAAGTAAATATGCATAGAGTTGCAGCCTAACATTGCAATCCTATATATACTGATTCAGAAATAAGTCCTTTAAAGATATGCCTTTAAATAATGGCATTTGCTCCCCCAGGTGAGAATATATAGGAACATAGCCTAAATGTATACGAATAAGCAAATTTTCCAATCTCAAATATTGCAAAGATAGTCTAATTCAGAGAGAAGTGATCTAATGCCTTATAGAAGTATTGGAGTGCACTGGGTTTCCCATAATCAGTGAGTGAAGTAGCTACTTATATCTTACTCATAAAAACTGCTGCAAACTAGGGCACAATTACTTGGAGCAATGGCAAATAAACAGTTTTCTTTATGTTAATGTATAGTTTCTGACACAGGCAATTATGATAATGGTATTATATTAACAAACTTCATAATTGAGGGGTAGTTAGGACTTTAGTTTGCATCAGCCCTAGCCACCCTGAAAAATGATAATTGTTTATAGGTTCTATAATACAAAATAAAGTAAAGGTAAAGGTTTCCCCTGCACAATCATGTCCGAGTCTAGGGGCCAGTGCTCATATCCGTTTGTTAGCCAAAGAGCCAGTGTTGTCCGAAGATGCTTCCGCGGTCACGTGGCCCGCATGACGCACGCGGAACGCTGTTACCTACCCACCGAAGTGGTACCTATTTATCTACTTGCATTTGCATGCTTTCGAATTGCTAGGTTGGCAAGAGCTGGGGCGAGTGCGGGAGGTCACTCCAACATGCGGGGCTAGGGTCTCGAACCTCCAAACTTGCGACCTTCCGATCGACAAGCCTGGCATCTTACCCGCTGAGCCATCGCACCCCTTCCATACAAAATATCATTTATTTAAAATAAAATTCCATACAAAATATCAGGATAATATCAGGTGTCCTACCTCTGTTTATAGATGCTGATGTTAGTAATATTAGTAACCATGCAGTTAAGAAGCTATCTTTTTCATTCCTGCTTTGAAGAACTAACCTTGTGCCCTGGATTATGGCTTCATGAACATAGTGTAAGATACATTTTTGTTGTTTATTCATTCAGTCGCTTCCAACTCTTCGTGACTTCATGGAGCAGCCCACACCAGAGCTTCCTGTCGGCCGTCACCATCCCCAGCTCCCCCATGGTCGAGTCCGTCACCTCCAGAATATCATCCATCCATCTTGCCCTTGGTCAGCCCCTCTTCCTTTTGCCTTCCACTTTCCCTAGCATCAGCATCTTCTCCAGGGTATCCTGTCTTCTCATTATGTGGCCAAAGTACTTCAGTTTTGCCTTTAATATAATTCCCTCAAGTGAGCAGTCTGGCTTTATTTCCTGGAGTATGGACTGGTTTGCAACCCTTTTGGTGGTCTTTGATCATGGTATCCTTCTGGACCACTTCCTGAAGTTGGGAGTGGGAGGCACAGTGTAATGATGGTTCTCTTCCTTCCTCCAGAATCAGTTTCAGTCAGTGGTGGTGGAGGGAAGAGTTTCAGTCAGAAGGCTTTCTTTGTGTGGTTCTACAAGACTCACCTCTCTCTCCTCTACTATATAACATCTACATGAAGTCACTGGAAGAGATAATATATTGACATGGAGTCAGGTATCATAGGGGTGCATCTGTTGTACAGCTTAGCCAAGGCCAAACAGGAAATGTGGTCAGAGTGCTGGCCCAATGCCTCGAGATTATTAGGATCTGGATGGGGGACAATAAACTCAAGCTTGATCCTTGCAAAGCAAAGTGGCTGTGGGTTTAGAGGCCAGGTGTGATTGAATGTGAGGGTGACCTTGGAAGATAGGTAAGAGATGCCTCCTACGAAACGATCAGATAAAAGAGAAAGGAATCCACAACAGAGTAATGGCCAGAGAAAGAAATTTAGGAAGGGCCCGCCCTAATTACTTAGGCAGTAAATAGGGAGGGAGGGAGATTTGTACTTTCAGACTTGCAAGATTCTGTTAATGTAGCCTTACAATAAAGTAGAATTAGCTCATCTCATCATGTTTCCTGTGTAGGTTACCTGGGAGGGCTGGAACCATTTGTGTCTGGGCATATTTCATCACTGGTTCTGGGGGTTCAGCTCCCCTGTTCAGAACTGGTTTATATTCTGTGGGTCCTCTTGGACTCACAGCTTCTGCTTGAAAAGCAGGTAGCAGTTGTGTCCAAGAAAGCCTTCACACAACTCCAGCTGTGTGTGTGCTAGTTATGATTTTTCATGAATCAGGAGGTTCTATTCATGGTCACTTATGCCTTGGTCCCCTTTAGGCTAGACTGCTGCAATATTGTAATGAAATTATATATTGATTATATGTATTAAGTTTATATGAATATATATATAAAATCATTCTTTTGATAGAACCAGGTA
The DNA here is from genome assembly GCA_023362775.1 of Charina bottae. NCBI lineage: Eukaryota > Metazoa > Chordata > Lepidosauria > Squamata > Charinaidae > Charina > Charina bottae. The sequence goes on along the minus strand of JALMGJ010000003.1, from coordinate 69,324,758 downwards.
GCGAGCCATGCTTGTCCTGTTCATGAACTCACTAGGGTATTCACATTGCTGGTATGCATGAAATGAGGAGTATGTGTTATCAACAACAGATAACAGTTGGAACAGATAGTGGGTGTAAGGAGGGTAAGGAGACAAGGGAGAACATACTGAACAGGAAATGCAAGGTCAGAACAAACGCTCAACTGGCTGTGACGTATACAGTTTTGACACTGACACTGACTGTGACGTGAATTTGGATTTAACATATTCAGCTATAAAAGAAGGATGACCTGCAAATGAGACCCTGGAGGTGCGAGACTCTCCACAGGGAGCAGGGGATGCCCTGAATGTCTGACTCCCAGCCCACTCTAACATGTCTGGCCAACTGTTAGGAGTGGATGTAAGTATTGATCAGATACTGGTCCTGTAACTATTGTGAGTATGGATGAGATACTGGTCCTGTAACTGTTGTGAGTATCGATGAGATACTGGTCCTGTAACTGTTGTATCAATGAGATACTGGTCCTGTAACTGTTGTATCAATGAGATACTGGTCCTGTAACTGTTGTATCAATGAGATACTGTTAAGAAAGCCTGATAAGGTGAATGTGAACAGCAACTTGGGTAGCCTAGTGAGGCATAGTTAACCTAGTTGTCTATTGATATTAAGTTGATGGTTAACCTAATATATTATTGTAATAAGCTTTAGAAGATCTTATAATTTAATCTATTTATTATTAACTAATTGTAATTAAATACTTGCTTTGCTTTCTGTCTGAATAACACAAGAATAAATGAGCTATTATTGGACTTTATATGGAGTAACTTGTACTCATTAAAGTGGATTTTATGACAATATGCTCTACAGGGGACTAACCTTGAACACCACTTGGAAGCTATAGCTGGCCTAGAATGCAACAGCTCAAGTAGTTATGGGCACTATTCCTTTTGCCCACTACTATTAGAGTCAGGCTGTTTACTGTTTTCTGAGTGTGATTCAAGCACTATATGGCTTAGGACCTGTTTATCTGTGGGAGCATCTTTTATCAGTGGTACCTGATAAAGATCAGGGAGGGAAGGCTGTCTTCATGTCACTGCTATAAGATAATGCCATCATCAGGGAACCCCAAATTGGGTCTTTTCAGTTGCTGTCCCTCTCCTATGAAGCAACATTCCCCGTATGATTAGAGTAACCCCAGCCCCTATGAAATCCATGAAAGCCATTAAGACCTGGCTGTTCCAGAAATCCTTCAGGGAGTAAAATGTAAATGGACCCCCTGCATATGTTATATTGGGAGAGTGTTTTCATGGCATATCAAGATGCAGATTGTTAATGTTGTCTTTGTATACTGTTTTAACCTTTGTTTTGAAAATGGAGTGTTCACCACTTGGTTTCAACTGAACCAACTTAGAAGCCTAAGTAATAACAAACAAACAAACAAACAAACAAACAAATAAACAGATAAATAAAACATTGTTAGATTATTTCTCGAGTCAGGTAATTTCCAGTCAGTGACTTACATTGTTTTCTAGAGTCATTCAATCGTTGCAATACACATATAACAGCAATGAGAATATATTTTATATCATTTCAACAATGGTTGGGTAAACTATGAAGACACTAAAAGTTGCTAATGAGGAAATGACCAAAACCTCCATAATCATCTAAAAACCACCTAAGAATATGGTATATAACAAATTCTAATTTATAAAACCCTATTGCTAAAATAAATCCATTGGTTGCAGTTTTAAAATCTTGACTTTTCATCAACTGGAGACTTGATTTTTGTCTTTTTATGCACTAGTAAATATTTCATTGAAACTTTACTCAAGTAAAATTTAAACAAAAGAATCTGTTATGAGAAAGGCTTATTGTCTGTACTGAAATTTGGAATTTTCATGAAATACTACAATTTCAGTATAAGCCTACTGTGAATATCATGAGACCCAAAATAAAATTGTAAGAACTAAATCATTCATCATCATTGGCGATCACTCATAGCCAAGTAAGATTGTCTTCCAAGGGTAAAATTTTAACAGTGGATCCGTAAGTGGCTGTAAAGGCCAATTCTGGATCCGCACAACCTCCCACAATGAGGGCATAGGTTTCCGGGTGGGAGACGGTCATGATGAGGGTTTGCTTGATGTGCCTTCCTTTTAGCTCTTTTCTCCCTTTTGCCCTGTACTCGTGCTTCTTCAAAGTCCATAGCGCCATTAATAAAGGCTGACCTCCAATTGAAACGCTCATGAGTTAGGGCTTCCCAGTTCTCAATGCTGATATTACATTATATTACATACACTCGTCATGGCTCTGGTGAGAACTACATCACGGCGATCTCTAGCACGGACAATTACGTAATCTAAAAGATGCCAGTGCTTCGACCGTGGGTGCTTCCATGATGTTTTAAATTTATTTTTCTGGCGAAATATTGTGTTAGTAATGACAAGGTTATGCTCTGTACATTTAGTCAGAAGTAAGATTCCATTCATGTTCCTATTGTCAACTCCTTCTTTCCCAATGATCCCCGGCCACAAATCAAAGTCACGCCCAACTCTTGCATTGAAATCACCCAGGAGGATAATTTTATCCTCCTTTGGTATCTCTGATAAGATGGTGTCCAGCTGGGTATAAAATTTTTCCTTGATATCCTCATCTGCATCTAGTGTTGGTGCGTAAGCACTTAGGATAGTTGCCTGTTGGGTTTTGGTGAGTTTTATTCGGAAAATTGAGAGTCGTTCGTTAATCCCAGTGGGAACTTCTGACAAGAGCTTCACAAGGTCGTTTTTGATAGCAAAGCCTACCCCATGTATTCGTCATTCTTGTTCAGGCAGTCCTTTCCAAAAGAAGGTATAACCTCCTTTTTCTTCCTTCAACTGTCCTTCTCCTGCTCTTCGAGTTTCTTGGAGTGCTGCTATATCAATATTAAAATGTCTCAGCTCCCTTGCAATAATGGCAGTCCTACGTTCAGGTCGTTCCCTATCCATGTTGTCTTGCAGTGTCCATATATTCCATGTTCCAAAATTCATGAGTCTTTTACGACCGCTAGATGGTGACCCCACTGGTCGCGGTAGTCCAGTCAGGGAGAAAATGAGGCAGACTATGTTTAGGGCACCTTTTCTAGCCCCCTCCCCATATGGGGTGAGCAGAGTGGATCCTAAATAGGGCTGCTCAGTTGTGGATACAGCTGCCGAACTACTCAACTGCCTCGAACCTTGAGTCAGGACGACTGAATCTGTATCCACCGCCCATGTGCTGGTCCATGACTAGGAGCTTCCGGATTTCACAGTCCTGCCCCCGTTGCCATTCGTCAATCGCCATGGGACTTTTGGTTGTTTTGGGTTTGGTGTGGTTGGAAGATGCCTGTGAGTGAATTTGTTTTACAGTATTTGTGGAGATCGGTGCACAACGATCAGCACACAACCTTCACAGAAAAAGGCTCTAATCCAATGGCATGGGTACCATGACGATTGGTGACCTTGTCTGCTGCAGCCTTCATCCGCCTTTGCAGCCGTTGTAACAATACACCTTGTTATCTTCTGCCTGTTCTGCCGTTGAGGACTTTCTTGGATCGTTCTTTGTCCGGTTCCTCACCCTGGACCTTACCGCCATGGGTGACCCTGCCAGGAGTACATGACTCCCGACGGCTTCGCTCACAGGGTTAATTGGGAACACACAAGCCCACTCACCACAAGGTGACGATCCAGCGAGGGATCCACTCGTAACTATGATAAGTTATTATGCTTTATTTATCTAGAAAACTAGAGGTTAGGTTATATTTGTTCTTTGAATATTTTGAACCCTGACAGTAGATTATGAAAAAAATATGAAATTAGTTCAGGCTAAAAAATTATTTGACAGGAAAAAGATAATGACTTTATATGCTTCGTGGGGCTCCAGCTGAAATTTGGGAAGTAAAGCTTCTTCCTCAATATATAGTAAATTCTAGGTAACAAAAAACTCAAATACATCCCATGGCCATATCCAAACCTTGGACAGACACTTGATTTGGTGTTTACAACAGGGGCAGCTGTTGATATCCAGCAGAATGGACTTGCTCAATAAAGTTAATAGTTAATTTAATGCTGGGTGTTAGTTGCATTAATTCTAGGCTCTTAGAATCAGAGACACAGCATGATTTTTCCCCCACTGAGTGCAGAGATCGGATGTTTATTTCTTTTCCTTTCCCTCTGTAGTTCTTGAACGTTCTGCCAACAAGATAAACGGTTAGCATTTTTAAAAGGGTCACTTTTAAGTGAATATTTTCTGCATGCTGTTTTCATTATATTTGCAGACCACAATGGAAAACAGGAAATATTCATCTCACTTTTGCACACATTCAATAATTCCATACCATCCTCTTCTGTATCTATTTTTTATTTATTTTTAAAGGCTACATAGTAATATCTACTTTTAAAATTGTGATGGGATAAGTGACCTAATTATAATGCATAGATTATTCACCAAATAATTATTATAAATCTAGTATAATAAACTCAAATGAAAGTTGGTCCTATCCAAGATTTCATCATATTTTTGCATACCTGCATCAAACTGTACTTTGGGAATGATGCATGTGCTATCTCATATGCTTCTACATGGTCTTTTTCTGATAACACATGTTCTTTGTTTATAATAGTTTTGTCTAGAGTGGATGGGATACACATATTCTAAAATAAAATTAATAACAAATAAAAAATAAAAGTACATTGAAATGCCCAAGTAGTACTTGCAGAAGCAGCAAAAATGCATGTTTGTCATTGTAGAACCTTTGTTGCTGTTCTTACCAAGACAAGAGTTAAAGTAAAATCATTCTGTTTGCATGTGCCTTCCAAGCAACATTTTCATCAGAGAGCAAAGGGTAAGTGCAAGCAGCATCTGACCATACATGAAGATGGAAGAATTTGGCTGCTTAGTCATGTAGACCACACGGGTACAGAAACTATCACATACGTCAAGAATATTCAAGAACTGTGAAGATGAAAAAATTGACTTTGGATCCCTTACTAAAATATCTATTTTCAAACATATTTCCTTCCCAATATCCATCTCTACATTATTTTAATTGCATTTTGATAATCTTCTAAAAAGCCAAGAACATCATCAGAATATCCATTCATTGTAAATTGCTGTGGAAAAAGAAATTGTGAGATATGCATATTAATCTGGGAGATTCAGTTCAGATAAGTTTCTGTATGGATTTTCAAAGACTGAATTCCTCAAGGATTACTATCAAAATGAAAGGAAGAGAGCCTATTCTTGTTGAAGGTCAGTTTCTAATATGCTGAAAATCCATTTCACTGAAAGTTGGTAAAATATTTATTTATTATTTATATTTATATCACCGCCCATCTCCCCCAAAAGGGGTACTCTGGGCGGTTTACAGTAAAATCATCAGTTAAAACCATATAAAACAACATTGCACTCTCACAAACATTATAAATAAAATAAATAGTATAGAATCCACTGATGGTCAGAACGTGTTCGATAGGGAGGGCTCTATGGCGCAAGCCACCCCCAGGAGGAACTGTTACCCCTCCCCTTCCAGGCAAGGCGGCAGAGCCAGGTCTTCAAATTCTTTCGGAAGGCCGGGAGTGAAGGGGCCCGTCTCACCTCTGGGAGCAGGATATTCCAAAGGGCGGGTGCCACTGCAGAGAAGGCCTGCCTCCTGGACCCCGTCAGATGAAATTCCCTTGTTGACGGGGTCCGTAGCTTGCCCTCTCTGCAAGACCGGGTGGGGCGGGTCGATGTTATGGGGATGAGACAGTCCCTCAGGTAACCTGGTCCTATGCCATGTAGGGCTTTAAAGGTGATAACCAACACCTTTATCCCTTTTTGTGCAAAAATATCCCTTCTGCACAAATATGGTAGTAATAAAATTATTAAAAGCATGACTCTACCTACCATGATGTCTGGAGCAAATCACAATGATGCCAAAATAATGATGCATGTATCATGACATCATCATTTTATCATGGCCCCTCCCCTCAGACACTTGGTATCCACCATTGGTTGCTCTGATTTCATGTCAGTGAAATTTAAGAAAGAAGATACAGTGATGGATCTGATTTTAAGAAGAGATGGCTGCATATCACAAGCATCAGAATCTGAAAAGAGAAGATTTACCAATTCCTGAACAAAGAATTATGGGATATCTTATATTGATCATTATAACACCTTTCCAAGAGCACACAAGTTCTCTTTTGAAACTTTTATTAAACAAATAAAACATGTATTGGAAGAAAGCAAATAAATGCCCATCTGTATCATCATTTAACAAAAGATGTAGCCTGGTGGTTTGAATTGCGTATTACAGCTCTTTATTATTTCCCATGACAACTCTTTTATGATGCTAAAAGTTTGAGAAATAGAGACTGCATTCACAAGAAGTTTATTGTCACACAAATAGGTCATCTGAATTCACATCGATCTGTTGAGTTTCCTATTGTTTTGAAAAATTCAAAAGGTACTGTTAAGAAATCACATCAGGAAGGTATTTCTTCAGTCTGGGGGCTAAGAATTCTCCAGTGAATAATTTCAAATAAATTGAGGAGAATTCTGTTTTGCTTGCAAGCTCTTCACAGTCAGAAAGAGGAAAGTTCTGTCATACTGTTTATGGCACATTAGTCACATCAGTCTAGCTCTGGAGAGGGGGGGAAGGTTTACTGGGATATTTCAATAAACAGCTTCCTATCTCTAGACGTTTAGCACTGCTTCACATGCAGCTTTTCACTTGCAAGTATTCACAAAAGGTAAAAAATAGTTGCCACCTAATTGTAATGGTTATTAGAAGACCAATGAATATGATTATCTAAGAAGTGATGATGGTGCAACCATGAGAATTAACCCAGATAGCTGGAAATCTAGGATTAATTTTGATGAAAATTTTTATAAAGCGATGTATTGCTTGTCATGATCCCCTAGAACTTAAAGATGTTGATAACAGAACTTAATTATCATACTGGGGGACAATTTTTTGACTTCAGTAATAAAGCATACAACGAATTTGGGTGTAAAGCTCATCTTGCTTAGGAATAAAAATCATTTTGTTACAGCATATATTTTTGAAGAAAAATAAATTAAATGAGCATCTGCAATAATATCCATAAATCAAATTTGCATCTGTAATGATATATTGATTACCATTGATATTGATATTGATATATATTGATGATATTGATTATTGTGCATCACTCAGAGTTACTTCCCGTGAGATGGGCGGCTATATACATTTGATAATAAATAAATAAATAAATAAGCAAGCAAGCAAGCAAGCAAGCAAGCAAGCAAGCAAGCAAGCAAGCAAGCAAGCAAGCAAGCCTGCTCAGTTAACCTTGACTACATTTTTTTAATAAATAAAAAGAAAGAAGCCAGCAGTCCCAGCATCAGTGATGGTGGATCTTGATATAATAATTCTAACCTAGAGTCTGCCAGCCCTGTTTGTTGCTTTCCTCTAAGCCAGAGGTCGGCAAACTTTTTTATGCCAGGAGCCATTTTGACATTTATAAAATTTATAATATCACTCGAGGGCCAGGGGGCGGGGTTTGAGGGTGGGAGCCAATCGCGTGGAAGGGGGTGGGGTTTGGGGGAGGGGGCCAATAGTGTGGAAGGGGGCGGGGTTTGTGGGCAGGAGCCAATTGCGTGGAAGGGGGCGGGGGAGGTTTGGAAGAAGGAGAAGGGAAAGAGAGGCTCGACTGCTCCAGTCGCTTCTCTTCCGGAGCCGCTCACGCCCCCAGTCCAGGCAAAGTAAAGCTGGTGGGGAATCCAGCACGGGAGCGGGGTTTGCGGGCGGGAGTTTGCGGGCCAATCGCGCACACTTAGGGCCTGCTGCCACCATGCCCGCTGCTGCACCTGCCCCCGCCACGCCCGCTTCCGCGCCTGCCCCCGCCACGCCCGCCACGCCTGCCTGGGGAAGAGCCACACTCAAGGAGCCAAAGAGCCGCATGTGGCTCGTGAGCCGCGGTTTGCCGACCCCTGCTCTAAGCTGTTACACCCTGGCCATGGTAGGATAAGTTGTGAGTCACTGAATTTTAGCCTTGAGGATGAGCCCAAGATACACTGTTGTCTGGGAGAGAAAGGAAGGGGGAGAAAAGATGAAAAATCAGAGATGTAAGCAATGTTCCATGTGAACAGCAGGAATAGTTGTATTTTTCCTGAATGGGTTCCAGCCTCAAGAGGCATATTGGGCTCACATGATGGTTTGTACATGTTAATAGACCATGCTTTCAGAGAGGTTGATATAACATTCTTTCTTTCATTGCATGAGGAGGATGAGCTGCAAAATAGGAGGACTTCAGATATATGGAAGCATCATTCCGCTTTTTACTGTTATAGCTACCTGCTGCTTTAACCACAGTAGTATCCATTTGTTCCTGCTTCTCTAACAGTTGAGTAGTATTGACACCAAAATGCTCAAAAGATGTCAAGGCAACATTTAGCTACCTATAGGAACCTGGACCTAGCTATGATAATGAAAAAAGGAGGAGAAGAAATGATGACATGGGCGTGATGACACCACAACTCTAACTTTTCATACCTGCATCTTGATACTGGATGCAAATACGTAAGTCACAGCATTTGTATTGTGATATCATTATATATCTTTCATTATGTGTCCCCACCTCCACCATGAATGCCTGTGTAGCCAGGGTTTATATTGCTTTCCTGAACAGAGATTATAGGTTTTCAACATTTGGTGAGATGAGCTTGGAAAGGCACTCAGGCATATGACATAATGTGAGGCTGGAGAGCTACTTAAGTTTTGACTCTACTAGAGTGGGATGATCAAGATAGTATGCAAAGGATAAGAAGGCAACTATATTTTTAAAGGGAAGTATTAATTAAGAGCTCAGCAGAAGCATGAAGTAGATATTGTGAAAGGATTGCATTGAGACCCGTGGTTAGAGCTGTCAGAAGTTTAAGGTTTTGATCTAGAACAGTGTTTCTCAGCCTTGGCAACATTAAGATGCATGGACTTCAACTCCCAGAATTCCCCAGCCAGCATGCTTTATTTATTTATTTATGGCTGGCTGGGGAATTCTGGAAGTTGAAGTCCATGCGTCTTAAAGTTGCCAAGGTTGAGAAACACTGATCTAGAAACTTCCTGTTCTAAGAAATGAACCCTAATCTAGCCTAAGATCTGGAATTTTGTGATCTCAGATCTCCACAGTGTATTCAAATGGCTCATTTTTCCTCCCTATCTCTCATAGTGCTAAAACTGAGTGCCAAGAGCCATCCATGTGTCTTCTGTCTCCTCAACTCTATGCCTTTGATGCCTTGTTTTTAATTTCTCATTCCACAGATCTCTGATCCCCTCTTTTGGTTTCCTTGATTACAAAGCCGCTGCTATCTTCACAGGAACAATGGGAATTTATACACAAAGGGAAGAAAAAAAACATTGAAAACATACCTTTTTTGTGCAGGTTTCTATGGGAACTACTCACATATACCATGTGCATAGACTAAAAACTCTAAAGTATGCAAATTAGCTCTTTAATTAGTTCTTTGCATTCTCATGGGTTTGTGCCATAGCAATTTGATCATAAATTTAACATTCTACATAATTATCTCTTTTTAGCCAAATATAAGATAGATCAACCCATAGGGTGAGAGAGAGATGGGAAATCAGAGAAGGCAGTACAGGCTTGTGGGAAGTCTTACAATAAGCTTAGTTGTTGTTGTTTTTTTAAAGTCTTCCTACTCAATAGCAGCTGCAGTTGAAGCTGCATGCAAGTTGGGGATGCTCTTGATCTTTGTCCAGAGACAGCTGCAGTGAAGATGACACTTGTACTTACATGAAATGAAATCAAAGCTTGAAAGAGAAAGCTCTACCCTTTGCACCTCTGCAGCCTGGCAGCACTTTGCGAAACTTTTCTGCAGATTAACTAGAGGGAGCTGTTTCTCATGACTGCACTGCATGAAAGGACATTGTGTGCTTGAGTGTATGTAGTCCTCTGATCCTCAAAATTCAGAGAGTATGGATGTAGCATCTGCAAGGGCAGAGTAGTTTGAATGGTTAGCAATCTCCCACCATCCTTTCAAGGTTAGGGGAAAAGTACCCTGGGGTAGGAATTGGGGAGCACAAAGGGACTGTATTTTACCGGGGGAAGGCTGCTTCCTTGCCTAATGCTGGAAAAGTGCATACATGGCATTTCAAATGCCCCCTCCTCTTTGGCAGCAAAAGAATTAAGGGTACGATTTCATTGAATTTCTCCTTCGGCAGGAGAAATTTCCAGCTCTTTCTCATAGACGGGGCTCACCATTAAAAGTGGCAGAAGGACATAAGCGTTTTTCTTCCTATTATTTTTGTTATTTTGTGCCACACAGCTCCAAGACATTGTGGGGGGGGGGGGGGAGGGAAGCAGTCACCATAATTAAATAATTAAACCATACTTGCAATGAAATGGAATAGAAGAGAATAGTTAGAGAAAATTCTTCTAAGTATGTTTCTCTATTTAAAGGATAAGAAAAAACTATTTTGGGAAACGTAGGACTTATTTTCACCTTTTACTTCCAGAACAATGAATTAAGGACTTCAGAAGCTTTCCATATCTTTGAATTAGTTATTTGTGACTTCATTCTTGATTAAAGTCACCAAACCATTACTTGGAAAGCATCTATAACTTCTTCAAAGCAATTGGAGTTATGTGAATTTTCCTAATAATTGTTTCCTGGGTCCTATCATCCACTAACCTTCATTCCCTGGCTGCTGTGCAGTATCTCTGAGACATGGGGATCTATTGGGAGAGCAACTGGAGGCAAAAGTCAAGATGTGTTTCATGATGTTGCAATGCCAACTCCTCCCCTTATGTAACTGCAGGTGACATTGGGATAGTAAGTAAAGGTAAAGGTTCCCCCACACAGTCGTGTCCGACTCTAGGGGCCGGTGCTCATCTCCGTTTGTTAGCCGAAGAGCCAGCGTTGTCCGAAGACGCTTCTGTGGTCATGTGGCCAGCATGACGCACACGGAATGCTGTTACCATCCCACCAAAGTGGTACCTATTTATCTACCTGCATGATACAAGTACAAAAAGATGGCGCTTACATTATGACATCACAATGCACATTTCATCATTTTGATGCCATTGTGGCTACCTGGGGACACCCATGCCCTGTAGTCCAGTTTCTTTTAACAGAAGGAGATCACAGGACCAGTAAAGATGTTAGAGTGGCCTCTTCTCCCATTGTACCAAGAAATGTAAAGGTATACACACCTTATTACATCAACTAGCAATCATTTCCACAGTGTTTCTGCACTTGATGCACATAAAAATGAGAGCAATGGATGAGAAATTTGTTCCATCTGAATTTTTATTCAGAGTTATGATATTCATAGCACTGAATTTATAAGAGTATTCGAATTCACATGCAAACTGACATCCATGGTTTTCTGATTTTTTTTTAATGTGGCTCACATTAAAATGAATATCTTAGATAAAAGTGTACATAATGATGCATATATTCAGGAAAAAAATGTACCCAAAGGAATATCATATTAACTAACATTGTCTGGAATATATATAATATATTAAGATATATGTAACCTGAGATTCTTACAGAAATAGAAATGTGCATGCATGCAAAATTTTACACTTTTTATAATTTTTCATCAACTAAGAAATAGAGTGAACCTGACCTTGACAGATTTTCCCATATTAGGCATGGATTATAACACCGTATTAACAGACTGTCAGAATCCTACATATCAGGATTGAATGAAAAGTAATGCTTCCATCTTGATAACTTCAATTTAAATAGGGATATTTTAATAACTGATACAGGAAAATAATCCTCGAAATGAGCACTTCTGTTATTTTTATTTACTTTTTCACATAATCACCACCTTTTGCTACACATTTCTGCCAACAACAGACAAGTTTCTTAAAGCGATCATGAAAGAACGCCACACTTTGTCTCTTCAACCAGGTCCTAAGAGTCCTTTCTACCTCTTCATTTGACTCAAACAGATGCCCCCAAAGATATTCCTTCAATTTTGGAAAAAGGTGGAAGTTGCATGGTGCCAAGTCTGGACTGTATGGTGTAAAATAAGGGAATCCAACTTTGAAATTCCCTTTTCAGTGGTTCATGAAGTGTGAAGCCTTGCACTGTCATGCTGCAGCAAAATTTCCTTGTTGCACTTCTGAACATTGCTTAATTGTTATTTCACAGTTTTGAGTGTTCTAACTTAGCGTTCTGAGTTGATAGTGGTGGAAAACACCACTTGCATCCCCCCCAAAACATGAACATGAGTTTTTGTGTTGAAGCCTGGCTTCTGATTTTTTTTTTCTTCACAGGTTAAGGTTTGTGATGATATTCCATGGATGGATGCTTCATTTCTGAGTGATAATGATGAGCCTATGTTTCATCAGCTGTCATGATACTGTGAAGAAATTCCTTACCCTCATTCACGTAGCATGGCATAATTGCTGGAAAATTTCAACTCTTTAAACTTTCATCTCCGCTCTCAGCATGTGTGGAACCCATCTTGCACAGACATTCCAATATTGAAGAACATCAATAATGTGATTTACATGTTCCTGTGAAATGGCAAGCTTGGTGGCATTTTCTTTTTGAACCATCTGCCAATTGTCTTTAATCAGTTCATCAACCTTCCTTATGTGCAACTTTTCTGGTTGTTCACTTCATTCTTGATCCCACAAATCTGGTCTTCCCGATTCACCATCTTTACATTTTTGGGCTCACTGAGATACAGTACTCATGTCAACACAGTAATCATCCTAAGCAACAACTTCATTCAGTGATGAATTTCAGTTTAAGGGACTCCTTCAGCACTCCAAAATTCAATCACAAAATGTTGCTTCAAGCACACTGCAGGCTTTCATTTCACAAACAATAGCACCAAAACATTTTCTCACAGCAACTTCCCTCCAATTCAAGTGAAAGAACAGGTGCTAAAGAACATGTCAGAGCTTCTAATGGGTCAGTACTGCCATATCTTGGAGAGTTATAATATTGGAGGCATTACCTTTCATTTCACCCTTGTATATACTACTCAGAAGGAAGCTGTTGGACTTACTCTCAGGTAAGCTTGTATGGGGTAAGGTAAGCCTCTATGCAGCTTGAAATGGTATCATATTGAAGCAAGGAACTCTTCTTTTAGATATGGATGTGCTACTTGTTTACACCATATAGCAAACAAAGATTCAACCCCCATAGTGTCTGTGATGGGTATGAAACGTAAAACGCAAATGTTATGAGGAAAACTAAATCCTTATAAGCGTCTAATGCCACAATTTTCACTGGTAATTTAAAGGGGGGTAGGAGAAGCATTCTCTTCCAACAACCTAAAATATGACTTTATACATGGACTTCACCAGATGGTCAACACCAAAATCAGATTGACTACATTCTTTGCAGCCAAAGGTGGCGGACATCTATACAGTCGGTAAAAACAAGACCTGGAGCTGACTGTAGTTCAGATCATGAACTTCTTTTTTTTATGAATATGCAGTTGAGGTAAAGAATAGATTTAAGGGACTAGATTTAGTAGATAGGGTCCCGGAAGAAGTGGAAGAAAACAATAGAATAGGAAGGACAAGAGACCTCTTCCAGAAAATTAGAAACATCGGAGGTAAATTCCAGGCAAAAATGGGTATGATCAAAAACAAAGATGGCAAGGACCTAACAGAAGCAGAAGAGATCAAGAAAAGGTGGCAAGAATATACGGAAGATCTGTATAGGAAGGATAATAATATCGGGGATAGCTTTGACGGTGTGGTCAGTGAGTTAGAGCCAGACATCCTGAAGAGTGAGGTTGAATGGGCCTTAAGAAGCATTGCTAATAACAAGGCAGCAGGAGACGATGGTATCCCAGCTGAACTGTTTAAAATCTTGCAAGATGATGCTGTCAAGGTGATGCATGCCATATGCCAGCAAATTTGGAAAACACAAGAATGGCCATCAGATTGGAAAAAATCAACTTATATCCCCATACCAAAAAAGAGAAACACTAAAGAATGTTCAAACTATCGAACAGTGGCACTTATTTCACATGCCAGTAAGGTAATGCTCAAGATCTTGCAAGGTAGACTCCAGCAATTCATGGAGCGAGAATTGCCAGATGTACAAGCTGGGTTTAGAAAAGGCAGAGGAACTAGAGACCAAATTGCCAATATCTGCTTGATAATGGAAAAAGCCAGGGAGTTTCAGAAAAACATCTATTTTTGTTTTATTGACTATTCTAAAGCCTTTGACTGTGTGGATCATAAGAAATTGTGGCAAGTTCTTGGTGGTATGGGGATACCAAGTCATCTTGTCTGCCTCCTGAGGAATCTGTATAACGACCAAGTAGCAACGGTAAGAACAGACCACGGAACAACAGACTGGTTTAAGATAGGGAAAGGAGTACGGCAGGGTTGTATACTCTCACCCTACCTATACAACTTGTATGCAGAACACATCATGCAATGTGCTGGGCTTGAGGAATCCAAGGCTGGAGTTAAAATCGCTGGAAGAAACATTAACAATCTCAGATATGTAGATGATACCACTTTGATGGCTGAAAGTGAGGAGGAGGTGAAGGTGAAAGAAGAAAGTGCAAAAGCTGGGTTGCAGTTCAACCTCAAAAAAACCAAGATTATGGCAACCAGCTTGATTGATAACTGGCAAATAGAGGGAGAAAAAGTGGAGGCAGTGACAGACTTTGTATTTCTAGGCGCAAAGATTACTGCAGACGCTGACTGCAGCCAGGAAATCAGAAGACGTTTACTTCTTGGGAGGAGAGCAATGACAAATCTCGATAAAATAGTTAAGAGCAGAAACATCACACTGACAACAAAGGCCCGCATAGTTAAAGCAATGGTATTCCCTGTAGTAACCTATGGCTGCAAGAGCTGGACCATAAGGAAGGCTGAGCGAAGGAAGATAGATGCTTTTGAACTGTGGTGTTGGAGGAAAATTCTGAGAGTGCCTTGTACTGCAAGAAGATCAAACCAGTCCATACTTTGGCCACATAATGAGAAGACAGGATACCCTGGAGAAGAAGCTGATGCTAGGGAAAGTGGAAGGCAAAAGGAAGAGGGGCCGACCAAGGGCAAGATGGATGGATGATATTATGGAGGTGACAGACTTGACCTTGGGGGAGCTGGGGGTGGCGACAGCTGACAGGAAACTCTGGCATGGCCTGGTCCATGAAGTCACTAAGAGTCGGAAGAGACTGAACGCATAAACAACAAAGGAGAAGCATTAAAAAAAAGGGTTCCCATCTATTCCATCTATGTGGGGCTAATGGATACATGTTAAATTTGGATACAGATAGTCCTTGAGTTATGACCACCTATTTAGTGACTGTTCAAAATTATGACAGTGCTAAACGTGGGGGACTTATGACCGGTCCGTGAAATTGCAGCCATTGCAGCATCCCAATGGTCATGTGATTGTGATCCGGGCACTTGGTGCCTGGCTTGTGATTACCATGTCACAGCAGCCACAGTCACATGATCACCATTTGCACTCTTCCCTGACAGCTTCCCACAAGCAAAGGCAATAGGGAAGCTGGCAGGGAAGGTCACAAGTTGCTCCCATAAGTTGCTCCCGCCACTTTTTCTCCTGAGGAGCCCCACTATGGAGTACGAGATCCCAGGGATCTCATACTCCATAGCAGCCCCCTGCCAGCCCACACTGCATAGCATGTGCCTGCCTGCAGCATCCCCACCCACCTGCGCTCTGTAGGACACGTCTGCCTGCAGCACCTGTCCTGCCTGCCTACGGCCCAGCATGGGGAGGCCCTTGGCCCTTGCCAGTCCGCCCGCACTCCGTATCACCTATGTGCAGCACCCCCACTCCATTGTGGCAACCGCGCACCCCCCACACTCTGTACCTGGGACTCCCACCTCTTCCTGCTTATTGACCCGCACATCCTGGGGTTACAACAGCAACCGGGATGCCGGGATTGCTGTCGCTAAGGAATGCAGTCACATGACATTGCACTTTATGACCACATCACTTAGTGATGGCAATCCTGGTGCCAATTTATTTATTTATTTTGATGGACTATTTGCGAAATGCAGGAGGGGCGAATCTTACATGGGGTTTTGAAGAGTAGATTAAATATAATAGAGTATATTAAACAAAGAATTATCTCTATCTATTGTATGAAAAACCAACACTTAAGGCAGATTCTTTTATCTACATGACCAGAGATAGATTGGAAGTTATCTATTTTTCATATCTTTTTCTTTCTTTTACTTTACTACACTTTTTCTTTTCTTTTTCTTTATTTTGTATTTCTATTTCTTTTTCTGTTTCTAACTTTTAACTATGTATTTTAAAATCCTAATAAAATTTATTTTTTTTAAAAAAAATTATTTATTTATTTAATTTTTATCCCGCCTTTGTTATTTTTATAAATAATTCAAGGCAGCGAACATACCTAATACTCCTTCCTCCTCCTATTTTCCCCACAACAACAACCCTGTGAGGTGAGATGGGCTGAAAGAGAGTGACTGGCACAAGTTCACCCAGCCGGCTTTCATGCCTAAGGTGGGATTAGAACTCTTAGTCTCCTGGTTTCTAGCCCAGCACCTTAACCACTAGACCCAATTGCTGTTGTAACCTGAGGACTACCTGTAACATAGTGTGGGTACACTGAAAAAATGGCTACCATGGCTGCCATGCCCATTCATACTATAGTTACTATGAAGAGGATAGCCATCCATTTAGTAGAAGGGAAACTGGTGAGGATGCTCCTTGCCACCCTTTGAAGATGCCAACTTATCATGATCTATTTTTTCAGGGCAAGTGGACACATTTTGAAAGGACACATTGGACTACAGCTACACACCATTTTCCCCAAGAATATCTATGTAGTCTATATGGGAAATAAAAATAATGCCAGAGGCTGGTGATTTACTTTGCAGCGTGCTACTTTCTCATTGAATTTAATTTAAAATTATTGTTTTTAAAAACCAGGTAGGCCTTGTAAACACCAAGGGAGGTATTTGCAGGTCCCTTGGTGCCCACAAACAGCAGGCTGGCAATCCTAGGTCTCAAAAGATGCCAGAAAGTGTAAACAGTCACCATAATTCTCTGGAGATGGCTCATTTGTCCCAGATCAACTCTACAGATTTAATGCATTAGGAAGCATAAAAGCAATTATTGAGTTACTAGCTCTGTAACAAGATCAATCTCATCTCCTGAAAGGTATCCATGCAAACAACTGCTAAGCCAATGCTACAAGCTGGAGGGAAGGGGGAACAGCAACAACTAGAGAACATTTGAATAAGGGCTGAGTAATTAAGGCAAGAGACTGCTTAATGGGGCAGTTCTTGAGATCAGCCATCCAAGAGTTAGTAAGACTAAAAGCATCATTTGGACTATGTGTATTTAATGCTGTTTGAGAATAGAAGGCAAGCAGTGCTGTAACATGCTTGCGATTAACATGATGCAGTAGGAAGAATCTGGACAATCAAAGCCTACTATAAAGAATAATGTATTCTGTAATAGTATTCTACTATTCTACTACTATTCCCACCTGGCCTGGGATGACGGAGGTAGTAGTGCCTCCTGGGGTTGGCTCGCCCCGTAGCTCCGTGATCTATCTGCGGGTTTTAATCCATCTTGGATTTTATTGTATTTATTTTTTGTTGTGTTTTTTAGATATTTTTGTATAGTTTTTAAATTGTATTTGTTGTAACCCGCCCAGAGTCCCTTGCATGGGAGATGGGCGGGGAATAAATCTGAAAAAATAAAATAAAATAAATAAATAAATTCTGTCTTTTACTTAGTCAACAGAACTTTATATTCTGAGTAAATGATCTCAGACTTCAGTTTCCAGCAGGAGCAGGGCCAGCTTTAGGCTCCATAGCTTAGGGGGCACCAATGCCATTCCTCCTTCCAAATCATTCTAAAAATGCAAATCTTTGCATTGGCAGGAGGTGGCACCATAAGTCAATGTGACCTGGAGTGCCATATACCCATGAGCCACTCTGCTTTCTGGTCATGACAAAAATATCATCTGGCATTCTGTGTTGTCATCATAACCAGAGAGGGACAATGCTGGCAGAGCCCACCTCCATGTGCTTACTCTGTGTGCAGGTATTTTTATAAAGAAGACATTGGACAAGAAAAGAAAAATGTTCCTTGACCCCAGGGGTTGAATTACAATTGAAGTTTAAAACCTATGTCCTCAAACAAAAACAAAGTGGGACTAGAACTGGTTTTTTAAGTTCAGCATTACTTAAAAATACTATCTTTGATTCCTAAATGTTGTGGTTTCCACTGGCTGTGATTTAAGAGAAAGATGTATACCCCCATTCTTAAAAAGCATGGGAACTTCATGCACTATATGCATATCCTGTCCCTTCATAGAGTCAGGCAAAACACCCAGAGGTGATTGGACTAAACAACTCAGAAACCATTACACATTATATTTAAAATTCACAGAATCTTAACATAATAGCATTGAAATAAGAATAATGCACAGTCAAAAAGCTGGACAATTCCAAACTGAATTATAATAAAGTTGCCAAAGGAATCTGAGATTTTCGAAGTCTGATTTCTGGACACAGCCATAAACAGGAACACAATCATTGAAGTTTCCTTTTCTTCCCAATACTGTGAATTTCTCGGCAAACAAGCTCCATTAATTGTCTAATAACCGGATTAATTAAAGACGCTGAAAGTAAACAGCAAGAATGTAATTTCCCTCTGATTGCCATGTAATAGCAGGGAAGACAACCTCATTTGCATATGCAAAAGTACCATTGACATAGGCAGCATGATCACCGATAACAATTCATGGAAGAAAAATGTTCTCCTGGGGCACTATGACCCCTGCTCAATTTCTCTTCTGGCCCAGCTGTTGACAATTCCTTCATTTGCCAAGCCCATTTTTAATTAAAGAATGATAGTATCATTATAGAAAAATAGCTTTCAGCTATTAGAAAAATGTTTATACTACTGGTGTGAAGGTTAATCAGCTCAGGTAAAAGCAGATAATAAAAATAGCGAGTTTTTCTTTAGAATAACAACTGATCCATTTAGTTTACACGGCAAGAATACTGGGGTGGGTTGCCGTTACCTTCCCCAGGGATTGTATTTAGTCTGACCTCTCTGCCATGACCTTCCTGTCTTGGGTGTCCCTTCACAGTTTAGCTCATGGTGTCATTGAGGTGCTCAAGCTCCAGCACCACGACAAGGTAACGATCTCCTTTGCTTGGAGAGAATAACAAGTGCCATCTTCTATTGTTAGCTTGTGTTTGGTTGGTTGGTTGGTTGGTTGGTTGGTTGGTTGGTTGGTTGGTTAGTTGGTTGGTTGGTTGGTTGGTTAGTTGGTTGGTTGGTTGGTTGGTTGGTTGGTTGGTTGGTTGGTTGGAAAGTCTTACAGCTGGTGCTGGCCTGAGAATGAATGAATCTCATCATTTATTTATGATAGTTATATATTAGTGGACTGCACCAAACCCCTGGTGGCTTACAATATAACCTATGAAATCAAACAGCTAATGCAAAACATAAAGTGAATAAACTATCCAGCTATCCCAGCATCCATTAACTGGTTGCAACTTTGTTTTCTTATTCAAAAGCTGGAAGGACATTTGAAATGTTAGGGAGTACAATATTTTCACAGGTTGAAAGTGCTAGATTAGAGAGGTCAAGCATGTGATCTGATTATAAGTAGAGCAGGCATTGTTATCTATAATGCTTTATTGGCTAAGGGAGTCTTAGTTTCTATCATCATCATCTAGCCCAATGCTTAAGTGGCTGAGTTCAGCTGCCATTTTAAGTTCCCATAATGCTGTGTCAATGTAACTTTGTTCTGGAGAATTGTGGGAAATAAAAAGGAGGAGCCTCACAGTCTGAGTACTGCTTCTGGCTCTTTCTGCTGCCATGTGTGCTGCCAAAGAGTTACTAGACTCCCTATAATTTGAGTAGGCCATGATTATAACAGATCTTGGCCAATATAGTGTAGTTAGATGCCCACTTACCTGGAAGTTAGCATCACTGAATTCAATAATACTGTACTTATTTTTGAATGTATCTCTGTAGGATTGTGCTAAGAATCTGCATTATGTCAACAGCAAGACAATGGATTACATTGTGCAAGGAAAGACTAGGATTCTATGACTGTAACAAGCCTTCAGTACAGTATATTCAATTCTTCTACAGCAGAGCTTTCCAAACTTTTCATGTTGGTGACACACTTTTTAGACATGCATCATTTCGTGACACTCTTACAGCAGGGCACAAGGCAGGCACTAGGACCTGCGTGGAATCACAGTAGGATTGGAGGCAGCCAGGCACAAGGCAGGCACTAGGACCTGCGTGGAATCCTGGCAGGGCTCGGAGGCAGCAGTAGCCGCGACACACCCAGATACTGCAGCCGACACACTAACGTGTCCCGACACACAGTTTGGAAAGCTCTGTTCTACAGCATTATGTGACAGATCTGTAGAGGATAAAAGAGCTTGTAAGTAACAGTAAATGTAATATGCATTGCTTTCCCCCATCTGACATTGCTGTAGGAACCCAACATTGTTCTCCAGTTCCTGGCTACAAATTCTGATTATCAGTTTGCTTTAAAAAATGCTTAGATTTTAACCAACAAATTGGCAATTCTGTGAAAATTGATGGATGAACACGTGAACATTGGCAGAGTTATCTGCTGTACTTTCAACCCCTCCATCAAAGGGTATGAGCAGTCATAACTGTATGACTAATGAACTTTCCCTGTTAGTGCAGTCACCTGTAATTAGCCATCTGCTACTGCTCAAGCTACTTTGACAGATTATTCCAAGCCAGAAGTCCAATGTTAATTTCTGCCAAGGCTAGACTAGTTTACATGGTAAATAAGCTTAGCTAGACTGGGTCCAGTCTACCATAATTATGCACCACCTTGACAATGTACAAAATTTATTTTTTTACTCTTTAAATTAGAACATTTAAAAAACTTCTCCAGTGAAAACAGAGTGGATGATTCACAAATCCATAAACCAATCATGATTTAGTATAATATGTGAATCCAGACAATGGCTATACTAATAAGAAAGGTAAATATGAATCACTTTCACCCTTGCATAAAACATTTTGATGCTATCCTCTACCCAGATTGTACTTCTTAATTTGATTCAAGGGTTGTGCAGCCTTTTTTTTTCATGCCTTTGAGTCACTGTTGTCTCCTGATGACCACCTGAACAAGTCCCTGCAGTATTCTTGGCAAAATATTTGGAAGTGGTTTGCCATTGCCTTCTTCTTAGGGCTGAGAAAGAACAACTGGCCCATGGTTACCCAGCTGGCTTTCCCCCTAAGGCAGCACTGGAACTCCCAGTCTCCTGGTTTCTAGCCTGATGCCTTAACCACTACACCAAACTTTTATTGTAAAACACCCAGAGTCCCTCTCCCAGGGGAGATGGGCAGTGATAAGTTTGATATGAAATAAATAAAATAAAAAACTGGCTCTCTTATGTACCTGGTTCAGCCATAGGCCCAGAAACATTGTTTGCTGCAAGCAGCTCACTCTTGCAGTGAAGCTGGCATTCGTACATGCTAGGTAAACAGGCAAGTCTGGTTGGCTGCCAGAGTAACCTACCCTGATGGAAAAACAAAGTGCCCTCAGACACCCCTTCTGTGAATCCCTGGTGCACCAAATTCTGGAACATTTAGAGAGTAAAATAGTATTAAAGTGATCTAAGGGTGATTTTTCCAAGCGGCAACCTGCCAATGTTGTGCAAATACATAGTACTGTACATCGTATTTGCTTCTATGTCACTAATTGCCAGATCTTGGAAAAAGTGACATTTGGCAGTTGCTTTGCAGTAGCACATTGGCCCTTCCATGGCATCTGTTTGATATGCAAAGGAAGGAGCCTGGAAGTCCTCTCAGGCCATCCTCCTCTTTGTCAATTCCTTGTTCATGCCTGGAAGAGATGCCATTAACTCCTCACACCAATACTGCAAGCTTGCATAGCCTGGTGCTGCCAAGAACGGTGGTTCTTTTCTTCTCCACCCTCCTTCTCTCCTCTAGGCAGAAATCCTTGTTCCCTTTTCTCCATACTGTGTCTCTCCAGCTAAGCCGTGCCTGTGAAAAATGCCCACCTTTACCTTGTGTTTGTGAATGGTAGACCTTTAAGCTTCCTGCCTCTGCAGCAGTGTTTCTCAACCATGGCAACTTTAAGATGTGTGGACTTCAACTGTTGAAGTCCACACACCTTAAAGTTGCCAAGGTTGAGAAACACTGCTCTACAATGACAAGAAGCTTAACCCTACAACTTAAAACCTGCTGCTCTATTTGCCTGGTGAGAAGCCTCACAGTCTTACTCAGAATCCCTCTCTTTCCTGCCTTGTTAAGGAGTCTTGCAGTGTAGTTACGTCTCTTGTCTTATTTTTATGCCATCGCCTTCTATAACCAAACTTTCCTTATGATCTGTTCAGGTAGATCATTTATTGAAACCCAACATCTTTTTTTGAACTTATTCTTCATCTTTCTTTCACTGAAGTGAATATATTGAATTCTCCATAGACTGTTAACTGTTAAGATCTCTGTGTTTGCTTTTAGACTGGACTGGAGTCGATGAATATCAAGGGATTATTTGATTCTCCTGCATGCCATTTGCCCAAATAATACATTCTTTTTTAAAAAATTATTTTCTATCCCTTTATTATTTTTATAAATAACTCAAGGCAGCAAACATACCTAATACCCCTTCCTCCTCCTATTTTCCCCACAACGACCCCGTGAGGTGAGTTGGGCTGAGAGAGAGTGACTGGCCCAAGGTCACCCAGCCGGCTTTCATGCCTAAGGTGGGACTAGAACTCTCAGTCTCCTGGTTTCCCACTGGCTCCTTCCTAGGGCTGTGTGTGTGTGTGTGACTGGCCCAAGGTCACCCAGCCGGCTTTCATGCCTAAGGCGGGACTAGAACTCACAGACTCCTGGTTTCTAGCCCAGCACCTTAACCACTAGTCTATAGTCATTAGCTATAGCCTCAGTTTTGCACTTTTGGAATTCATATGGCTCTTTAACACCTTTTAGAGTTTAGTCCTGACAGAATTGGTGATGTGGAAAGCCTGGGTTCATTACATTGAATTGTGAGCTTTGTTTTACTAGGCTTAGATACCAATTCTTTTGCATTGGCTGGATGTATGCAAAGACTGGAAATGTTCTCTCCCAGAACAATCCTTGGCAGCCATATTCTTAGATATTTTTTTTTAAAAAAAAGCCTTTTCATTTTGGGCTGAAGCTGGTCATACAAAGGCTGTCCTTCATGTATTAAACTGAGCTCCAATTAGCATTTTCATGGTATCACAGGTTTTTTTTTAATTTTTTTTAGTACTTTCGATGTAATGCAAATTGAATTTGGGCTCATCTTAGCAAATATCACAGAGCACTGATTGATTTTCATATGGCCATCCCAGGCAGCATGGGCACAAGGCAGCAGCCTGGTGTGACAAAAACTTGCTTTGCTTTTGGCTCAGTCGTAAGAATAAACTCCAAGTTTGATTAATGCGACCCACTGTTCTCCCTAGTGCTGGAACAATAAGCCAACCAAAGACTAGCTATGCCAATGTTTACAGTCCACTGACCTCACAAACCTTTGACCAAATTCTTGGTGGAGTAAAAACTTTGGGAAGATAAGTGTGATGGAGAGGTGGGAGGAGATGAATCCAAGTCACAAAAGCCAAACTGCCTTAATTCTGAAAATGGAGACTCATATGTTTCCAACCCGTACCTCCATTTCCATGAGTTATCTCATCTTTAATACATAAACTTCCTATGCAACCCTATTTATTTATTTGTCCTATTTCTTTACCGCCCATTTTGTATGATGACTCTGGGCGGTTTACAGACAATTAAAATGAAATAATAACATATCGCTAAAACAATGCGGTATAAATATAAATATATATAAATATAAATATAAAAGTGCAAAATATAAAATATAAAATTCAACCCTATGCTTCCTATCACAGGTTTTTTCCCAGTCTCACTAACCATTTCTTTTCTTTTTCCTGATCCACAAATCAAACTACTAGGAAAGAGCTTTGGTGCTAAACAACAAAAGCTTCTGTGTATGGGGTACAGGAAGAATCCTAAGAGAGAATTTATATCAACCATGTACATGTGTTCTAAGAGGACCAAAGCAATTTTTCTGAAAGAAGGGGTATCTTGGCTCAGACCTACAAGGCCAAGGGAACTGACTTTTCTGTAACAAAACAGGGAAACCAGCTGTGCTGTGGTAGGAATTTTCTCCATGGATTAATTTTTCTCAAAGTAGCTGAAGGGTCATTGTACTTCATCTGCTTCTGCAATGTGTTCCAGAGTATGCACTTTAATAAGGACTCAATGTGTATATTACTCACTCTTGACAAGCACCTATTCACTGGCATTTGTGCACTACTAAAAGAGAACATGGGAACAATGATCCACCACAAATGAATAGGACTGAAATAAACAGACCTTGAGATGGCCCATATTTTCCACAACAAAATGACAAAATATATACAGTATGTCACACTTTGTGTATCCTGCTCCTGTTCATTCTGACTTCATCATCTTATCCCAAGGATTAGAACTGGTGACAATGAAACAACTCTGCCCTAACATCAAGGAAGTCTTTATATTAGGGATATGCAAAAAGTTTGCTACTCACTTTTGTAGAAATGATATAATGTGACATTTCGCATTTATCCATAGAAGTGCATGCAGTTTTTAACAAAAACATGGATTTGTGATTTTGAAATTGCAAGCATTTCTTTCCTTCTTTGTTTTGCGTAATAGCTTACGTGTTAATGTGCATCATTCCCCATTCATTGAAAAGTAAAACGGAGCTGAAATGTTACTTTTATGGAGGCACCTGTGTGCATTTTCTTATCTTTATAAAAATATGGTTGGGAAAAAAGACTTAATATTCCATGTTTCCTTTTGAAAAGCACCACTTTGCTTGCTCTTATGTTATACCAATTATTGCTCCTCTCAGGGCCTTTGAGAGGAAGGGCAATGGAGACAGTTCTGCATACAGCAGTGGCATCTAAGGTATCATTCAGTATTTGAAATTATTAGATGACTCAATAATTTTCACTCAAGCCAGTAACCTTGTCTTGAACATTCATCAGTTAAAATATCATGCCAACATATATTTAAGTATTTAAGTTTTCCCAAAATGCCCCATTTATAGGTGACTGAGTTCAATTGAGAACAAAAATTGCATTGACATAGGATATGGAGAAGCTTCAAAAGAATATTCTCATGAATATTCTAATCCAGGCCTCTCAAAGTTTCAAGAAGGTTCTGGGTCATTATAATTCCCTATTATTTTTCTGTTCATTTTAATTCCTCATAAAATTCCAACAGCTAACTATTGTTCATCCATGTCTTCTTATCTGGAAGTCAATTCTACTGAATTCAATGGTACTTCTATATAGACAAGATTGTACAATTAGCTCTCTTTTAAAGCTCTGGCCAATTTGCTATTACACATTAAGCCCTAACTGTTAAAGATAAATTGAAATTACTCAGATTTTCAGGAGTGCATTGGGCAGTGCTGAAATGTCTTCACTTTTTAATAGTTTTCTGGTCACACTTGAAAAATGTTCACCTGCTAATTTACATTGTCCCTTTTTTGCACTCAAATTCTCTCTGTTATTTTTATTTGCCTCTGATACATGAATTTGGATAGTCTGGGATGATCTATGTGATGATAAGTTCCTCACTTTATTTCGCCTTAATGAAATCTTCATGTGGTCAGATATGATTTGCTATCCAACACAATGAGTGCATTGTTATTTATTCAGGATGAATAATAGTGCAATAGCCAGAAGGGGGGAAATGATACAAAAGGAACTTACTTGGAGGAAGAATGCTAATGTGCAGAATTTTTAAAATGTAAATACTATCATGATCTATGTGGGGGTCTGAAAGTGGGAATAGTCCTGGATATTTCCCTCCTCTCTCTAATATCATTGTTTTTGTATCTGAATGAAAGACAAAGTGACACATTACAGATTCACACAGTGCAGATTCATACTGAAAGTCTTTGAGAACACAATATTTTCCAATTTGTTGGAGGTTTTGGAATCCTAGATTTTGTGTACATTATTTCCTTGCTGGTGGATCAGCGGGTAAGACACCAGGCTTGTTGATCGGAAGATTGCAAGTTCGGAGGTTCGAATCCCTAGCCCTGCGTGCGGAGTGAGCTCCCGCACTAGCTCCAGCTCTTGCCAACCTAGCAATTCGAAAGCATGCAAATGCAAGTAGATGAATAGGTACCACTTCGGTGGGAAGGTAACAGCGTTCCACGTGTGTCATGCGGCCACATGACAACGGAAGCGTCTTCGGACAACGCTGGCTCTTCGGCTAACAAACGGAGATGAGCACCGGCCCCTAGAGTCGGACACGACTGCACAAATGTGCGGGGGGGACCTTTACCTTTACTTAGGTTCTCTTTGAACGTCAGGAAAAAAAAACTAGCGATAGAGGCAGATTGACAGTGGAACCAATTATTAAGAGAAGTGATTCGGTCCCCTTTGCTGAAAATGTTCAGTTGGAGGCTGGAGTGCCATCTGTTGGAGATGCTTTAATGTGGATATTTCTGCAGGGAGGGGACTGGACGTGATAGCTTAAATAGCTCCTTCCAACTCTATAATTCTATAACTAGAGTAAGCCTAAGTGATCAGGCATACTATTCCCCATTTGTTTTATGATCAGTTGTAATTCTTTATAGTCTGGCAGTTATATATTTTATCCCAGGTAAAAGCAGTAATGTTTCATGTTCCCAAATGAGGATAAATAAATACCATTTATGGTGGCCAGGCTTTTACCTTCCATTTCTTTGATATTGACTAAAGCTCCAGATGTAAATTGTGCTTAAGTCATACTACTTAGGAGAATTTTTTTAAAATATATTTTCATTGTGCTCCAAGGTTCAACCAACAGGCCATCACCTGAATGATGTGGAGAAAATCTTCAGCTTCTTGTATAGCAGTTTTTAATGCTGATCATCTTGAAAACATACTTACAAGGTGTGCTCACATTCTTGATTAAGTAGCACTGATATAGGACCAATGAAATGCGGTAATCTGCCTACAGCTGTTACTTGGAACTGTCCTAAATATAGAAGGGTAATGAGACTTTTTTAAAAAAAATAACAACTGGATCCAGATTATCCAAACAATGAATAAAAGGGCTTTTTGATATTAAAATAAGGTCTTCATATCCAGTGGAGAGGGCACCTGCCTGGGTTGCATCCCTTAATGCTTAAGAAGATCTCTCAGCCCTTTCAGCCTTCCTAAAGCAGAGAGGAAATAACACCATCCCACTGATGTTCTCCAGAACCTGGCTTTCAAAAGCATATTGCTTCTGATTCTGGAGGTAATCTATAGCCATCATGTCACTGATAACCTTGCCATGAAAGGGCCTGATCCCATTTAAAAACTAATCAAAGTTGGAAGCCATTACTACATCTTATGAAAGCTGGTACCATAATTTGGCTATGCTCTGCCTCAATAAATACTTGCTGTTATTCCACTTTTCCACCTTTCAGCCTCATTGGCTGGTACCTGGTTTTTGTATTATTTGAGGAAACTGTTCCCTATTTACTTACTTTACCCTTTACATTCATAAGCCTTATTTTCTTACATTTACAAAGACAGCATTTTATTTTGATTTGTAAATTTTAGGCACTTGTAGATTTGTTCCTTTGGCTTTTGTTTTGAATTTCTTTTAAGGTACTTTGGTTGTGCAGTATTCTTCTCACATTCTCTTGATAGCAGCTTGATGATTCATTTTCAAGATCTTTCAAAGTGATTTGGGGATTCTGACACAACAATTGGGAATCATTGAACTGAAGAGTTTTGTTCAGGTTTTAAAAGAGAAATGTTGGGCATATGGTAACAAAAGAACTGAGTATGAGAAAAAATGGCAGAAATAATGCCTCTGTTTAATCCAAATCCTTATCTTTCTTCTTTACAGTGAGATTTTCATTTGCTAGAATTTAGAAATAAATGTGAGAAAATAGGGCTTCTACAAGTTGAGAATGGTAGTGAATGGAAAAATGGGAAATAAAATTATTTTGGAAATTTGCATTTTTAAACATAAAAATTTCCAGAATGAACCATAAATGATTTAAGAAGGGCTATTAATGCTTTTGAACATTGATTAAATCTTTCAATTAAAACTTACATCCTAGAGTTTCATAGAATGCATCATTCTATTTAACCTTAGTGATTTTTTTTTAAAAAAATCAATTCCTGCAATATTTATTTGCAATATTTTTTCTTCTAATGGGTGAGGAACATGTCAGGGTAAATAGGGAAGAGAGAGAAGGTAGTATGGATTTAGGAAAACAAATAGAGAAATTTGGCAGGTCTAGTTAAAACATCATGTCCCAATCATGCAACCAATATTTTTGTAAATGGCAAAGGGAATTTCCAAGCATCTTCGGACAGCGCTGGCTCTTTGGCTAAGAAACGGAGATGAGCACCGCCCCCTAGAGTTGGACATGACTGTGCAGGGGAAAACCTTTACCTTTTTATTTGAGAGTAATGCACTGCCTCCTCCAGGCGCTGGAAAGCATCAACTTCTTATGTGTTCCTTTTCTTATGAAGCTGTTGAGAAAACTTGCCTGGTAGACAAAGATTTCTCTGTTATATTTTTAACAAAGTATCTGAAATATAACAGAGAAAGTAATAGTAATAGTTTAATAATCTATTTGTTTAAGAGCCAGTTTGAGTAGTGGTTAAGGCACCAGGCTAGAAACTAGGAAACCCTGAGTTCTAGTCCTGCCTTAGGCACAAAGACAGCTGGGTGACCTTGGGCCAGTCACTGTCTCTCAGCCCTAGGAAGCAGGCAATGGCAAACCACTTCCGAAAATGTTGCCAAGAAAACTGCAGGGATTTGTCCAGGAAGTCGCCAGGAGTCAAAAACTGACTCAAAGGCACAACACACACACACACACACACACACACAAAAAAAAAACAACAACCCCAACACCACTATTTGTTTGGATTATTAGATGTGGTGGTAGCTGGAATATATTATTTGCGCTACAAGCTTCTTAAAGCACCTTTTGCTGCAGCAACTTCTGAAACTGGCTTAGAGCAGGAGTACTTTCCTGTTTTATATCAGGCAGTTTCATCTTATCCTAGAGCGACTCTTTCAAGGAGGTGGCATGCAAATAGACATATAACTAAATAAAACAAACAAAGATATTGCAGGAGCATGTAAGGTTCTGGGACAGGAGAGTGGTCACTGACATTGCTGCAATGCTATACTTACCAGCAAATTAAAATATACCCCGTACCTCTCATTCACATGTGCAAGGGAATATGCGTGATTATTCTCTCAGTGCAGGTATGGTAAGATTAGATATTATGTATTTTATTTATTTATTATTTAAATTTGTATCACCGCCCATCTCCTCCATACCTGGGGACTAGATATTGCCATGGCATGCCTTGAATTATGAAGATCCAGAATTACTGGACGCTATATCAACAGCCTCTGGTTCTATTTCTGAATGCTTACTGACATAGGAAATGTCAGGTGATGTGCTTAATTGTATCTCTCTAATAGTAGCTCTTCTGATATGCGGAACAGACAGTAGGAAAATCAGGTGATACAGGATCTTCCAGGGTTAGGGTGAATATGTTTCTACCATTCTCATTTTCTTTATATTATTATTATTGTTGTTGTTGTTGCAAATTATCTGTGACAATTTTTAGCATGCCTAGTCTTCTCTGATACTATATCAGAATAGAATACTCAATTGTATTCACAGGAGCAGTGATGATTCTAACCTAGGTCTTTAAAATATTGTGGCAGCTCTGACAAGGCCAAGATACATGTTGCCCACAGAGAGGCAATAAATTGAAGCAGAAATGGAAAGAGTGAAGAACAAGGGTGGGAATGTAGAACCAGCAGGGAAAATTTCAGAGATGCAGAAACATGTGATTTCTATAAATAATAATAGTAAGGGTAATAGTAACAGTAATAATAGTGGCAATATCAATAATAGCAATAATAATAATAATAATAATAATAATAATAATAATAATAATAATAATTTAAACTTGTATGCTGCCCAACTCTCCACAACTCTGGGCAACTCACAACAATCAAATAAAGAAATTAAAATAAAATCAATAAAGCATAAAAAGTAAAGATAAAAGATGGCAGGCACGATGAAGTGAGAGGTCTCAATCTCCCTCGCTGAAGGCCTGGGTGATGATCCAGGTCTTCATGGCTCTTTTAAACAATAGCAGAGCAGGGGCCATCTGGATCTCAGGGGGAAACTTGCTCCAATGGGCAGGTGTTGCTACAGAGGAGGTGCACTTCCTGGGTCCTGAAAGATGAACTTGTTTAATTGAAGGAATCCAGAGTGCACCAACCCTACAGGATTGAATTGCCCAGGCAGATGTTATGGGGGACAGGGGGTCCCTCAAGTAACCAGGCTGTATGCCATATAGGGCTTTATAGGTAGCAGCCAGCACCTTGAATTATACCAGGAAACAAACTGGCAACCAGTGCAACTTGGGAAGCAGAGGTGTTACATAGTCATAATGAGGCATGCCCATTAGGGCTTGCAACACTGCATTCTGGACCAGTTGAAGCTTCCAGGTGGTCTTCAAGAACAGCCCCATTTACAAAGCATTGTAGTAGTCAAGCCACAAGATGACTAAGGCATGAGTGACTATCTGAAGGGTTGTCCGATCTAGGAAAGGATGCAACTGGTACACCAGAAGGAGTTCCGCAAAGGCCTTCCTAGGCACAACTGTCACCCACTCTTCAAGCAGGAGCTGCAACTTCAGGATGACCCTCAGATTGCATACCAACCTTGAAAGGGGAAGTGCTACCTCATCCAAAATCAAAGATGGAATATCCACAGATCTGGACACTTCAAACACCCACAGCCACTTGGTCTTGGTAGGATTGAGTCGGAGATGGTACTTTCCCATCCAAACCTGCACAACCTCCAGGCTATAGCTTTCCAAACTGTGTGTCGCAACACAGTATTGTGTTGCCTGCGGGGCCCAGGTGTGCCACGCAAAAACCTGGAAGCGCTGATGGTGCGCCGCTGCGCACACCATCAGCACTTCCAGGTTTTCGTGCAGCACACCAGGACACCGCCGCTGCTGCCGCCATGCATAAAAACCCGACAGCACTGCAGTGGCGGCGGGCGAAAACCCAGAAGTGCCGCGGTGGCGGCGCTTCCAGGTTTTTGCCCGCTGCCACCACGGCGCTTCCGGGTTTTCACCCACCACCGTTCATGTGTCGCCAACTGAAAAGTTTGGAAAGCCCTGCTCCAGGCACTGGGACAGAACTCACTTGGCTGGCCTGAAGTTGAAAGATATAATTGGGTATCATCAGCATACTGATAATACTGAACCCCAAACTGGCAGATGACCGTACCCAGTGGTTTTGTATAGATGTTGAAAAAGAGGGGAGAAAGAGTAGAATGATCTCCCCACCACCACCACCACCAACTGGAACCTGCCCTGGATAAAGTAAAAGAAGCAGTGTAATATGGTGTCTCCAATCCCCAACCCAGGGACATGGCTCAAAAGGATACTGTGGTTGACAGTATTGACAGCTGCTAAGAGATCATGGAGCACAAGAATGGATGCACCTAGACTAGATAATCCGTTTCCTCCAGAGTTCTCATCGGCTGCAGACCGACCATCTTCTCGACAACCTTTCCCAAAAAGAAATATTGACGTTGTGCTATCTTTATCGCCACGAGGTAATTCCTAATATAGGCTTTTACCCATATCTGGTGAGACTCACTCTGAGTCTTCCTCCAATGGCACTCCAGGTGTCTCTTCTGCTTGTTTTCTCTCCATGTGAAGCTATCAATCTATTCTGTTCGATTTCTGAATCCATCTATGATTTTTTTTTAAAAACCCACCTTTTTTTCCTAAAAGTAATTGTCCTTAACTCTATTTTGTTTTCAGTAATATATATAATTTTCTATAAAGTGTCATATAAAATTACAAGAAGTGTATAGTCTAAAAAAGCACTGTGTTCTAATCCAGAGGCATTGTAGGGGAGATTTTAAAAAATCAAGATGGTGGCAGAAAGAGGATGATATGATCCTTTTATATATGACCCTACCTGTAGATATCTCTGACAGCTTCCAAGAAACAATGCAAGTGTTCATGCAGTTTGTTTGTTTGTCACAGATGGATTTAGAAATTGGACAGAAAAGACTGATAATGTTATTCTCAGTTTTAAAGGAACCAACATAATTTGTACTTCCAAGACCAATATGGAGATCAAAACAGGGGCTTCTGCAAGGGGATAAAAAAAATCAACATTGCAGCTTGGAACCTGTCAGAGACATCTGCAGGTGTGGTCATATATAAAAGGGTCATATCATGCTCTTCCTGTCACCATCTTGACTTTTTTGATATACCCTATGGATGTCTTTAGATTAGAATACAGTACTCCTTCAGGCTACACACTTCTCGTAAGTTTACATGACACTTTATGGATTCAGAAATTGGACAGAGCAGACTGATAGCTTCACATGAAGAGAAAAACCTTGATTTGATTTGATTTGATTTGATTTGGACACCCAGTTCCAAGACGACACTGAACAGTATACAATAAGTCCAATGCATGTTTAAAAACACATTAAAAATCACATAATTATCTGGACCAAAACAACACTCTCCAACATACACCACCTCTGTGCCTGGTATACCCATTAAAAATCCAAAGGGATGACCTGACATTTGAAAATTTGCCCCTAAAAGGGAGCAGACAAGACCAAAAAAGCATGTTCCAAACTGACTAAAGCCTTTCAAGTTATTGAGGCAGCTGACATTTGACATATCCATAGCCAGACATGACAGAAATCTGCCATTTTTCTGTAGAAAGAGTGCAAGAGCTAATCCTCAACTAAAAACCTGAGATAGTTTAAGAAACATCAATCTCTTGAAATGTCTACCATTGGGAGATATTTATAAACATAAACAAAGATTGGTATGACATTTGCTTCATAACAGCATCAGTATTCTTACACATGGCTAGTCATGACCTATAGAACAGAATGTTCGGATAATAAGAGAGTGCCATTGCCATTGCCTCTTCATTAGGTGATCCAGAGACTGTTTTCCTTAGTAGCCAGAAACACAGATGTATGCTTCAGAATGCAAGCTTACTAGTACCTGCAGAATTTGCATCATCACATTCAGGTTTTATGGCAGGACATTCATCTTGACTCATGCTGCATCAAAATGTAAAGAAGATGAGATACAGAAACAGCCTAAGTGGGGAGACCAAAACCCACTTCAAATATAATCTCAGGGAAGGCATCTGAGTGAGGACAATGGTGGACTAAGGCATCTCCAAAAGAGGAGAGATGACATTGCAGTGGAGACCAACAGCCAGGTGACAAGCTGGGCCAGCAGAGCCTCTCCGGATAAGGAGGGGCCAAGAGATCACTCACTTGTGCTTCAGAAGGCTGTTCCTCATGAGGAGACTGCAGGATTTGCGGCTGACTCATGAGTTTGAGCAGCTGAGAGCCATGGAAGAGTCATGGAGCTCACAGCCACAGTGGAGCCTTTAAGGACACTGGATTTGCTTAAAACCTCATTTTCTTAATCACATTTGGATTATAATTATTTTAAAGCTAAAAGAGGTCTTCAGAACAGCAGGACAATAAACCACCCAGTGAGTGAGTCTTCATTCTGGGCTAAAGAAAGGAGTAAGTAACAATTTTAAGAACTTAAAATCAACAGCAAAAAGCTTGACAAGAATCTGATTTGAGAAAGTTTTAAACAGATTAAGGGAACAGTCAATCTTAAAACATATTTATTTTTGTGAAAGTGCTTTTGAAATAAATAATACAAACCTTAGAGGGAATGCAGATTGTTTAGAGTTTTAGTGAAGAGGTGATTGGTGAACTTTGCAAAATAAAGAGATAAAGGAAACCTGAGACAGACCATGTGATTATAGAACTACGGTGTGTCAGAAGGGACTAAAGACTTAAGAACATAGAGAAAAAGCAAAAGAGAGGGGAAAAAAGGAGAAAAGCCTCTTTTATTTATTTATTTTTTATTCTTCAATTTCTATCACCACCCCATCTCCCCCAAGGGGGACCCTGGGCGGTTTACAGAATACAACAGTTAAAATAAATATAAAACTATACAAATATACAATCATCAAAAAATACTAATAATTTACATATAAAATCCAAGAGGTGATAAGATGTTATTTTAAAAGGGCTCTATGGCACCAGCCATCCCCAGGAGGAACTGTTCCCATTCCCATCCCAAGCGAGGCGGCAGAACCAGGTCTTTAAGTTCTTCCGGAAGGTCAGGAGCGACGGAGCCTGCCTCATCTCTGGGGGCAGAATGTTCCAAAGGGCAGGTGCCACTGCCGAGAAGGCCCGCCTTCTGGACCCCGCCAAGTGAAACTCCCTTAATGACGGGGTCCGAAGCATGCTCTCTCTGCATAATCAAGTGGGACAGCTTGACGTTATGGGGATGAGATGATACTTTTACTTGGGTATCATCTCATCCCCACGACGGTTTGACGTTATGGGGATGAGATGATACTTTTACTTGGGTACTTGACTCACTTTCTCTTTCTGGATTACAAATAAATGAAATGGCTACCACTAGAAAAGCAGAAAAACTTGGAGAGGAGAGGTTCAAAGATGGAAAGATTCAGAAATACCTACAATGGAGGAATGGTTGGTGAAGACAGAATTTGCAGAAATGGCAAAATTAACTTGTTTGATTAGGGAAAAGACAACGAGTACATTCATTAGTGACTGGAAACCCTTTATGGATTTTTTTGCTGAAAATGGAAGAAAATGAACTGGTAATTTATGGATTTGATGATCAGAAAGGGTAAAATATGGGAAGAAGGGAATAATGATATAACCCTAAAGAGGGAAGACAGATGATAAATTTATTTGTAACTGCTGTAAAGAAGATCGGAAGCTGCTTCCTTATACTTTTTTTCTTATCTTATCTTATCTTTACCCTTTACCCTTTACTCTTTTCTCTTTTTTTAAAATTTGTATTGTTTTTACTATTGTATAAAATTCTTTATATATATATTTATTAATTTTTATTAATCTCAGGGAAAATGCTAAGGGTTAGTCATGTAATTCACTTGCTGTAAAATGACATCCTCCTTCAGAAGTCTAAGATGTTAAGGAAAGTTCTCTTTTATAGCTTCCTACATTCAGGAACTTGTTTTTGGAAATTTGACTCAGAGTTCCTGAATGTAGTATTGGGACTTCCTATTGCATTGCAGTAATTTTCGTGCTAGATGACAATGAGAATGGGTTGCAAGGTATGAAGCAGTTACTTTATACACAGCCTAATCAATGGTCCATCCATCTTGCTGTTGAGGGACAAATGTGGTTAAATTTCTCACATTTTAAATGCTAAATACCTCTATGGCTGATGTGTGGTTTGGATCCATTCAGCATCTCTCTCTCTCTCTCAGATACGTGATCATGGTTTTCTTGCTGAGTTGTACCAAACCTTCCCAAGCCCTGCTGTTCTTCAAATCCTTTCAATTAGGTTTTTTGTTTTTGTTTTTCTTTGTATATGTAAGTTGTTGTTGTTGTTCAGTCGTGTCCGACTCTTCGTGACCTCATGGACCATAGCATGCCAGGCCTTCCTGTCCTCTATACCTCCTGTTTTACCAGAGAAGCTGTTAGAGTTTGAGGAACTGGCTCCTGTAGAGATCTCTCAAGCAGGATCCTTCCAGCTGTTATGTAATTCACTCTAAACATGTCTGCTGCCAAGTCAACCTGCCCATTGCAAAGGGTGAAGGGTTTAAAGTATAATTACCTTCTCTCTCCCTGGGTATCCAATAAGGGGGGGGGGAAAGTATATTAACTTCTAGTTTAGAACATATGAGAAAAAATTTGCATTACTACTTGCATTAGAAAATCAACAACAATACAGATCATATAGGTGCAAAAGTAACTTTAAACAACAGGAAGCAGTTGGACTCAATGAAGTGGATCTTCTTGTGTCCTGCAAAGAGGGTTCTCAGAGCTAGCAGTTTATGTACAATAGACCTAGCAGACTTCTTAAAGATGCAGTACATTTCCTAAGCACAGCACCTATTTAAACAGACCAGCTCTTCCCCCTCCCTTGCGAAATGTCCCAGGCAATAGCTCTGTGAGAGTCTCAGCTGGCAGCTTCTCTTACTTTATTCCTGGTTGCTTGTCACTTCTTCTGGGTCGAGGTTCCTCAGGTCTGGTTTGCTTCACTTCTCCTTTGGTTACTTGCAGGGAATGGGATCCCGGTTGGGCAAAATGCTGCAGGGAAAAAAGGCTTGTGTTCCCTCCCTGTTATCTCTTGGTAACTCACAAATAGACTTTCTCCCTTAACTTAAAGCTCTGGACCCTTCTGTATGGCAGACATAGATTGTTTGTCTCCTATGCTGAAACTGGCTGCAAATGAAGCCAGCTTTAAAAAATGGCTGTCTGAATTTTAACAGCTCTTCAGCTTTGGCAGCAACATTGACCAGGTGTTCTGTCTGGATGGCAGTTATTATGGTTCCTGATTGGTTCTTTATTTTTTACACCTGTACTGAGAAAGCTCCAATCACTCTCCTTTCTGTTGTTAGGTCTTTGAGGGAACGTGGTTTACATTAATAGACCTTTTGTACAAGCCACCTTCTCTGTAGACTCAAGTACAAACAACTTCCCAGCCAGAACATCCTCTGGTGAACTAGCGTGGGGAAAAAAATAAAAATTTCACCTTCTTTCCTGGGTTGGGGGGGGGGGGGAGAGAGAGAGAGAAGACAGACAGACAATTTCACTGGCCAACTGGTGAACCTGTTATTAATAAAAAGAAAAAAGAAAGTCCAGCATTTCATCAATCCAGCAGTGTGGGGGAAGGGGGGAAGTCCAGTGGTTTATGGTTACTCTCTGAGCCATGATCACTTGCCCTAACACTTGGTATGCTGGTTGCATGTGTGGATAGGAACTGGTGAATTGGAGCTTCAAAGCAATACTTAGCAGAGATATAGGATATAGAATTTATATACAGTATAAAGTCTGAGACCTCTGTTGCAAAGTGCAGCAGGATACAAGCTTTATGTGGGCGTCATGTTCTTCTCCTTAGACACAAACATCCAAAAAATGGCTATGGAAGGCAATGACCAGAGAAAGTAGGGACGTGCTGGCAGCTCCCTACAATGACCTATTAGACCATAGACATTGCCTAGATTGAATTTGAAGTGTGGCAGAGAATCCTGTGCTGGTACAAGTCAGAAAACACCACTTTTGAAGCAGAGCAGGAAAGCACAAGTGCATAGTGCTTCCATGGCAGGAGAGGGGTGAGCTGAGGATGCTGTGGTCCATTCAGCCTCTCAATGCAACTGCTAAAGCTTTGGACACAATGTGTTCATCATGCTGGCTGGGGAATTCTGGGAGTTGAAGTCCACACATCTTAAAGTTGTGTTAGAGTGCGCACCGTGGAGCGGCCTGCTCCTTTTTCCAAGACACCAGTGATCCACGTTCTATGTAGTAAATAGACACTCAAGCAGAGATTAGATAAAATAGCCTATTTACTTTATATACATACGTAGTCCAAATACATCCAACAGCAGTAACAAATGATACAGTGATGAGAAGTTACAGAAAACGAGAAGAAAGAACACCAGACTTCTCTGTATATATACATAAACTGACCAATCATATTATAGGTCACTCTCATCATCTGCCACACCCAACTAAACGATTAGCACCTGTAGTATGAGTCATACACTGCTACATCATCCCTACAACAATGGCTGCTAATTGGGTGACTTGCAGAATAATTCCCCTCTCACCTAGATATCAAGCCTCTCCAGTATAATTTATCTAACTGTAAATTCCTGGGTATATACAAACCCCAACAAGTTGCCAAGTTTGAAAAACACTGCTTTAACATGTCGTGTGGAAGATCCCTTTGTCTCTTATTCCTTTTACCCTGTATGTTGCCCCTGTATAGATCAAACTTTTCCTTTTCCTTTTCTTTTTCCCATCCATTCCTTCACATTGAAATTCTTCTTCTCTACCCCCTCCCTTCATGGTAGTATGTTTCTGTATGCATCTGTCTATGAATCCACAGCTCCATAGCTTTTTACATCTTCCCTGCATCTTATGAGTTTTACCTTACACTTCTCTTCTCTTGTCAGGGGTCCCTAACTATAGTTTCCTTCTGGACTCCAAGTTGTAATAAGAAGTTGTTTATTGCTTCTCATAATCTCTACTTCTATTTATCGTATATCTTTGAGGATCTTACTTCCTCTGCTTCTTCAAGTTACAAACCCATGGACCAAACCCTTAGCGCTAACTTCCTTTGTTTCTCCTGGCAAACTCTTGCCAGTTTATACCAACTTTAATTCCTTGAATCATTTCTTAACTCTATTAACTCTATTGTTCTGGGCTATGCAAGCAAAAAGGGGCATGGTGGCTCAGCGGTTAAGACGCCAGGCTTGTCGATCGGAAGATCACAAGTTCAGAGGTTCGAATCCCTAGTCCTGCGTGACGGAGTGAGCTCCCGCACTCACCCCAGCTCTTGCCAACCTAGCAATTCGAAAGCATGCAAATGCAAGTAGATTAATAGGTACCACTTCGGTGGGTAGGTAACAGCGTTCCGCGCATGTCATGCCGGCCACATGACCGTGGAAGCGTCTTCGGACAACGCTGGCTGTTCGGCTAACAAACGGAGATGAGCACCAGCCCCTAGAGTCGGACATGACTGCACAAATGTGCAGGGGGAACCTTTACCTTTTTATGCAAGCCAAAGCTGGCTGGGTGACCTTGGGCCAGTCACTTTCTCTCAGCCCAACTCACCTCACAGGGTTGTTGTTGTGGGGAAAATAGGAGGAGGAAGGAGTATTAGGTATGTTTGCCACCTTGAGTTATTTATAAAAATAATAAAGGCGGGATAAAAATCAAATAAATAAATGTTATTTTGCTTCTTGAGTTCACTGGCCTTGCTTTAATAAAATCCAGTAGCGTATGTCAACATCTGCCAAAAATAATACAGTTCTATCCTGCTTTGAATAATTCCTTACACATCAGTGTGTATTATGTTATACTTAGTGAAAGCCTGTTTGGTGTGGGGGTTAAGGACTGAGTTCTAGTCCTGCCTTGGGCATGAAATCAGCTGGGGGATTTTGGACCAGTCACTCGGCAAGGGCAAACTACTCCCAAAAATATTACCAAGAAAACTTGACTTGTACCAGCAGGGATTGACTTGAAGGCACACTCTCACACACACACCCTTCAATATTAAGTATATTCGACCAACATACTGTAACAACGCTAAAACTGCTTAAGCAGAAAGTGTGAAGATATCCCAAGTACCAATCCTATTTTTTTTTCACTTTCAAGTGAGTGAAATCATCCTTTCTAGAGAAGACAGATGAGGCAAGTTAGGTAATATTTTTAACAATACCTTTCAACTTCTAAAAGACTTAGCACAGCAATTCAGCAGGGAGCTGCCCTTTATTTTAGTGAAGATATGGATCGTACAGACAATTCCTAAGCAGGAAGATGGTCACTACTAATTTTTATAGCTCTCAGGAATTTGAAATGGAGGTTAGCAAGAATTGCAGGAGATACTGGATCTTTTCCACATAGATGGAGGTGTAAGGCTGTAGCTGCTGCAGACTAGCAAATGATTTTAGTACCAAAGTCCTGAAGCAATAATATTTATTTTTATTTCATCCTGTTTGGCTGAAAAATAGTATTTCTGATTGGGAATGCAATGCCAAATTACTCAAGGCATATCCGATAAGTGAGTCATCAGAGGTAAAAATGAAAGCAATTCTGCAGTCAATATAATGAAGCACAGGTTAAATAAATAACGGTTGAATGACAATAATTGTAAAACGACACTATCTCATCTACTGCAAACATGTGGTTAAGGTCTCTTTTCATTAATTCAGACCAGTGGCTTTGGAAAGAATGGAATGTTTGCAAGCAAATCCCTGTTAGAATCATGTGGCTATAGCTGGTAATCTATTACAAGAACCCCACAGACATTTTGGCTTAAAAGAATGCTTATCTGTGAGCAGTGTCCTTGAAGAATAAAAGGTATTTGCTATTTTTCTTTGGGGAACGTCTGACCACTCTTGATCCATGTGAGAGTTACTGTTGTGCTTACTGCCAATGTTACAAAATTTCAAGAGGACTAAGTTCTACTCAGGATCTACAAGCAGTTGCTGAAGAAATAAAGGCATCAGTAAACTGGTCCCACAGCAATTCAGCACTGATAGGTTAATGTATTGTCGAAGGCTTTCACGGCCAGAGTTCAATGGCTTTTGTGGGTCTTCCGGGCTGTGTGGCCGTGTTCTGGAAGTTGTGGTTCCTAACGTTTCACCAGCATCTGTGGCCAGCATCTTCAGAGGGCAGGAGCACAGATAGAAGCAAAATCTCTGTGCCCAGGTAGAGTGGCAATGTTCTATTTATAGAGCTAAATTATAGGAGATTAGGTGGGTTTTTTTTGTTGTGTTGAAATGTTAACGAGTGGCTGATGAGCGTGATTAGCATGTTCATTGTGAGAAGTATTCCCATGTCCTGGTGGTTGGACTGAGTTCGTTGACCTTTTGCAGGCTGTGTTTTTCAGGACTGGTAGCCAGGTTTTGCTAATTTTTAAACTTTCTTCTTTTTTATTGTAACTGTGCTGGTGTTTGTGAATTTCAATGGCTTCTCTGTATAATCTGGTGTAGTGGCTTTTGGAGTTGTCCAGTATTTCTGTGTTTTCAAATAGGATTTTGTGTCCCGTTTGCTTGAGAGCATGTTCAGCTACTGAAGATTTTTCCGGTTGCTGTAGTCTGCAGTGTCTTTCATGTTCTTTTATCCTGGTGTGAATGCTTCGTTTTGTGGTTCCGATGTATACTTGTCCACAGCTGCATGGTATGCGGTATACTCCTGCAGCAGTGCGGGGGTCCCTTTTGTCTTTTGCTGATTTTAGCATTTGTTGTATTTTTCTGGTGGGTCTGAAGACTGTTTGAAAGTTGTGTTTTTCCATCAGTTTTCCCATGTGGTCAGTGACTCCTTTGATGTAGGGCAGGAATACTTTGTTTGTGGGGGGCTGTTTTTCTTCAGTTGGATGTTTTTTTCTTGGTTTGATGGCTCTTTTTATTTCATTCTTGGAATAGCCATTTGCCTGTAGGACCCAATTCAGATGGTTAAGTTCATTGTTGAGAAATTGGGTTTCACAGTTTCGATTAGCACGATCCACCAAGGTTTTGATCATGCCTCTCTTTTGTCGTGGGTGGTGATTGGAATTTTTGTGTAGATATCGGTCCATATGGGTGTGTTTTCTGTATACTTTGTGTCCTAGTTTGAGGTCCAGATTGTGTATGACCAGTGTATCTAAAAATGGAAGTTTGCCATCATTTTCTTTTTCCATAGTGAATTGTATATTGGGGTGGATGCCGTTTAGGTGGTCCAGAAATTTCTCCAGTTCTTCTTCAGTATGACTCCAAATTGCGAAGGTGTCATCCACGAACCGGAACCAGACTGTTTGTGTAATGGGTGCCGATTCCAAAGCCTGTTTCCAAACCAACACACTGATAAAGAGCTCCTCCCTGCATCCCAACATACTACAACGTATTTGCAAGACAGAAGCTCTCTCACCTAGACTATACGGACTCCCCAAAATCCACAAAGACTCGATCCCACTCAGACCCATTGTAAGTGCCATTGGCTCCCCGACATATGAATTATCCAAACATTTGGCAACCCTTTTACAGACCCACATCGGACAGACTCCATCCCACATCAAAGACTCAGGACACTTCATCAACAAAATCAGCACCCTAAAACTCAAACACACGGACAAACTGGTCAGCTTTGACGTGGTATCCCTGTTTACCAAGGTGCCACTAAGGGACACCCTGGCACTCATCAAGCAAATCTTCCCAGAAGACATTACAGCTTTATTTCAACACTGCCCAACAACTAGTTACTTTCAATGGGAGAATGAGTTCTACGAACAGATGGATGGCGTTGCCATGGGAAGCCCCCTGAGCCCAGTCATAGCAAACTTTTACATGGAACACTTTGAAAAACAGGCTTTGGAATCAGCACCCATTACACCAACAGTCTGGTTCTGGTTCGTGGATGACACCTTCGCAATTTGGAGTCATACTGAAGAAGAACTGGAGAAATTTCTGGACCACCTAAACGGCATCCACCCCAATATACAATTCACTATGGAAAAAGAAAATGATGGCAAACTTCCATTTTTAGATACACTGGTCATACGCAATCTGGACCTCAAACTAGGACACAAAGTATA
This sequence comes from Charina bottae, assembly GCA_023362775.1. Lineage (NCBI taxonomy): Eukaryota > Metazoa > Chordata > Lepidosauria > Squamata > Charinaidae > Charina > Charina bottae. The sequence continues at coordinate 69,282,554 of JALMGJ010000003.1, read as the reverse complement.
CAGAAAACACACCCATACGGACCGATATCTACACAAAAATTCCAATCACCACCCACGACAAAAGAGAGGCATGATCAAAACCTTGGTGGATCGTGCTAATCGAAACTGTGAAACCCAATTTCTCAACAATGAACTTAACCATCTGAATTGGGTCCTACAGGCAAATGGCTATTCCAAGAATGAAATAAAAAGAGCCATCAAACCAAGAAAAAAACATCCAACTGAAGAAAAACAGCCCCCCACAAACAAAGTATTCCTGCCCTACATCAAAGGAGTCACTGACCACATGGGAAAACTGATGGAAAAACACAACTTTCAAACAGTCTTCAGACCCACCAGAAAAATACAACAAATGCTAAAATCAGCAAAAGACAAAAGGGACCCCCGCACTGCTGCAGGAGTATACCGCATACCATGCAGCTGTGGACAAGTATACATCGGAACCACAAAACGAAGCATTCACACCAGGATAAAAGAACATGAAAGACACTGCAGACTACAGCAACCGGAAAAATCTTCAGTAGCTGAACATGCTCTCAAGCAAACGGGACACAAAATCCTATTTGAAAACACAGAAATACTGGACAACTCCAAAAGCCACTACACCAGATTATACAGAGAAGCCATTGAAATTCACAAACACCAGCACAGTTACAATAAAAAAGAAGAAAGTTTAAAAATTAGCAAAACCTGGCTACCAGTCCTGAAAAACACAGCCTGCAAAAGGTCAACAAACTCAGTCCAACCACCAGGACATGGGAATACTTCTCACAATGAACATGCTAATCACGCTCATCAGCCACTCGTTAACATTTCAACACAACAAAAAACCCCACCTAATCTCCTATAATTTAGCTCTATAAATAGAACATTGCCACTCTACCTGGGCACAGAGATTTTGCTTCTATATGTGCTCCTGCCCTCTGAAGATGCTGGCCACAGATGCTGGCGAAACGTTAGGAACCACAACTTCCAGAACACGGCCACACAGCCCGGAAGACCCACAACAGCCACTGATAGGTTAGTTTATAACTCCAACAACAAACTTGTAGCAAAACTTCCCTGTGTTTTGCTTTTTAACAAACATATGACAGGAAGATCTCTTGGGGAAGTGCTACCTGTTTTGACTGAACATATCAGCAGAAGCTTTGTTACTAAATGTCATATAGTTTGTAAATGCAACCTTATCTTCTGAAAGGTGTGGGTCTTTCTTTTTTCTACTGCCATGAAGCTTCCTGGTGATCCTAGGCTAATCTTTCTGCTTCTAACTCCCTCCTAGGTTTTTAAAAAATATGAAATAAAATATGCAGGTGATAAAATATAGGAAACTTTTCTTGCAGTAAGGATGGGGTTTGAGTACAACAAATACACAGACCTTTAGGGAGGAGGGAAGGGGTCTTCTATCATGTTTAGAGAGTTAGGTTCTTCATTTTTCTTTTCAGAGCGAGAAGTGGGTGGAGTACTTAAAAATCAGTTCTTAGCTCTGATACCATGAGATGTAGCTTTTCATTTCTTCTCATAAGGGTCATCAGCATAAGTCATAAAGATATGGTAATGAATAGCCTGGGGATTGTAGCTGGGGTTTTCTGTGTAGCAATAGCAAACGGACTAGAATGTTCTCTTTCAGAGTATTGTATTTCTGTGTTTAGAAAATGAAAAGTTCAGCAGGACCCTCTTGAGAAACCCAAGTTAACTCTTAAGTCCTAAATATTGAAATCTTTTCTCCAATTTTTTTTCTACCAGCAAAAGGGCTTCTAGTTTTCTACCTTGCTCTCAGAGTGCTTCAGAATTTTTAAATTATTTCTTATCTTATTATTACTATAGTTGGCTTTAAAAAGTTCTTTCATATTTGTCTATCAATCTGAATTATTCATGCTGTCTGATTTGGATATCTATTCCTCTATCAGTCCTCTATGGGAGAAGGTCTCTTGATATGTCTTTCCTTGAGATTGAATTGAAGCATGGGTAAGTAGAGAAGTTGGAGAACTCAGGAGATTTGAAAGCAGGGTGCTCATGTACACACTTTGGAAGTGTAAGACTCCCATATCCACTCATAAGAATACCTCCTTTTGGGGTGGGGAACCTTCATTGTCATCCAGTTAAATGAGAAGGCTGGGGTGGTGGTGGTGGAAAGGAGAATGAATTTTCAGTAAACATATCTCTGCTTTTCTAGACTCATGGTTTTGTGGGATGTACTGGCTTATGGGGCAAGGCGCAGAGTAAACAAACAGAGTGCAGCATTTAGGGCTAAAAGTGTTTACTTGTAGCATAAGGCAATAAATGCATATATAGTTACATTATTGCAAAAAGGAAAAACAAACAAACCATAAGCAGAGTTTTGTTCCTTGGTTCCATCAGCAGATGTGAAGAACGCCATGGCCTACACAAACAGCCAGGTGTGTATAGGCTATACACAGGACCAGATCACATACAGGAACATGGCAACAGGACCAGAAGTCAAGAAGCATAGACCCATAGTTCACAGCTGAGATATACACTTGTTTCAGCATTCTGATTGGATGTACATTAGGTGTGACACACACCAGGCCTAAAGCATAGGCCAAGGGTCGGAAATGGCGGCTCGCGAGCCAGATGCGGCTCTTTGGCCCCTTGAGTGTGGCTCTTCCGCAGCTGAACTCACCCCCGCCCCTTCCACGTGATAGGCCCCCGCCCGCAAACCCCGCCCCCTGGCTCTCGCACTGAGCGAGGCCCGGCGCAGCAGGGAGGCAGTGCCATCTCCAGCCGCAGCAGCCCCTGCAGCCGCTCCTGCGCCGCCTCCGACAGTGCCGCGTCCCGGGCCAGCAGCGCCTCCCTGCCGTGGCTTATTGGGGTGGGTGGGAGGGCACGGGGGAGCCGCACAGGCGCCGAGGGGGGCGGGCGGGCGCCTGCTTGCCTCCCTCCGCGAGGCCCCAATCCAGCTTGGATCCCGGGAAGGCAGCGGGGGGCCTCGCGGAGGGACGTAAGCGGGCAGGCCTCGTTCCCCCCATCATCATCTTCGCTCAACGCGGGTGGGCGGAAGCGGCCGAGGGGGGCGGGCCCGGCGGCGGAGGCCAGAGGAGGAGGAGGAGGCCCGGGCCGGCTTCCAGCGCGCCTGGGTCTCGCGGAGGGAGGCAAGCCCAGCTGTCCGGGGTCCAAGGAGATCAGCTCCGGCGGGATCTGTGGCGAAGAGCGGCCGTGGGGGGGGGGCGGCAACGACAAGCGGCGCGCTGAAAGCCTGAAGCGCGCCGCTTGTCGTCACCGCCCGCCCCCCCCCACGGCCGCTCTTCGCCACAGATCCCGCCGGAGCTGATCTCCCTGGACCCCGGGCAGCTGGGCTTGCCTCCCTCCACGAGGCCCAGGCGCGCTGGAAGCCTGAAGCGCCGGCGGAGGAGGAAGAGGAGGCCCAGGCCGGCTTCCAGCGCGCCTGGGCCTCGCGGAGGGAGGCAAGCCCAGCTGTCCGGGGTCCAAGGAGATCAGCTCTGGCGGGATCTGTGGCGAAGAGCGGCCGTGGGGGGGGGGGGGCGGCGACGACAAGCGGCGCGCTGAAAGCCTGAAGCGTGCCGCTTGTCGTCGCCGCCCCCCCCCCACGGCTGCTCTTCGCCACAGATCCCGCCAGAGCTGATCTCCCTGGACCCCGGGCAGCTGGGCTTGCCTCCCTCCACGAGGCCCAGGCGCGCTGGAAGCCTGAAGCACCGGCGGAGGAGGAAGAGGAGGCCCGGGCCGGCTTCCAGCGCGCCTGGGCCTCGCGGAGGTAGGCAAGCCCAGCTGCCCGGGGTCCAAGGAGATCAGCTCCGGCAGGATCTGGCGAAGAGCGGCCGTGGGGGGGGGCGGCGACGACAAGCGGCGCGCTGAAAGCCTGAAGCGCCGGCGGAGGAGGAGGAGGAGGCCCGGGCCGGCTTCCAGCGCGCCTGGGCCTCGCAGAGGGAGGCAAGCCCAGCTGTCCGGGGTCCAAGGAGATCAGCTCCGGCGGGATCTGTGGCGAAGAGCGGCCGTGGGGGGGGGGCGGCGACGACAAGCGGCGCGCTGAAAGCCTGAAGCGCGCCGCTTGTCGTCGCCGCCCCCCCCACGGCCGCTCTTCGCCACAGATCCCACCGGAGCTGATCTCCCTGGACCCCGGGCAGCTGGGCTTGCCTCCCTCCACGAGGCCCAGGCGCGCTGGAAGCCTGAAGCGCCGGCGGAGGAGGAAGAGGAGGCCCGGGCCGGCTTCCAGCGCGCCTGGGCCTCGCGGAGGTAGGCAAGCCCAGCTGCCCGAGGTCCAAGGAGATCAGCTCCGGCGGGATCTGGCGAAGAGCGGCCGTGGGGGGGAGGCGGGGACGACAAGCGGCACGCTGAAAGCCTGAAGCGCCGGCGGAGGAGGAGGAGGAGGCCTGGGCCGGCTTCCAGCGCGCCTGGGCCTCGCAGAGGGAGGCAAGCCCAGCTGTCCGGGGTCCAAGGAGATCAGCTCCGGCGGGATCTGGCGAAGAGCGGCCGTGGGGGGGGGGGGCGGCGACGACAAGCGGCACGCTGAAAGCCTGAAGCGCCGGCGGAGGAGGAGGAGGAGGCCTGGGCCGGCTTCCAGCGCGCCTGGGCCTCGCAGAGGGAGGCAAGCCCAGCTGTCCGGGGTCCAAGGAGATCAGCTCCGGCGGGATCTGTGGCGAAGAGCGGCCGTGGGGGGGCGGGCCACCCGCCCCCCCCCCCCACGGCCGCTCTTCGCCACAGATCCCGCCGGAGCTGATCTCCCTGGACCCCGGGCAGCTGGGCCGGGTGGATGCCATCTCCCGCCCGCAAACCCCGCCCCCTTCCACGTGATTGGCCCCCGCCTGCAAACCTCGCCCCCTTCCACGTGATTGGTCCCCGCCCGCAAACCCCGCCCCCTTCCACGTGATTGGCCCCCGCCTGCAAACCTCGCCCCCTTCCACGTGATTGGCTCCCGCCCACAAACCCCGCCCCCTGGCTCTCGAGCACTTAAAAATGTGCACGAGCATACCAAAATGGCTCTCGGCTCAAAAAGTTTGCCGACCCTTGGCATAGGCCATAGCAGTGCTGCATCTCAGCAGGAAGACTTCATCAGCCACAGTAGAGTGATGATTAAGGAGATTGTAGTAATGCTCTTTCCAGCGCAGTGCAATAGACTCTTTGTCCTTTAGAAGTTTAGCACCATCTTCCAAAGCAGCTACTTTACTCCCAACTTAAGAATGGAAAACGGAATATTGGTGGACAGCAAAAGAGATTCAAAGATACTCTCAAAGCTAATTTAAAAAAATGTAATATCAGCATTGAGAACTGGGAAGCCCTAACTCATGAGCGTTTCAATTGGAGGTCATCCTTTATTAATGGCGCTATGGACTTTGAAGAAGCATGAGTACAGGGCGAAAAGGAGAAAAGAGCTAAAAGGAAGGCACGTCAGGCAAACCCTCATCATGACCGTCTCCCACCCGGAAACCTATGCCCTCATTGTGGGAGGTTGTGCGGATCCAGAATTGGCCTTTATAGCCACTTACGGATCCACCGTTAAAATTTTACCTTTGGAAGACAATCTTACTCGGCTACGAGTGATCGCCAATGATGATGGCATCTCAGCAGGCATGTGACTCCCCCCTCCCTGCTCCACACAGAGCAAGACTTCCCACAGAGGAAATCAGGAGACATTATTCCCATGAGATTCATCATCATTGGCGATCACATCAGCCGAGTAAGATTGTCTTCCAAAGGTAAAATTTTAACAGTGGATCCGTAAGTGGCTATAAAGGCCAATTCTGGATCCGCACAACCTCCCACAATGAGGGCATCAATCGCCATGGGACTTTTGGTTGTTTTGGGTTTGGTGTGGTTGGAAGACGCCTGTGCGTGAGCGAAGCCGTCGGGAGTCATGTATTCCTGGTAGGGTCACCCATGGCAGTAAGGTCCAGGGGGAGGAACCAGACAAGGAACGATCCAAGAAAGTCCTGAATGGCAGAACAGGCGGAAGATAACAAGGTGTATTGTTACAATGGCTGTGGAGGCGGATGAAGGCTGCAGCAGACAAGGTCACCAATCGTCATGGTATCCATGCCATTGGATTAGAGCCTTTTTCTGTGAAGGTTGTGTGCTGATCGTTGTGCACCGATCTCCACACATCCCATGAGATTGTGTAGGCACTAGCCATAACATTACACACGTGATAGTTGTTATCAGGCCACCTTCACTGCACGTCACCACGAGAACAGATCAGAATAATAGTAAACATAAAAATTACACAGTACACAGTGAAGAAAGCTATTTGATTTTTTTTATACAGAAACCTTGACACCCCTTCCAAATGGCTTTCGGAACACTTTGGGGAGTGGAAACTGACATTTTGCAGGAACACAGAGACACAAAAGATTTTTATTCCCAACATATTTGCTCAAGTCCCAGGTTTGTGACCATGGCTGCATGTTTTTCAATGGTCAAAGCTTTCGTGAACACATCTGCCACATTCAGTTCAGAAGGACAATATTCTAATTGTATGAACCCCTCTTGTATAGCATGTCTCACATTTTGATACTTCTCATCAATGTATTTTGTGCGCCCTTTAACACTTTCAGTTACAGCAAGTTCAATACATGACTTTGAATCCTCATATACAGTATAGGGTAAAGTTATGTTTACGGTTAGATCATGAAATAATTGATTACACCAATGTAGTTCATTTACTGCCTCACTGAGGGCACTGTACTCTGCCTCCATGGTAGAAATTGCTATGGAGGTCTGTTTTCTAGCGTGCCAGGCAACGGCTGTGTTAGCAAACAGACAAAGAAAACCACTCACAGATTTTCTATCTCCCTCTTCTGCAAAGGAGCTATCAACATAGATCACAGGCATTTCAGACTTAGTAGCTGACACTTTAAGGCAGAGATTTGCTGTGCCCTTGAGATAACGCAGAATTCTTTTCAATCCTTGCCAGTCTCGCATAGACGGCTTGGCTACTTTACAACTTAGCACTCCAACTGAGTAAGCTAAGTCAGGACGTGTCCACTGTGTTAGGTGTAGCAAGCTGCCTACAGCAGAGTGATATACCTCAGGGTGAGGACAAGGTTCCTCACACGTGTCACTCTTTAGGAAATCAAGAACCATCGGGGTTTTGGTAGGTTTTGCATCTGACATATCAAGCTGACTCAACAACTGATCAATTTTTCTCTTCTGACTCAGATAAAACTCACCACTCTGAGATCTAGTGACTTCAACACCCAAATAATATTTAAGTTTGCCTAAATCTTTCAGCTGAAAATACTGTCTTAGCTGATTGGCAAATTCTTGTACAAGGTGTAAAGAACCAGTTGCTAAGCAAAAATCATCCACATACGTTAGCAGTTTTGTTGTTTATTCGTTCAGTCGTTTCCGACTCTTCGTGACTTCATGGACCAGTCCACGCCAGAGCTTTCTGTCGGCCGTCACCATCCCCAGCTCCCCAATGGTTGAGTCCGTCACCTCCAGAATACCATCCATCCATCTTGCCCTTGGTCGGCCCCTCTTCCTTTTGCCTTCCACTTTCCCTAGCATCAGCTTCTTCTCCAGGGTATCCTGTCTTCTCATTATGTGGCCAAAGTACTTCAGTTTTGCCTTTAATATCATTCCCTCAAGTGAGCAGTCTGGCTTGATTTCCTGGAGTATGGACTGGTTTGATCTTCTTGCAGTACAAGGCACTCTCAGAATTTTCCTCCAACACCACAGTTCAAAAGCATCTATCTTCCTTCGCTCAGCCTTCCTTATGGTCCAGCTCTCACAGCCATAGGTTACTACAGGGAATACCATTGCTTTAACTATGCGGACCTTTGTTGTCAGTGTGATGTCTCTGCTCTTAACTATTTTATCAAGATTTGCCATTGCTCTCCTCCCAAGAAGTAGACGTCTTCTGATTTCCTGGCTGCAGTCAGCGTCTGCAGTAATCTTTGCACCTAGAAATACAAAGTCTGTCACTGCCTCCACTTTTTCTCCCTCTATTTGCCAGTCATCAATCAAGCTCGTTGCCATAATCTTGGTTTTTTTGAGGTTTATACATTAGCAGTACTGTATAGCTACTTCCAGAACCTCTTATGTACACACAGGGATCAGCAACTGACTTTTTAAATCCCAGTTCTGTTAGAGCTGCATCCAAGCATTGATGCCAACAATGACTGGCCTGCTTTAACCCATAAATGGTTAAAAAATGGTTAACCCATAATGGAGCGCGGTGGCTCTGCAGGTTAAACTGCTGAGCCGTTAGTCTGCCGACCACAAGGTTGGCAGTTCGAAACCTCGGGGTGGGGTGAGCTCCCGCCACTAGCTCCAGCTTCTGCCCACCCAGCAGATCGAAAGCATATGCGAGTAGATAAATGGGTACCACTTCGTGGGTCAATTTGCCGGCGTCCAGCGGAGGGTCGTCCTCGATCCAAAGAAGACCTGGAGAATCCCGGTGATGACGGCGGAGGATGACGGATCCGGAAAGAACAGCTTCCTGGACGTCAGCAGCCGGCGCGGAAGCGAGGCATGCTGGGGCATGTAGTCCGATGCCTGCAGCTGAAGAGCCGGTTCCCTGTCCTCCTCCCTATCGTGCGGTAAATTTGTATGATATATGATGTATAATTGATATGTACTGATGTTGTAAGCCGCCTAGAGTCCTCCAGTAGGGAGAGGATAGGCGGGGTATAAATAAGATAAATAAATAAATAAAAATAAATAAAGCGCCTTGCGTAGTCTATAGACTTTCTGGGAATTGTCACAAGCATAGCCAGGAGCCTGCTTCATGTACACTGTTTCAGGGAGATCTGCATTCAAATATGCTGTGTCAACATCAAAATGATGGACAACCATTTCATGCTGTGCAGCCAGAGAAAGTACCATATGGAAAGACTCTGGTCTAGCTGTGGGTGCATATGTGAGAACATAGTTCAAAAACCTTTCTTGTGAAAATCCCTGAGCAACAAGCCTGGCTTTGTACTGCACTGTATTATCAGGAAGAAGCTTCTTTCTGAATACCCATCTGGAACCTACAGCTTTCTGGGATGGGGGCAAGTCAGTGACTTCAAACACCTTTTGACTCACTAAAGCCTCAAACTCCTTATCCATAGCTGTGTTCCATTTCTCCTGCTCCTCAACAGGCAGGAGCAACACCTCTTGAAAAGACTGAGGTTCACAGGTAATTTGACACACTCTCACCTGCTGAATCACAAATCTGTCAGGCTTGACACCCTTTGTGGAATGAGAGGACCTACGAGGAATGACCACTGCATATTCCTCATCACTGTCTTCTGTCTTTTCACTATCTGATTCCCCCTTCAGGTCCTGAATCTGCTCAGGTGAAATTTCCTCTTCCTTCACCTGAGGGGACCTTCTCACCACACTAGGAGACTGGGAAACAGAAGGTAGCTGGACTGGTTGTTGTCCATTCACAGGAGCATGGACAGTAGGCTGTACACTAGATTGCAACAACACTTCTGAACTAGCATTCAACCTGTCCCAACCAGTAGGATGCTCAAAATTAGCACTTCTGGAGACTACCACTTGACCATAGCCTGCAGAAAAACGGTAACCCTTAGATCTTGATGAATAGCCAACAAACCTTAAGCGCTGTGCTTTTGGTTGGTTCTTCCTGCGCTGAGACCTGGGGATGTGAACATATGCAAATGTTCCAAAGATACGCAGGTGCTTCAGCGAAGGGTGTTTGCCAAACAAAAGGAAGTAAGGAACTTCATTTACAGATGAATTCCACACCCTGTTGGTTAGATACACTGCAGTCATGGTAGCCTCACACCAGAAATGGGATGGCACCTGAGCATCTAACATCAGGCTATTTTTAATGGTATTAACAACACCAATCTTCCTTTCTGCTATTCCATTCTCAGCTGGAACACCAACATTGGCAAGTCTATGGGAGATTCCTTTCCTACAAAGCCAATTCTGGAACTCATGGCTTAGGAACTCTCCACCACAATCAGACTGAAACTGACCCACTTGATAACCATAGTTTCTCTCCACCATTGCAACAAACTCCTTAAAGCGAGCAAAGGCTTCTGCTTTAGACTTGAGCAAATAACAAAACGTAAAGCGAGTATGGTCATCCACCAGAAGAAACATGAAACGTGCCCCTCCTTCACTAGGAGTATTGGGGGCAGCTAGATCTCCATGAACCAACTGAAATGGTCTAGTTTACACTCTGTCACTTTTCCTAGCAACAGGCGCAGCCTTGATCTTAGATTGTTTACACACAGTACAATCAAGAAAGTCATCACATTTTCTGGACCCTAGCTCAGGATACACCTTGGCCATCTGGGACAAACTTCCCCACCCGGGATGTCCCCAGAACTCTGTGAAAATAATGGATGCATTTATTATGTGGGGGAACATTGGAAACACAATTTCCAGCCACAATCCCCTGTTTAGGAAGCATTTCATACAACTGATTCACTAATCTCCCCCTAGCACATTCAATTCCATCTTTTTCAATAGAACATCCAGTACCCTTAAATACAACAGTATACCCAGACTTAACCAGGGCTGGAACGCTGAGGAGGGAAAAATCAAGTGTAGGAACACACAACACATTTTGCACACTTATCCCCAAACAAGGAATATACAGTATACTTCACCCTGAAAAGACACATCAGCCATGGATTCATCAGCTAGAGCAACCTGTTGGATTTTAGGCTTGCATTTTGTTAACAACAATTGTTCATTGTTCACAATGATTTGGCTGCAAGCCGAGTCCAATAGCCAAGTCTCTGGAGATCGCTTACTCACAGCAGTCAGCAGAGCAGACACTTGGGTACGTTGTCTAGGCGGCTTCCCCTTCTTTCGCACAAACCTCCTTCCACTGGCATTACTGGCTGGGCGAGGTGGCTGGGGACAGTCTTTCAAGAAGTGCTGGGTAGAATTACACCAATAACATCTTCTTACAGCACATGCAGACTCTGTTCCAGCAGGAAAACGCTGTTTCGAAGTTTCAGGAACAGCAACAGATGGCTTACCCTGCATCCTCTCCAGGTCACGGGCTTGCTGGATTTCTTGCAGCCGATTTGTAAGATAATCCACAGTAAGGTCTTGGGGTCTTAACGTCTGCATTGCCTCGATGAGCATGTCAAAGCTGCTGTCCAAACTTGACAATATAATACAAGCCCTCTGGGTATCTGGGACCACAACATCCCGTTCCGCAAGTTCAAGAAACAAAGTCTTGAGTTTATGGAGGTGGGTCATCACGTTTCCACCGGGCTGCAGCTTCAAATTGTAAAGCTGACGTGATAGTCTAACAATGGCAGCAGAGGTTTGCTTTGAATAAATGGCTTTGAGAGCCTCCCAACATGCATGTGCAGTGTCTAGATTGCTGATATGCAGTAACTGAGATGATTCCAGTCCCAGAATCAAATTGCCATAAGCATGATCCAAACACAATTGCACTTCGTCAGAAACGGGACCAGCTGGAGGTGGGTCTTTCACATATTTCCATAAGCCTTCTTTTAAGAAAAAAGACTTAATCTTCACACACCAGGTCCGATTGTTTGTGCCATCCAAGCGCTCAAAAGGCAGACTAGTCAGTCCTGTAGCAGCCATGCTGACCACTCAAAGAAAAACACATTTACTCTAAAATGCAGCCTCAAAAACAAACCCCCTTTTACAGCCAGATTCAATGCAGCAAACAGCGTGACTTCCACACTGGGCAACCATAACCTGTGGGATGTGCTGGCTTATGGGGCAAGGCGCAGAGTAAACAAACAGAGTGCAGCGTTTAGGGCTAAAAGTGTTTACTTGTAGCATAAGGCAATAAATGCATATATAGTTACATTATTGCAAAAAGGAAAAAAAACAAACCATAAGCAGAGTTTCGTTCCTTGGTTCCATCAGCAGATGTGAAGAACACCATGGCCTACACAAACAGCCAGGCGTGTATAGGCTATACACAGGACCAGATCACATACAGGAACATGGCAACAGGACCAGAAGTCAAGAAGCATAGACCCATAGTTCACAGCTGAGATATACACTTGTTTCAGCATTCTGATTGGATGTACGTTAGGTGTGACACACACCAGGCCTAAAGCATAGGCCATAGCAGTGCTGCATCTCAGCAGGCATGTGACTCCCCCCTCCCTGCTCCACACAGAGCAAGACTTCCCACAGAGGAAATCAGGAGACATTATTCCCATGAGAATGTGTAGGCACTAGCCATAACATTACACACGTGATAGTTGTTATCAGGCCACCTGCACTGCACGTCACCACGAGAACAGAGCGGAATAATAGTAAACATAAAAATTACACAGTACACAGTGAAGAAAGCTATTTGATTTTTTTTATACAGAAACCTCGACAGGTTTCTGCTAGTATATCAGGTGGAGGATATGGCTAGAGGGGCCTTCATCCAGCTGCAGCTGGTACACCAATTGCAACCCTACCTGATGCAGGAGGACCTGGCTACAGTAAGTCATGCCCTCATCACACCCAGCTGGACTACTGCAATGTGCTTTACATAAGGATGCCTTTACAGACTATTTGGAGATTGCAGCTGGTCCAGAATGCAGTGGCCCACATACTTACTGGCTCCCAGAGGTGGGAGCATATAACACCAGTTTTGTAGGCCCTGCACTGGCTGCTGATAGGTTTCTGGATACAATTTAAGGTGCTGGTGTTGACTTATAAAGCCATTCATGGTTTGGCACCTGGGTGCTGCAGGACTGACTCCTCCAACCAGAGTTGGACAAACTATTAGATCTTGTACAGAAGGGCTGCTGGTGGGGTTACTACCCTTTTTTTACTACCCTTCTGGGAAGTAAAAAAAAGGGGGTGAGGCTAGGAGGGTCTGCTTTTCTGTGGCAGTTGTGTCACTATGGAAAGACATCTCCTTGGATATCAGACTTGCCCCCTCCTTGTTGGTTTTCAGAAAATTAGTGAAAACTGAATTATTTCAGAGGGCAGAAAAAAAGCAGGAAAAAATATATAATAATGAATGGGTGGATGTTTGAATGAATGATATTAGATTGCCATGTTTAAAGATCATAAGACTTCTCTTGGATCAAACCAATGGTCTAAGCCATCCTCCTCTTCCCATGGTTTCCAACAAGCATTGCTGAGATGTCCTCAAACGGCATTTGAAAGGACTACACTCCCTCTCATTATCCTTTAACATCTGACATTCAGTTGTTAACTGTCTCTGAATATGGAGGCTCCCATTTAGCCATCATGGCTAATCACTGCCCTGAGAACTGGCCTAACCATACCTCTTTATTTCACATTTGATGAAAATGTGCTTTATGTTTCCTGTAGTAAATATGCTATCAAATCCAGTGGACTTCCTGCCACCCCAATTAAGTCACCCTAATACTTTATCATTTCCTTAATGGAAACATGTTCCAGCCAACTGAATTATTTACTATATCTATATTCCACTTTTCTTCTGTTATAGAATTTGGGATGTTATCTAGGTATCCAAGCTAATTTAGATTTGCTGAAACTCCTGCTTCTTTGACTTTCAGATCAGGTTGAGGAATGAGCTCATGAAAGTTATATGGCATCACTTAGGCCTATGGCTAACGGCGTATCACTCACAAGCTACAGAATTTGCTCCCTGAGGAGGTATGCTCGGCTCCCAATCCCCCAGAACACATAAAAGCTTTCCCCAACCTTTTAATCATTCTAATGACAAATTTTAATTTTGGTTTTAATTGTAATGATTTTGTTTTATGCTTGTATGTTTTTATTACTGTAGGCTGCCTTGAGTGTTGGAATCAACAGAAAGGTGGGGCATGCATTCAGTAACAAAGAGATAAAGTTGTCCTCTTATTTATCCTAGTGTAAATCTTACTGAAGTCAGCAGGCTTACTTTAGAGTAGACATGTCTAGGATCCCACTGCATGCCTTCTTTCCTGGACCCTTCCTGGACTTCCTGCTTCTCTGTTTTAAGCCAGAAAGGCAGTAATAAAGCATCTCCTTTCAGGGTCCTTTTGTAGTGGCATTTTTCCTCCTCCTGTTTAATGATGTTGAAAATTCAATGCTGTCTTCCAAGCAGCATTTAGAAATTCAACACTGGAAGGAGGAGAAGCTAGTACTCTAAGCATCAGTGTGTTGCTTCATCCACTGAAAACAAACACCCACTTTTTCAGGGAAAGTCTTGCTATAACTTAATAAGTAGCAGAGGACTGAGATGCACACCAATTCCACCTCCCTGAAATCTACTGAAAAATATTTTGCTTTCATTCCATCACTTTTGCTTTCTTTCACTTTTTCTCTTTCACTTTCCCCCTTTCTCACCAGCACTAAGCTCCAATCTGGACTCTGGCTGCTGGCAAATTGTTTTTTGATGGCTGACTCAGTATAACTGAACTCAATTTGCCTTTCAAAAGCAGCTAATAGTTGCAGTAAAAAATCCATTTTCACTTGTGATTGAATTTGACTGAGGCTCAATCAATAAACGAATGGAGTGTTTCACACACTGTATGGAGCAGACGTTACCAGGGTAACTGGGTAAGTGAACATGGTTGGTTTAATCTCTTTGTACTTGTGGTTCTGCTGGAATTGGTGACTGCTATCAAAGCCCCACTAGAATTCAAGCAGGTTGTTTTCAAGGTAGGTAAATTACGAATCCAAGGCATAACTAATCCTGACTGTGCAAAGGAAAATGGGGGAGGTCAGCCAATGTAGTATGTGGTCCAGAAATACTGCCTTTTATGTGTAATTTACCTAGCAACACCTGTTGGATCAAACCAGCATAATTCCTTTTTGTACATGCTAAAGTAAACTGTCCTCCCAAGGCAGAAACATTTTAGTAGCAGCTAATAAGCCACATAAGATATTCTAATGCTTGACTCTCCAAAATGTCTCTCTGTATGTACGGGTATGTGTTCATATACAGAAATGTGTCCTTGTGTGTGTGTGTGTGTGTGTGTGTGAAGAGATGAGATGAGGTTAGATAGACACACACACACACACACACAACAATATTTATAATCTGCCCAATCCTAAGTGACTCCAGAGCATTTATGACAAAATCAAGTGCAAAAGACAAAACCAAAGTAAAAACTCAGTGTAAACAGATAAAGTAATACAATTAAAAGCCATTATTATGCATTATTGATTATGTGCCATCAATTTATGTCAGTTCTTAGCAATTACATAGATTTTCTTCAGGATGATCTGTCCCTAACCTGGTCCTTCGGATCCTCCAACAATCACCACTGTAATTGAGTCTATCCACCTTGCCACAGATCATCCTGTTCTCTTTCCTTGCACCTTTCCTAGCATTATAGACTTCTCCAGAGAGCTAGATTTTCACATAATGTCTCCAAAGTAGGATAGTTTGAGCCTGTTTATTTGTACCCTGAGTGAGAACTCTGGGTTGATTTGGTCGATGATCCATTTGTTTGTTTTCTTGGCTAACCATGATATTCTCAGGCATCTTCTCCAACAACTATGTTCAAAGCCAAGAAGCCTCTTGCCCTTCCAGAAGTCTGTGAAGACCTGGCTTTTCCCCCAGGCATTGGGCCAGGATGTTGGTTGATCCCAATATGGGTGCAGATGTGTTGGAGGTTTGCTATGGTGTCTCAATTAATGTATGATGGATGTTTTATTTTTGCTTTGTTGATTTCAAATTGAACTTGACCATAAAACTCATCAACCTCCTCTTCTTTTGCATCAGTGGTTGGAGCATAAACTTGGATAATTGTCATATTAAAGGGTTGTCCACAAAGTCTAATTAATAATATTCAGTCATTGATTACATTGTAGTCAAGTTGCTATGTCCTTCCTAACTATGAAAGCAACACAGTTCCTTCTTTGATTTTTGTGTCCTGAATAGTAAACTGTATGATCTTCTGACTGAAATTGTCTAATTTCACTCCTTTTCAATTCACTACACATATCAGTGTATAGTCAATTCATTTCATCTTTCACTATGTTGAGCTTTCCCAGTATTCATGTTTCTTATGTTCCATGTTCCCACTGTAATTTTGTCTTTATAGCTTTGGATTTTCTTTCCTGCATGGCAACATCAACAACTAGCCACATGATAAACACCATTAATACTCCAAAAGATCCTCAGCTCTTCCTCAGTAGTAAGTTGAGAGCCATCTGACATGAGAGGCCCATCATCCAGTACTATGATATTGTGCATTTTGCATTTTTTGGTAAAATATAGAAGTGGTTTACCATTACCTTCTCCCATAGTATAAAATGCTGCTTTTGCCATTGTCACTAAAGCAATCATCTGCCTCTATTATTGTCCTATGTCATTGTTACCCAATGTAGGTGCCTACTTGCTTTATCTGGGCAGCTGGAATGACTTTTATGCTTTAGGTGACCCTGCTGGGACTCTTGGCTTCACCCCTGGCATTCTTTCCTCATACCTCCCAGGAAACCCCCCACCCACCCCCATGATGAGCCAGCATACCAAGACTTGGTGGGATTAAACATTTAAGGCACCCTTAAAACTAAAGTAATCTAATAAAAGGGCAAAAGACATACCACAACAAAAATGTATATCCCTACTCCCTTACTCCATTTTTCTGATTCTGGAAAAAAAATCTAGATCTACTTAGGCATTATAAAAGATACATACACAGGATTTCATGCAGTGTAGCCAAATTGGGGTTCATGCTTTTATGGAAACCAAAGCACATACAGCGGCTAAAGTCCTTCATTTACACTGAATGCATTGACATTTTTGAGAATGCAGCATCCCAGACACAATATTAATTATTTAATTGGCTAATTAACTAATTAAATGCTAATAATAATAATAATAGTCAAAAAAATTTAGGCCTCTTTCCAACAGTGCTTTCAGAACAATAACTTACAATAAATTAATTAAAAATCATAATATAAAGAAAACTAATAAGAAAAAAAAACATCTCAAGCAAAGAAGACCACAGTCAGCTAAGTTAAAGGCATAAAGTCTCATGTGGCAAGCAGGTGCAAATAAAAAAAACCACCCTCCTAGTACCAGAAGAAAATGTGAAAGGCACCTCTCAGGGAAGCAATTTTGAGTAATGGGGCATCTCAATAGAAAAGGCCCTGATTATTGTCCCAGAAAGGTACAGCAACTAAAGTAGAACCATTAAAACAAGGAACCACATGTGAGATTTGAAAACCATTGATATGAAAAATGGGTGTTCTAGGTGATGGGAAAATAAACTGCCTTATTGACTACATGATAGGTTGGAAGCTGTTAGGGGCCTGGGCAGGGGTGTCACATATAAAAGAGGTGGGACTTTGATTACCCAGTCACAGCAGCCATCTTAACTTTTGAATCCCCTGTGGATATCCCTGGAAGCTCTAATGGAAAACAATCATTGTTCCTGCCCTGCCACCTACTTTTTAAAGGCATATTATCTCCTGATGAAGTTGCTTTAGATCAGAGAAGAACCCACTCCCATTTGTTGGATCCCCAAGAATAGGACAAATGACATTACTAGTTCAGAGTTTCAATCATAGTTGCACTTTTGGGGAGTTTTTACACTGTGATAAGTGTGTTAAGGCTACTGGAGTCTTAAAGCACCTCATTTCTTTCCTTTGCCTCTGAATTTTGGAGGTAGAATTTGGTATCCTGGAGGCTGCCCAAAAAGGGCTCGAGATTGTGTCCTGCCTGTAAGCAAGCAAGTTCTTCATCCCTGCCTTTAAACTTACTTACAGTAACTACTTGTGTCTTTCCTCCAATAAGGAAACTTGGTGTGTGTAGGGGGGGTGGGGAGAGGAGAGGAGATTGTGTGCATATCTTCAGTTCTCTTAACTTGTATAAAATGTTCTGTTTATCAGCAAAAGAAAGTATTCCCATTAATCTCACAAGCCATTTCTGCCATCTCCAGGATTCTGTCTATTGGAGAGCTGAGTAGGAGGAAGGGGAAAACGTTGCCTTTCATCTATCCAAGAAGAAACAAAAGCTGTGACAGTTGTGCCTGAGAAATCTGTAGCACTCGTGAGGCAGCCTGGGGGTCATGGCTTTGTTTCTTGACATGTCTGGGTCTCCTCAACACTGTAATTTCAATGTCAGTTCCACTAAAATCCCTTCATGTATGTACTGGAAGAAATTCACAGTACAGCAGGTAAAAATGCAGCAAAGTAAATCATTGCATCTTCCCCTGTGAGCAGATATCTGCTGGAGGCAATCTGTACAATTCCCACCCAGCTGTATTTGGCCAAGTGGACATCATCACACAGTGCTGAAGAATAGAGATGCTTCAGTGGCCAAGATGTCAGACTTGGTAACAGGCCTTGTGGAGTTGGAATTAATTTAAGAAGAAATGCCTTGGCAAAGTCTCCTAATCCAAATGTGCACATATTGGTGAAAATATCTATAGAATGAGGGAACATATCCCCAAAACATCAATTTTGGATATTCTGATGTTGCTATGTGATAACTCAGTATCTTTACTATCAGTAAGCTGTTGAATCTATATGGAAGCTTTGTGTTCCCTGTTATCTCACACTGAAACACATATCTCTCAAGGCATTTGCAGGCTACTTATCTATGTTAGTAAATTAGCCCTTCAAAACACAAATGACTGCTGGCACAAATGTGATACTAGAGGATGTGTTTCTTGGTCCACTGTAATCCTGACTTTATATTGCCAGAGGACATGCTGTTTTTTGCGGGGGGGGGGATTGTTTGTTTTGTTTCATAAAAGAAAGTGTGGTATAGTGGTGAAAGTATTGGATTAGGTCTTGAGAGACCCAGGTTCAAGTCCAACCTCAGCCACAGAAATTCATTGGATTACAGTACTTTGGGCCAATCACTCTCTCTAAACCCAATCTCCCTCACTGGTTTGTTGTCATGGAGATAAAACAGAAAGAGCTCATAGTAAATTGCCTTGAGCTCCTGGAAGAAAGGTGAGATAAAAATGTAACAAACAAATGTAATCAACATGCACAAGCCAAGCCTGTGTAACTGGCACGGTTTTATCTGGAAAGAAAAATGACATCATTAGGTAGCCCCCAAAAGGGACAACAGTGCCTATGAGATTTCAGAAAATGGGAGCTTTATTTGAAAACAGAATTCATGAGATAATGATTGCACATAGAAAAAGAATAACTAGAGGAGGATCAGTCTGAAGGAGATTTGGGTGTGACTGACTGGTCTGAAGTTGGCCATGGAGAAGAGGCTGGGTGAAAAAGTTACAACATGAGTTAGAAAAAGGAACTGGAAGAAGGATATGTAAACCTTATGGTGAGGAGAATCCTTCAGCTTTGTGGAATAGAGAATGGGAGTGATATGAGCACCATAAAAGGAATTTTGGGTGGGAGGAAATAAAGAGGAATGCTGTGGCCTCCAGAACTACCCTGTTGTATTGTAGGCAGATATAGGCTGCCTATGAGTACTTTACAAGTGATGCATAAAATCATTTGTAGTCCTAGGAGAGGTGATATCTGAGTAAATATAATGTTTAACTAAGAGATCTTAGTGGTATAAAACGTCCAGGAGAAATCGTCTGAAATACCAGGGCACACACTATATAGTATAATGAGATGTGGCTTATCTGCAGGCAGCAGCATCCATTATTAGCTAAAATGATGGCATATACATAATGATGTTATTGTGTAACGGACCCAACTTAGTACTTGTGTCATGATATCAGATGCAAATATGTAAATTGATTCATCTGTATCATGAAGTCATGTTGTGCATCATCATTTGACCTCCTACATTCACCCCACCACTGATGCCTTTGGCTGTGGGTTTTGAATACATTAGAATGGCAGGAATGTTTGGCTTAACAGTCTTCAGTGCGCAGAGTACTATGATAACTAAACAAGCTACGGCTTCCTTCTTGGTTCAGGTTATTAAAAGTCATAGCAGGCACTGGTAGCAGTACAAATACTGCAAAATTAAGTCATTGTCAGTTACATCCTGTAGCTATAACCCACTCTACTGCAGTGAAACAACATGGACACAGAAAATGTCTGGTATCTGGAATGTTCTATTGATCTGCAGATCAATATAAGAACTTGGCTTGGTTCCTAAAAAAAAGTTATCTTAAGAAAGTTCATGAAAGGAATGTTCTCTGTCTCCTTTCATCCTCAGAAAACGTGTCTTCTCCCCCCACCCCCAAACATATGGCAATAGGAAGCTCTTGTGAATAATGTGGGATTTGGTGTTTGGGGCTCCTGGGGTGGGGAAGAAATCACCCATAATCAGATGGCTGTCCTAAAATAAATTAGCTTTAGAAAAGTATTCCTGTACTTCAAGCTCACTGGACTAAAAGCAATAGACTTGCCATCATTCTTTCCAGGAATCTGTGATTGCAAATTCAGAAGAAGCTCCCTTAATTCTCCAACCATTTCCTTCTAATGTTTGATGGTGAGGGTGGGGAACACACCAGGCCACAACCTCACTGACTGCTGCCTTTGGTCCTGATTTCATCTGTACTCTGCTGTGCCTGATATACATGTACAGTGACGATTCCAACTACTTGACAATTACCTCATCTTCCTTGACTTGTCTTGCTCTATCAGGAGTGGATTTTTTTCTGCCTAGGCTGGCTGATTTCCTTATGTGAACTTTTAAAATGTATTATTTATTTATTTATTTATTTATTCATTCATTCATTCATTCATTCATTCATTCATTCATTCATTCATTCATATTTATATGGCCACCCATCGCACTCAATGTGACTCTGAGCAGCATACAAATAACCTTACAGAGGAGTTGAGGGAGATGAAACAAGAGAAGAGATGTCACGAGTGCCTCTGGTGCTCAACTAAGGACAAACTTGACCGAACATGGGTTAGAGCCACTACTCAGGCCCACCTTGTGGCAGTAAGGGTGGCAAAGTGCTAGTACTTCTCTGCCCTTTTTGCGTTTTGCAGATTGCCACCCCACAGCCCTGTTTCGGGTGACACGAGCCCTCTTGGGTAAAGGGAGCCCAGGAAACCTTTTTCAGGGACATGCAGAGGAATTTGCTCAGCATCTGTCAGACAAATTCACTTAGATTCAGTCACAGTTGGATGCTGGCCTTGCTGCAGGTCTGGAGGATACGCCTAAGGTAGAGTCTCGCCCGGTTATCAGGGAATGGGGCAACCTGAGGAAGTGGACAGGGTCCTTAGGACTGTGAGCTCAGCCACCTGCCCCTTAGATCCATGCCCCTCCTGGCTTGTGAAAGTGGCTTGGCGGGTGTCATGTGAGTGGGTTCTAGTGGTGGTGAATTCTTCTTTGACTGAGGGGGTTGTTCCTTTATCTCTTAAGGAGGCCTTGGTTTGCCCCCTCCTCAAGAAGCCATCACTGGACCCCACAATACTGGACAATTTTTGGACAGTATCCAACCTCCCCTTTTGGGGGAAGGTGATTGAGAAGGTGGTTGTGCAACAGCTTCAGAGGACCTTGGATGAAGTGGATTATCTGGATCCTTTTCAGTCAGGATTCAGACCGGGTATGGAATGGAAGTGGCATTGGTCACACTTTTGGATGATCTCTGGCGTGGGCAGGATGGTAGCAGTGCATCCATTCTTGCCTTACTTGACCTCTCAGTGGCTTTCGATACCATCGACCATGGTATCCTGGATCGACTCAGAGGATTGGGGGTGGGTGGCACAGTGTTGTGCTGGTTCACCTCCTTTCTCCAGGGTCAATTCCAGTTGGTGGTGATTAAGGAGGAGAGATCTCACTCTTGGCTCCTACTGTGTGGGTTGCCACAGGGGTCAGTGCTCTCTACTCTCTTATTCAACATCTACATGATACCACTGGGTGAGCTCATCTGTCACAATGAGGTGAGGTATCATCAGTATGCTGATGATACCCAATTGTATATCTCTGCTCCTGGCAAATTAAGCAATGCTGTGGATGTCTTATCCTGGTGTCTGGAGGCTGTGAGGTTTGGATAGGGAAAAACAGGCTTCAACTGAACCCTGGCAAAACTGAGTGGCTTTGGGTTTTGAGGCTGTCCGGTTCTAGTACTATAGCATCTTTGGTGCCAGATGGGATTGCACTGTCCCAAACAGACCCTATGTACAATCTGGGGGTCCTCCTGGACTTTTGACTCCTGCTTGATGAGCAGGTGGCAGTTGTGGCTAGGAGGGCCTTTGCACAACTTCATATTGGGAGCCAGTTATACCCATTCCTAGATTGAGGGGCCCTACTCATGGTCACTCATACCCTGGTCACCTCCCACTTGGACTACTGCAATGCGCTATACATGGGTCTGCCCTTGAAGAGTATCCTGAAACTTCAGCTGGTGCAAAATGCAGCAGTGTCAGCAGTTATGTGTGTTTCTGGTAGAACACACATTACACCTCTGCTTCACAAGCTGCATTGGTTACCAGTTTGTTTCTGGGTCCAATTCAAGGTGGTGGTGTTGACCATTAAAGCCCTTCATGGCATGGGACTGGGCTATTTGAGGGACCACCTCTCCCTGATTTCATCTGCCTGTTCCACCAGATCCAGCAGAGAGAGCATGTTATAGGTTCCGTCGTCTAGGGAGCTACATTTGGAGGGCCCTAGGCAGCAGGCATTTTCTGCTGTGGTACACACTTTGTGGAACCTTCTCCCCCGTGAGGTGAAGTTGGCCTCATCACTTCTGAGCTTCCCTCAAGACCTGGTTATGCCAGCAGGCCTCAAGGCCTCAGGGGACGGTAAACTAATGAGGTCACTCCATTATTATTAACATCCCTTCATCTATGTCGATGAAGGTTCTCAGTCATCCAGGTGGAACAGTCTGTAGCTTGAATCATGTCAACTGGATTTCTATTTTCTCAGTGGAAACGTTTCGCTCCTTATCCAAGAAGCTTCTTCAGTCTGAGCAAAGTTAGTAAGGGAATCCTTAAATATGTTTCTAGGGTGGCTGTGTGACCTTGCACCTGGGGCTAGGTCATGGTTATTTGAGATGTTTATTTCTAAGTCCCTTTGTCATCCAAAGGAGGATCGTTAAGATTACCATGCTGCTGTTTCACAATTTCACAAGCTCAACAGCAGCATGGTAATCTTAACGATCCTCCTTTGGATGATAAAGGGACTTAGAAACATCTCAAATAACCATGACCTAGCCCCAGGTGCAAGGTCACACAGCCACCCTAGAAACATATTTAAGGATTCCCTTACTAACTTTGCTCAGACTGAAGAAGCTTCTTGGATAAGGAGCGAAACGTTTCCACTGAGAAAATAGAAATCCAGTTGACATGATTCAAGCTACAGACAATCCCTTCATCTACTATTTTTTGTTTTAGCTCTATTTTTATAGTTTTTAATGTTTTTTGATAATTAATCAAGATAATGTTTTTAGGTATTGTTTTAGCTCTGTTGTATGCTGCCCAGAGTCGCTTGCTTTGTGAGATGGACAGCTATAAATTTGACAATAAAATAAAATAAATAAAATAAATAAAAACAATTTTAAAAACATTCAAAAGTACAAAAAATAATATTATTATAAAAGATTAAGAAAGTGCATCAGATTATAAATGATGGAGCCATCTAATCAAATTACCATTCCCTTGCAATTTCCAGGCCTGTTGACACAACCAAGTTTTAAGGGATTTCCAGAATCTCAGGACAGATGGAGCCAATTTCACCTCGGGGGGATGATGTTCCAGAGGACAGGTGCCGCAGCAGAATGATAAGGTTTAATTATTAATTAAATATAATAAAATAAAATAAAAATACAATAAATATTATTTATTTATAATTTATAATAAATAAATATTATTATAAAATAAAATAAAAAATAAAGCATGCTGGCTGGGGAATTCTGGGAGTCGAAGTCCACACATCTTAAAGTTGCCAAGTTTGAAAAATACTGCTCTATAGGGATGAGCCTAGATTGTATTACCAGCTGGCAGAATCTTGAAGAGGCTGCCATACTGACACCAGCACATCCCTAATTACACTGTATCTTTGCATAAATTTTAATTGTAATCTGCTTTGGGAACCAATCTGAGCTGGAAAACAATACAAATAAAACATACCTTTTGGCTAGAGCTCCTGCTGTTAATAATGAATGAGTGAAAATCATAATCTCTCTTGGGATGCAAATGCTGCTTTTTGGGTGTTACATCAGAAGCATCAATCCTGTAATGAGGTGGGTTGAGATGCTGCTTTAAGTGATTGATTTTGGAGTCATGATTAAGTCCAAGTAGGAAACAGATGATAGACGAATACAAGGCCTGCTGGAAATGATGGAAACTGATCAAGCAGTCCAGAGATCAACACAGTTCCTTTTTAATTTAAATGAAATTTGAACAATGAAACCTGAATAGCCAGGTCAGTGGTATCTACATATGCTTGAGAAATTTAGTCTTTGTGAATTCTGATATAGACTCAGCCAATCATTTCTGAGACATCAGATCTTAGTTATCTGCCCCTTCCAGTGCTTCACAAATGTTCTAACATAGTTTTCTTCTCAAAAAAAAAATTAGAATGTAGAGGGAATACACAGTATATAATCCTATGACTCCTTGAACAGCATTTCAGTCTCAGAGATGGGAGTGTAACATTGGATCCCACCGGTGTGCTTGTCTCTGAAGTTCACCATTTCCAAATTCAGGAATTTCTGACTATGGCAAGCTTCAAGAGGGGGAATAATGGAGGCCCTGCTTCAGACATTGTTAGAGCATTTCAGTTTCCTTTTAGGATTGCACTGCTATTATGTCTGAAATATATAGGATTCCATTTCAGAAGTGCTTGTTTTAAGAGAAAATGCATGTAGAAATGTGTATTTTGAAATAAAATACATTTAAAATTATATAGTTACTTAGATATTCTGGAGTATTTGGAGCAACACAATGAAAAACAAGCTGCATTGATATTCTTAGATGCAGAGAAGGCCTTTGACAATTTGAACTGGGCTTTCTTGTTTAGAGTTCTGGAACATATGAATCTTGGAGATAATTTTATTAAATGGGTAAGATCGATTTATACTTCTCAGAAAGCACAAATAATTGTTAATGGAGAACTAACAAAAACTTGTGAGATTCAAAAAGGGACAAGGCAAAGATGCCTATTTTCTCCACTCTTGTTCATTTTAGTTCTTGAAGTACTGAATGGAGACATAAGACAAGGTGAGAGAATCATGGGAGTTTAAAAAGAAACTTATAAGTTAATTTGCATTTGCAGATGACCTGGTGTTAGTTTTGGAACACTAGAGGGAGTAGAATTAATGGGAAAATTAAAGGACTTTGATATGCTAGCAGGTTTTAAGATTAACAATCAGAAGACCAAGATGTTAACAAAAAATATGAAATTAGAAGATCAAATAGAACTGGTAGATAAAACTGGTTTGAAGATTGAGAAAAAAGTAAAATACTTGGGTATTACTATGACAAATATGAATTGTGTGCTACTTCAAAATAACTATGTTAAGATATGGAATGAAATTAAGAAGGACATGTTAAGATGGGAGAAATTAAAATTGTCACTGTTAGGGAGAATTTCTGTAATAATAATGAATGTTTTGCCTAGGATGATGTTTTTGTTTCAGACAATACCTCTTTTGACAACCGATGTACCATTCAAACAGTGGAGAAAAGATATATCTAAATTTGTATGGCAAGGGGAAAAAAACAAGTTAAATATAAAGTGTTACAAGATGCAAAGGAAAGAGGAGGACTGGGTTTATCAGATTTGACATTGTATTTTGCAACATGTTGTTTCATTTGGCTGAGAGAATGGATGTTGCTGAGAAACAAGAGACTTCTAGAGTTAGAAGATCATGACCTGATATTTGGATGGCATGGATACTTATGGTACGATAAAGTTAAAATTAATGTGGATTTTAAAAATCATTTTATTAGACGTGCCATATTGAGGATATGGAATAGATATAAACCCAGGTTGTACCCAAAAACACCTCTGTGGATTTCAGCTCAAGAAGCATTCTATAGAAGAGAAACAGCAGGCAAAGACAAATGGTTAACACATGAGAAATTATTGGAAAACCATCAAAGGAAATATAAGAGTAAATCAAGAGAGCAACTAATAGCAGAAGGATATAGTTCTCAGTGGCTTTCCCATTTACAGTTATCAGAAAGATTCAAAATGGATAAAAAGACTTATGGTATGGAGCAAAGTAAGAGAATTTGAAGTACAATTGTGCACTGATGATGAACGTGTAATTGCTAAAATGTATAAACTTTTGTTGAAATTTGAAACAGAGGAAGAACAGGTTAAAGAATGTACGATAAAGTAGGCTAAGAATTTTGGTTATAATATACAGATGGAACAATGGGAAAATACATGGTTAAAAGGGTTGAAATTTACATTATGTTATGATCTTAAAGAGAATTTTTATAAAATGATGTATCAGTGGTATATGACGCCAGAGAAAGTATCTAGAATGTATACAGGTAGTCCTTGACTTATGATCACAATTGGGACCAGAATTTCCATCGCTAAGGGATGTGGTCATAAAGTGAGATGTCACGGGATCGCATCACTTAGCAACGGCAGTCCTGGCAATCCCCGTTGCCATCATTAAGCAAATGTTACCGGTCGTTAGCCGAGGACCCACCCCAATCCAAGCCATTCCAGGCTTGGTCCCTCCCAGCCCTGAGCCTCAGTAATGTAAGGGACTGCCTCCAACTCCCCCCACCCGCCTATCTCCCCCCTCATATCTCCCCTTTTGGCCGGTCTGCACCCGGCCTTGCGGTGCACCAAGCAGCCCCAGAACCACGTGGCTCTGGGGCTACTTGCCATGTCCCGAGAAGCCACAGCCACCGAAGCCCAGTCCCAGCCGCAGTCACCCCCACCACCCTGCACTCCAAGACCCTGCCGCCCTGCACTCTGCTGCCTCAGCTGACGTTTGCCGTCTTCTTGCTCCCACTGTTGATGAGGAGTGCCCAGCCCGGCTGCGCTGGGCTGGGCTGGGCTTCAGCTGCAAAGAAAAAAAAAAGCCAAAAGCAGCCCCAGAGCACCGGCACACCGGAAAGCCCCTTCATGCTGTGGGGAAAAAATATATGAGGGGAGAGATAGGCGGGTGGAAGGCGTTGAAGTGCCCCCATGGTTGTAAGTGCAGGCGGACTGCCAAGCGTGCGAATTTTGATCATGTGGCCACAGAGGCGCGGCTCGGCCATAACTTTGGGCACAGGTCATAAGTCCCTTCATTCAGCACTGCTGTAACTTCAAACTGTCACTGAACGAATGGTTGTAAGTTGATGACTACCTGTAAAGGCATTTCAAATGTATGTTGGAAATGTGAACAACATGAAAGGACATTTTTTCATGCTTGGTGGACATGTAAAAAAGCTTTAAAAGTTTGGATTCCAATACATACATTGATAGAGCCAGTCTGGTGTAGTGGTTAAGGCATCAGGCTAGAAACCGGGAGACTGGGAGTTCTAGTCCTGCCTTAGGCACAAAGCCAGCTGGGTGACCTTGGGCCAGACACACTCTCTCAGCCCTAGGAAGAAGGCAATGGCAAACCACTTCTGAAAAACATTGGCAAGGAAATTGCAGGGACTTGTCCTCTCAAGCTTTGTTCAGGTGCTGCACTGCAGGAAAAAAAACCATTCTTTGCTCCATTTTCAAATAAAATGGTGCAGAGCCAGAAAGGGGGAAAAAAGTAATTCAGCTCTTTAGATGAACAAATATCACATGATCAGTTTTGCCAGTAGTCAGCGTCAAACTGATTCAACATCATGTTGTGGAGGTACCTTCAATGTGTAAACTCAAAGTGAATTATTTGTTAGATGTATATTCCACCTTTCCTTTAGGAGCTCAAGGTGGTATACATAGCACAGCCTTCTCCAATTTTTCCCAGAACAACGTTTGATGATTATTTGGGCTAAGGGACAATGATTGACTCAAAAGTTATCCAGTGAGCCTTGACTTCCGGTGGGAAAATGGCGAACTGAACAACCTTGCCCATGAGCTCCGTGAGCAGAGTTGGCATTGTGGCATTTTTTCGGGCACAGGCAGGCTTTTCCTGTAGCCCAAAGCGTTTTTCCGGAGTAAGGAAAATGCTGGGAATTGACCCATTTGTCCTCCAGACAGTGAATTGTAGCCAGGAGAGCGTGGACAGCATGCGCGTTCGAACGGTAAGACTTCACCGGGAGGCTGGGATTTCATCTTTTTCCGAGCTTATCCATTACTATTTCTTGTAATAAATTTGAAGGATGGATTGTTTTCCTACACGTTGGATTTGATGTTTTAAATGTTTTAAATTTTTAGCTTTCTGTTCACTTTCTCTGGGACTTGTTTGCTTTCCTTTCCTTTGTCAATTTCAGAGGGAAGTTTTTCATTAAGTCATTAACTTTTATTTCTGTGAGTTTTATCTTTGTGAGTTAACTATTTAGGAGGCGCCTTGGTTTGCTGCCTGAAGTATGGAAGATTTTAAAGAAGATTTCTTAGAATTCCGTTCTGAGCGTAAACAGACTTTTAAAGAAATCCTTTCAGAGTGTTGTCAAGCTGTTTTGCAGTGTTCTGGACATTGGAGAAGAGATTGTTGCTAAAATGTGTCATCTGACTGGAAGTGCTACGATGGAAGATGAAGATTTTGGTAAAGATGGGGACTTTGTTGCTGTTACTGAGATTGAAGTAATGCCAGCTGAAGGTTGTGGTTTGGTGTTGAAGGGGTTAAAACGACAGTCTGAGTTTAAAACTGCACAAGGACTTGCTACGCTGGGGAAATGTTATGACTGTGTGGGATGTGTGGGAGTCTTTTTTTCTGCTGAGAAGACTGTATCTCTGGAGGCAGTTGGGCTGTGGGATTTTTATATTAAAAATGCCTTTTGTGTAATGGGGAAATATGTAAATGCTCTGGTATATTTTGAGGAGGGGTAAAAAATTAAAAATGTGTAATTGGACTAATAATGAGGTTATCATTATGTCATTTTTTAATGATTTGGACTAAGATTTACAGGATTTTTGATTTGTAAGATTTAAAAGTTATGGATAAGATATAATATTTTATATTTTTTTAGGTTTAATAGGGTTAAGATTGTTGTAGTTTTTATTAATTACAAAGGCAGACAATTTATTTGATTTTATAATTTGATGTTTATTATAGTAGACAGAAACATACAGAATAGTGGTAGGAAGGAAATAATTAAATGGATGATGTTTTATGGAGGAGGGAAATTGAATTAGAAATATATATATATATATATATATATATATATATATATATATATACACATACATACATACACACACACACACACACACACACACATTTTTTATATAAGGGGAAGGAGCAATTGTATTAGTGATTTATATATGTGTTAAGGGAAGGATTTATAGAAATGATGTGATCTTGGTTTGATATAGAAAAAGGGTTTGATTATGGTAACTGTTGTATATTCTTGCTGTAGAAAGTTGGAAGTCACTTTTGTATGTAATCTTTCAAAATTCTTTTTTCTTGTGTTTCACACTTTTTAGTTTCTTTTTCTTTTTCTTTTTTGTTTGCTGTTTTTTGTTTTTCTGTAGTTTTTATCTTTGTTTCAAATATAATAAAAAACTTTACCAAAAAAAAAGTTATCTAGTGAGCCTCCATGGCTGAGAATGGACTTGAACCCAGGTCTTCCTGGTCCTGATCCAACAGCTTAAACACTATACTACACTGTACACATATACTGGAAATAGGAATATATAGGGGCTGTAGGGATACAAGTTCAGGCCTCAGAGGTTACATGACATTTTGTTATACATCACCTGATGAGAATGAACTTTGTGTTCATCCATGAAGTCTTTGCTCCAAGTCTGAACTCAACACATATTTATAGGATTTTTCTTCTTTTATCAACATTTTCAAATAACATACATTTTCATACAGAACTCTTGACATTTGATATGTCTATGAAGGTTCTCAGTCATCCAGGTGGAATTGTCTGTAGCTTGAATCATGTCAACTGGATTTCTATTTTCTCAGTGGAAATGTTTCGCTCCTTATCCAAGGAGCTTCTTCAGTCTGAGCAATCAGTCTTGACATTTGATATTACTCAGGTTTCCTTTTTTTGATCATATTGTCTCTGAGATATCATTATAACTAACTGGTCAGAACTCTGCCCCTAAAATATTTCTTCTCAACTTATTTCATTTCATCATTGTAAACCATATTACTAAATAGCTCTTCCGTCAGTATCTAATCCTTATTAATGCTACTGCTTTTTTTTCAAGAGCAAAGTGCAGGTATGTAAAATGTAATCTTGTTAAGGTAAAGGTAAAGGTTCCCCCGCATAGTTGTGTCCAACTCTAGGGGCCGGTGCTCATCTCCGTTTGTTAGCCGAAGAGCCAGTGTTGTCTGAAGACGCTTCCATGGTCATGTGGCTGGCATGACGCACACGGAACGCTGTTACCTACCCACCGAAGTGGTACCTATTCATCTCCTTGCATTTGCATGCTTTTGAATTGCTAGGTTGGCGAGAGCTGGGGTGAGTGCGGGAGCTCACTCCGTCACGTGGGGCTAGAGTCTCGAACCTCCAAACTTGCAACCTTCCGATCGACAAGCCTGGCGTCTTAACCACTGAGCCACCACGCCCCCTAGTTAATTAATTAATTAACAGTAATCTTGTTACTGGCCTTAAAAATACAAGATAGTTAAGCACAGGGGGACAATAGATGGGGTCAACTAAAATGAATCAAGCTAAAATGAGGGTGAATCTAACTTCAACTTTCTCTCAGAATCCTTTGTGATCTATAAGCAATAATCAGCTGAATAACAAAAGGTAAAGCTAGTGAGACAGAAAGTTACACAAAGGTCAGGAAGGTATGAAATGCCTGAATAAGAATATATTAAGTAAGAGGGCAAATATCTAAGATGATAATAAATCAAAGAACCAAAAAGAGTAAATTCATTATCAGCCTTTCTTAATCCTTTCTGGAGATACCCAGAATTGGATTTGTTATTTTTTGCTGCCAAAAAAAAAAAAAAAAAAGTTCCAGCTCTGACATTCACTTCTTTCTGTGATTCACAGCTGGGCAGAGTGTCCTAATATGGACCAATTCTCAAAGCCAACTTCTCACCATCTATCAATATAGATACATACAGAGGTAGAAATCTGCTGACACTCAAATAAATCTCCAAGTGCTTTTTGGAAACCAATTACCCTTGAACAGTGGAATGAATATCTTTCATTACTTTACATTTAAAAATTGATTACATTAATTTACATCTAAGTTCATATTTTGTTTATGTAACTGATATACCTCTTTTGTAATTATATTTGTGTACTATATATGGTTAGTTTAAAGGATTAAACTAAGGATAGCAATGCATACATACACATATACACCTTCATACAGATGTCCAAATGCAATTCTTGCCTCCTCACATGTCAGCCTTCCCAGGTAGACCAGACAGGAAACACGACCGGATGAACTAATTCTACTTTATTGTGAGGCTACATTAACAGAATCTTGCAAGTCTGAAAGTACAATTCTCCCACCATCCCCTTTACAGTCCAAGAAGCTAGAACCCTTCTGAGCCTCTTGCTCCACCCACATTATGGGACCCAGGAAGGATGCCTTCTTAGTTTTTGGTACCTGCCCTTTGAAGCACCATTCCCCCCCACCCCCGAGATAAGATTGGCTGTGACCCTCCTGGCCTTTTGCAAGGCCCTGCCTTGTTGTGTTCCCAGGTGTGGGGGTCAGAAGGTCAGTTACAGCCCATGAGATGGTCATTTTAATCAATATCTGATTGGTTTTTACCTTGGCTGCTGGTTATGTATTTTATGTTGTTGCTGCTTTGTTTTTTAACAGATTTTATCTCCTAGAGTCGTCATGGTGAGATGGGCAGCCATATAAATTGCATAAATGATAAATAGGCAAATAAATAAATAAATACTGTTATTCCTAATAGATTATCTAAAGTTTGTACAAATATCATTCTGGACAAAAATATTGACTATGAATATTTAATATGTTTATATTTGCTTTATAAATATGTAGATGTAGAGGCACATTCAGTTTTCTTGTTTTGGTTCTTTTTGTTTTTGTCGAAGGTTTTTTCTCTCTTTCCCCTTTGTTTATTTTTTAGCTTTGCAAGAACTAAATATAAATAATAGCTCACCAGGGCTGTGGCTTCATTAATGGCTCCAAGGACTGCAGAAGGCATGATTGGTGATATGTTACCAGAAGGGGAGAGAACAATATTTTTGCCCCTCATTCTTTAGAGACTTGGAGAGAATTGTGCATTTTTTAAAAAAGAAAAAGTAAAACAACTCAACTCAACTCAACTCAAGATCATCGTTTTGCTGTTGGATGTCAGTCATGCAAACTAAGCGAGCTGGCTCTAGTGGTTGCAAAGAGGGAGTCACCCTGTCAGCCCTGGTTTTCCTCTCTCTGAGTTAGTTGCATTGCTTCCCATGTAGGCAGCCCAGTTGTTGTCTTAGGTTCAACTTAGGAGGTGACTCCAGTCCGAGGCAGGGATTTTATTAAGAAAATAAAATGACCAGAATAAAGATTTCTTCGTAAAAGAGATGTTTTGTTTCTTTTTCCTTCTGGAATCTATCTTATAATTTTACTTTGTCCTATTTTCTGTCCTATTCCTATTTTCTGTCTTACCTCTTTCTATATTCCTATCTTAGCTTATTTTATATTTTCTAAACTTATTTTCTCTTCTATGTTTACCTATATTCGCTGTAGTTCTCTAATCTACTCTTCTATATTCTACTGTTCTAAATTCCTCTAGTATGTATGTATGTATTTATTTATTAGATTTATCACTGCCTAACTCCCACAAGGGGACTCTGGGTGGTTTACAATAAAAATAAAAAAAATTATTTATTTATCAAATTTATATGATCTCCCATCTCATGAAAAGTGACTCTGGGAGGCATACAACAATCCAATAAAACAGTAGATGTATAAAACAGTCATTACCTAAAACCAATATATAATAATTATTAACAAACATTAAAAATTATAAAAGCATAACTAAAACAGAGAAAAAAAATAATAGATGAAGGGATGTTAATAATAACATAATATGCTGATCTCTTTTCTTAAACTTTCCATAACTCTGGCCCTCTGGAACTCCAGGCCTATGTATGACCTTCCCCAACCCCCTATGCTCCATAATCATTTACATGGCTTGCTTGCTGCTGCTGAAAAGTTGACAATGCTAGAAATTGCTCTTAGCTGGATGCTGGTTTCTTGACTACTCATTTCAGCTATCTCAGTAGTGGTGGCTGAAGTCTTCTGGCCCATCATGGAGTAGTGCTAGGGACTGCCTCCAACACCGCCATCTACTATTGCCGGCATTTTGGGCCACTATCTAGGACCATGAAACATCAGTGTTCCAGGGTGCCTGGAAATGTTTTCCTGTGCCTGGGTTGCTCTGAATCTGCCATCCTCTGGGTTTCTTCAAAAGACACACACCAGCACCTTGGTCAGCAGATTGTGCCAGAGTCTGATCTTGCCAGATTTTGCCAGCCCCTAATTGACTCCCAGCATTGCTGAGCTAATTTCCAGCATCCCTGGGCTTCAACTCTGAAGGCTTCCTTCTTCTTCCAGACACCCAGGCTTCTCAAAGAGGTTTCAACAATGTTCTCTCCTGACATAAATACTGCTTCAGTCAGCCATCACCTTAATATCCTTCCACACTTCCTCCTCTTCCTCTTCCTCTTCCTCTTCCTCCTCCTACCTCCTCCTCCTCTTCTTCTTCTTCTTCTTCTTCTTCTTCTTCTTCTTCTTCTTCTTCTTCTTCTTCTTCTTCTTCTTCTTCCTCCTCCTCCTCCTCCTCCTCCTCCTCCTCCTCCTCCTCCTCCTCCTCCTCCTCCTCCTCCTCCTCCTCCTCTCCCTGCTTCATTCTTTTCTGTTGTGATCACCATACTTCTGGCTTCAGCCAAAATTGGGCTACCTCACCCAAACAGGTAAAAGCAGTATCTTAAAGAGAAATGGGTGAGGAGGGATGAGTCACTGTGTGTTTTATTTTCACAGCTGCCATGTACCTTGGCGGCTGTGTGAGCACTGGCTGTGATGCCACAGCTCCCAGTAATATGTGAGGGGCATTGTATGGCTGCTGATCATGCCTCTTTATATAATCATAAAGGACTTGTAAGTGTTTTAGAAACAAGAACGAGAATTTTGTAGGCAGATATTGGAGGTAGGCCTGGTGAAGTCTATGAGGCTATTGTCCCAGTGTAGGATGTAGGGCCAATGAAAATAAAGGGCTATTAAAAACCAATTTATCAGCCAACTACAAAGCTGCTTATAGAATTTTGACATACGAGTTCTATGATTTTATATCTTGTTTTCTGTATGATTAATCCAGGCATATTCTCTCCTATACTGCCTCTGCTCTCACTGCACTGAAGGACATCTTCACGAGTTAGTCGCCATTTTTGTGAAATTAAATTAAATATACAATTAGCTTGAAGAGAATTCAAGGGCAATGCAGGGTTGAGCTGGCATGGTGATTAATTACAGCTGAGCTCCTGTTGTACAAGTTACCATTCATTCCTTTGTATGCACAGAAGGATTCTTACAGGTTGAACTCTGTCACAGTAAAAGACATTATCCTACAACTCAGAATAACGGAGATCTTTGATTGTACATAAAGCAGTCTAGAAATGTGTTATGCCAATAAATGTGTGTCCACATTTTGAAATACAATAGGGAGTAATGAGATTTTCCTTGTTTTGCATTGATAAAACATTGCAGAAAAGCAATCTTGATGTATGACTACATCAAGAATCTTTGCGTACAAGGCTTTATTGATGCACATAATGTACAGTAGTAACAGCAGACAAAACAGTTGTGATAGAATTACAATACAATTATATCAAGATCGTTCTTTCTTTTTTACAGTGTTTTATCAATATGTCCCCACAAATTATGTCAGGGAAGGGACAAGGACAAAGAGTTGAAAGTTTTTTGCAGAGCATCCCATCTTTTTCTGTCTCTTTGTCTCTTAATGTTTCATGGTTCTGGCCTCAATGGGAGAGCTCTTTCACATGATCCACAGCTGTGGTAGATGCCAGTTTTATTTCATCTTGCACCAGGCTCTAAAAGGATAGTTACGTATGTTTACTCTGGTTGCTTCACACCTCTGCTTTCTGAGTCCACTCTGGATCAGAGTGGCAAGTAAAATGGCATCTCTCACAGCAAGGATTCCCAGGAAAACAACTGCACTCTTCTCCCCTAGAAAGATTTCGGTTATTCAGCAGCACTTGAAAAACGCAAAGAAATTAAAAGCTATGGCAAAATGTGCATGCCTGGAGATTTGGCCATTTCTTTAAAAAATGGAACAAAAAATACTCTTGATGCACTGAATAATTTGGAATGCAAAAATCTAGGGAAAAATTTAGGGAGAGTTTTGGAAGGATCCCTAAAACAGACATTGCACATTTGTGGCTCTGTGACTCTATAACTATGCAGCCAAATTTTCTTGGAAGATACTTTCAAGTTCTCCTGGTTTTCCTGGTTGATGCTCAGCAGATCTGGGCTAATTAGGACTCTTGCCATCTCATCCTCTGCAGAGAAGAACATTCATCAGTTGGGAACTGAGTTTAAATCTACATCAGCAGAGAAAAAACAACCACCTTTCCCTAACTGTAATCCGTTTCCAGGGTTCCCAAGTATGACTATAACAGCTTTTTAGAGGAGGGAAAGATTGTTCTAATTATTTAAAACCATGAATGAAAGGAGGCATGTGGGGAAGGAATATACAAATATTTCAAATAAATTAGTATGCAAACATAATAGGACTGAACATTACAGGGTTGTTTCAAGGATCACAACAAGTGAAGTGCTTGTCTATAAAAAAAGCCATCATCATAATCATGATCACCATGAAAGAAGTCTGATAAACTCCCAACCTTCTGTCTATAGAGTTCCTATGACACTGTAGACTATTGATAGACCAGTTTGAGAATGCAGGCACTTATAATGTTATAATAATAAATTATTATAATATTATAAGTACCTGCATTCTCAAACTGGTATCTGCCTCAAGCACTGGAAGGTCTAATTTATATGCCGCTTGATTCCCCGCAACTCGAGGAGTTGATGATGCTTCTCTGACAGAGCTTAAGTAACAGGACACTTGAGCCAGAAAAGGTAACACAAAAGATTTTGGGCAAGAGAAGCTTATTTGCAGAAAAAACAAAGGAAGAGTTATCCAAGTGGTATAGAAATATAATAAATATATAGAAGTGAGTTGGGGTTAGGGTTAGGGACCCAAGCTAGTCGTTGAGTTTGATTTAAAATAAACAGATTTATTTATTATATGATTTATATGTCTGCCTATCTCAGAGTAGTGACTGTGAGCAGTGTACAAAATTTAAAAAACAACAAGTCTACAATCCAAACCACAACAATAATCCGAATTATTTAACTCAAAACAATCCAGGTCTTCAATGCCTTATGAGAGAATATGATGAAGAATATGCAACAGGGTCAAGTCTGTGAAGGCTGCATGCAAGCAGCTTGTGGTAATATTTGGATAAGAATCAAATGCGCTAATTCAGAAATTTTATTTTCATTCTAAAGAAGGGAAGAATTCATTTTATTAACTTAGCAGTTTAGTTTCAATTACCTTAGTGTCACTACTACTGTCAGCTGCTTCCTTTTGATCAAACCAGGATATGGATGGACAATTTTTTGGTAGTTGGAGACCATACAGGATATAAAATAGGTAGGGTTACATCATACATATGGACATTATTTCTCAACCTCAGCAACTTCAAGACGTGTGGACTTCAACTCCCAGAATTCTCCAGCTAGCCAACTCCCAGAATTCTGGGAGTTGAAGTCCACACGTCTTAAAGTTGCTGAGGTTGAGAAACACTGCATATGGAAGAGGGGAGTTTTCTTCATATTTTTCAGTGGTGGTGGTGACTTGGTGTTGTGTTCATTTCTGGAAGGTAATCTACTTTATAGACTGTGGTAAGCCAATTTTAATTTTTTTTTTGCCTCAAAATGATAAAAACAACATGACCCCAATTTTTACTAATGTTATCACTAAAATTTAGAATGGTAATTGCAAGAGGTTCTAGGGACTTTTTAAAAATATATGATGGTGGTTCCTGGAGCTTTATATTGCCAACTCTTGTTGTAATTTTAATAAAAATTGAGCATACCAAGTTTATTCTACGCTAATTTGCTTACAAAAATTAAAAATACCAAAGCTATTCTAGCATGGGCATTAGCATTGTCTTGATGTTCTCTGGTGGTAGTTGCAAGACGACTCAATATTAATCTCAGTATCATTACTTACCAAACATCCTCTACAATTCTAAGCCCTGGCATTCCTCTTTTAAGGTCACCTTCAGTTTAATATTGAATGTATAAAAATAATTTATTTAAAATATGGATTGTATGATTAATAATTATAGCACACAAGGACTTAACTGAGTAATTTTAGACTCCAAACTTCATGATCTTAAGGATTATCATTTTTCTTTAAATGGTAATATATACTGCTTCTGAAGTAGTAAGCTGGCTCTGCCACATTTGTGGATTGGACACTCCTGGGTATTCAGTTACAACACCCTGAACATTTGCTCCAAAGTCCCGCTTTGAAAGTATCACTGGTACTGCCAGTATTGTGACATAATAACATCTTGCACAGGTCTTGGAATGGTCCTTCATTCACTGCAGACATCATGTTTCTACATTATATAAGACAAGTAAGAGGTTAGAATGTTAAGTTTTTCTTCAAATGAGTGAGAGGCTTTCTTGTGTTTATTGCACCACATGTTAATTTTAAGCTAATGGTGCTGCAGTTGTGATGTTGTGATGCTAAATGAATGCCTGGAGAAAAACACATACCTTTTATTGAAAAGGAGAAAGACAAGCTTTTCTTAAATCTGTTATTCTTATAACCATAAAAGCAGATGGAAGGAGCAAAACCCTAAGTTAATAATGGTAACTACATACATTCTGTCTTGGTATTTACAGTATCCTCTAATTAAATGAAGCCCAACCAGCCCAAATCTATTGATTTCTTCACTGGCAACCTTGATATGTTAGAATAATGCCTTCTCTGTTAAACAGACTTTGATAGATCAATAAAGAGAATATGCTACATCTCTTGGCATATTCATCAACTTTGGAGGGAAATCTATCAAGGAAAACCTTGTTTCTGATTTTATGTTGCACATATACCTTTCCCCATTTCTCTTAGTTGTTGCAATATGGTCCCTGTAGCTTGCAGTTTTGCATCCAGGCTTCATTCCATCTAAATTTCAAACCTTTCCAAATGAGATATAGGAAAGTTTAGTAGGTTGTCTGAAAAGCTGAAATTAAAACAAAAATTGGGTAGTTTCCCTGACTGCTTCATGGGTTTGTAAAGAGATATGTCTTTACCCTCCTCTTCAGAACTTTCTTCCCCAATGCTTGGAAGACCAACAGTGCAAGACTAAGAGGAAAAGCAACCTAGGCACGGCTGCACATATTGTTATGTGACTTTATTTTATTTGATGACATTAATGTCCATTTCAAACAGCACTGTAGTTGAACAGACCTCTGACAATTTTTGTATATGTCAAATAAAAACCCAATATTAGGGACACGGTGGCTCAGCGGGTTAAACCGCTGAAGCTGTAGGGCTGCCAATCAGAAGGTCGGCAGTTCGAATCCCCGCGCAATGAGGTGAGTTCTCGTTG
Source organism: Charina bottae (assembly GCA_023362775.1). NCBI lineage: Eukaryota > Metazoa > Chordata > Lepidosauria > Squamata > Charinaidae > Charina > Charina bottae. Next base: position 69,244,148 of record JALMGJ010000003.1, on the reverse strand, counting down.
CTAGTCCCAGCTCCTGTCAACCCAGCAGTTCGAAAGCTTGCAAGTAGATAAATTGGGTACCACCTTAAGTGGGAAAAATTTGCTGGCGTCCTGTCGGGAAACCAGTTCCACCAGATGGAAGATCTCTAGAATGTCAGCGGTTCGATGGATCCCGGATGTAACATCATCTACAGGACGTCAGCAGCCGGCTCCAACACAAGGCACCTTGGGACATGTAGTCCAGAAGCCAGGAAGAGTCGGTTCCCTTCCCTTGCACGCAGTTTGAAGATTGCTGTATAATGAAATGTATAACTATATGTATGTAAGCCGCCTAGAGTCCTCCGTTAGGGAGGGGATAGGCGGGGTATAAATACAATAATAAATAAATAAATAAATAAATAAATAAATAAATAAATAAATAAATAAAATTTATAGGTAGGGTAGGGCATCCAAAACTCTAAGCAGCATTCCCACCAAATAGGAACAGAGAATTAGGGGAAATGTAAACTACCATATCTGAGCTGGGGATGACTCTTTGCTGGCATCTAGAAGTTGTCTGGAAGTTGTCTGGATTTTTGCAGTCCAGATATGGTGGCCCTGCAATAGCTGATGAGTTGTAAATGACATACAGTATGTTAGCATATTTAAATACCCAATATAGCAGTCCATGGGGGCTGCACCACTCATTACATTCCTGACATAATAACAAACTGGGTATATGAAAGATCTAATGAAACACATGCTAGGTGCATTTAAATACATGCTAAATTGCATTTATTTAAGGGAATTAGAGCTTACATGGCATTAAATAGTCTGTCATTGTTCACATGTTTAATCACTTCTGACTCTTTGTGACTTGATGGACATCATTTCACCAGGATAGTCTCTCAGTAACTGCTTCTTTGTGCTGAAAGAGATTATCAGAAAGATAACATATGTTGCCTTGGATCCAGAATGTAGTAGTAAGTAGTGGAGTTCTGTTCATATTGGAAGAAGAGAAGAGGAGGTCAATCTTCACAATTCTTTCTTCCCCTCTGCATTATGCAAAAGTGATCTAGAGAACTGGGTGCCCTTCTAAAGAAGCTTCAAAGGCAATGCAGGGAGTTACAGCAAAGGCTGTCTTTCCCCATCCTTCCTCCAGCAAGGAAATTCTGCTGGATTTGGGGGTTTCGCTGTTTTATTTCCTATCAGTTGAAGGAATGGCAAATCTTGAGGGCCCTGGTCTCCGGCTGCTGCTTCTCAATGCCAGGTCAGTGAACAACAAGGCCCCTCTCATTTGCGATTTGATTGCAGAGGAGGGGGCAGACCTGGCTTGTATCACCGAGACCTGGCTGGGCCCTGAGGGAGGGGTTGCCCTCTCGGAAACGTGCCCGGCCGGGTTTCAGGTGTGGCACCAGCCGAGACACCGGGGCAGGGGAGGTGGGGTGGCGGTTGTCATCCGAGAGTCGCTAATGGCTCACAGGGGCATTGCTCCACAAGTGGCCGGCTGTGAGACCCTGTTTTTTCAGTTGGGTTCCCGAGAACAGTTGGGAGTGTTGCTGCTGTACCAGCCTCCCTGCTGCGTAGCAACCTCCCTGCCTGAGCTGCTGGAGGCCGTCTCCGGGCTGGCAGTGGAGTTCCCCAGACTTATGGTTTTGGGGGACTTTCATCTGCCGTCCCTGGGACAGGCCTCGGTAGCGGCCCGGGAGTTCATGGCTACCATGGCAGCCATGGGCCTGTCTCAGATAATTAGGGACCCGACTAGAGACAGTGGCCTCACTCCGGACTTGGTATTCTTGTCTGAGCAATGGCAAAGTGATCTGAGGGGAGAGTTAGACCTGTCCCCGTTGTCATGGTCAGACCACGCCCTGGTGACTCTGAGACTCTCGTGCACCACCCCACTCCACAGGGAGGCGGGACCCATTCGATTGGTCCGCCCCCGGCAACTGATGGACCCTATGAGGTTTCAGAGGGAGCTGGGGAGTATACCCGAGGATCTGTTGCACGGTCCAGCAGAGGCCCTGGCGACAGCCTGGAATAAAGGGGCCGCCGGGGCCCTGGATAGGATCGCGCCTATGCAACCTCTCTTCCCTCATTCGACCCGTCACTCCCCGTGGTTTACAGAGGAGTTGAGGGTTTTGAAGAGGGTTAAGAGACGTCTGGAGCGCCGCTGGAGGAAGACAAGGACTGAACTTGATCGGACACAAGCTAGAGCCGCTGTTAAGGCCTACCTTGTGGCGGTAAGAGCGGCGAAACTTGTATATTTCTCTGCTCT
>JALMGJ010000003.1:65926915-65989415 GCA_023362775.1 Charina bottae | reverse complement strand
AAAGTTAGATGTCTCTTGAAATCTTGTGCACACAGTATAAGCAGTTGATGATGATGCTCAATTTCCAATATATTTTTAATTCAAATATAAAGATATTAAAGATAAGTGTCACAGTAATTCAGTTATCGGTCATAAACAGCAGTGCCCCTTAAGGATACATATTAAGGAATACAATATTGGTTATGATTCAGTTTTTCTGTTAATAAAAACTTGCTTCCTTTGGGCAGAAATAATGTGTCATTGCAGCCTTTGGTGAGAAAGCTCCACAATACTAACTTACAAGAGTTGATATGCATTTTACAGATAAGCTGGCATTGACAATTCTTGCAAAGTTAAAGCTTACACTGAGATGAAGTTTCTCTAAGTTACCAACTTAGAATTGAGACAAAAATATTTTCTGACCTCGCTAAGATCCTGCCACCAGATGGGCCTAAGACCTAATATGGACTTCAGCCTTTTGATAAAGAAAATACATAAAACCAGATAGTCTTCAGTTATTAGTTCCAAGACTGTTTTAATTTACCGAGATGGTGGGATCCTGGGTGCCTTCAAGGTTTATTTATGAAAATGGGACACAGCTCTGCCTTTTGTTTTTTAAGAACGGAACAGAACCAAGCCCACACCACTATCCGGAAAGACAAGTAGTCAGGCCCTTTGGCCTTGGTTTAGGGACTGCAGCAAGGAATGTTTTCTTTGACTCCTCTGAATCTTCTGCCCTCAGGCATTTTAAAGAAAAAGTACTTGCCACCCATCAGCGAGAAGAACAGCATCCAGCGTATCCATAACAAGCTCTCCAGCTGCCGCTCAGGGATGGTATCACTGCATGGTTCTTCGGGGAGCGACGGCAGCCGTGGGGGTGGGGCACCCCGACCCCGGCAGACCCTACAGGAACAGCTCAATGGCCTTACGCCTATCACCATGAGCATCAAGACTGGCACAGTGGATGAGGACTCTTCAGGCTCCGAGTGAGTATGGCTGAGCCTTCTCCTTGCTAGCCTGTCCTTGGCTGCTTGCATGTGTGAACCTGCTGCCTCTGTGAAGCCCCTTGTCCATGCCAGATCTGGGGCTTCCAATCTTTCAGGGCTGGTATTTTGCTATATCTCATGCTTGCCCCACTTTATTCCCAGGCTGTGCCTTTAAAAACAAGGTCTGTCTACTTGCAGTTCCTTAGATTCTTCCTGACTTGTGTGTTATAAAAATCTTTTAATTCCACTGACCTTGTGGGGAGGGTTCCCATTCTTGGGGGAGACATTCTTCTGGCTTCTGGCTCAGTATATAACCCCTTAGCCCCGTCTGGATATAGCTCAGAATCTGAAAGGCACTGATGCAGCCATCTCCTCCTTTGTGGACTCTAGGTGGGAAAAGGATTTTTTTAAGGAAAACCCAGGTTACCCTGCAGCTTGCCCAAAGGGCGGAGAAGCCTTTCAGAGTTAAAGTCCTGAGAAGTCCTGAGCTGCTCCTGTGAGATGCTATGGGACTCAACCACAGTATTATCCTCAGCAGTGTGAAGGGGGAATTGGGGGATGCTACCCTGTTCTAACTTCTTCCTGAGCTTTCTGGCACTAACCCCCTTCTCCTCCTCCTCTTCTCCCTTCTCTGTTTCTTGTTCTCTCACCTCTCGCTTCAATCGCCCAGATTTCTGTTTTTTAATTTCCTCCATTAACACATGAGCCCCAGGGGGGTGCTTTGCTCAAACCTGCTCATGACCACACTCATGTGTTTGTGTTCCCCCTGTCCTGTCTCGCTTTGTGTTTGATCACTGAGCAGGAGCGATGAAACCTCAATCTGATGTCGCATGCACCAGACTCTCTCTCTCGTGTTTGGCCAGTCTGGGAGCCAGGATTGCTCTCAAACCACAGCGAGGAATGTTGTCTCCATCAGCCCGGCCTGGCCCAGGGAGCTGGACCCACCGTATGTAGTGCCAAATGAAAAGTGACCTGCCCCCCACCCCCAGGGGGAGCAGCAGGTTCCAGGAGGCGGACCTAGTTGAACAGATGCACTTTGGATCATTCTAAAATGGACTGAAAGAACACAAACTTGACCACCTCCAAGTCTTCAGGGATTTTCATGCTTTGTTGCCCAGTCTGGAAGTGCTGCGTGTCTGGAATATATATATTTTCTTTATCTATCAAAATTGGTCTGGGGGAGCCTCAGCAGCCACCACATGTTTGGGCCTCTGGAAATGTCTTACTGTGCAGATGTTTTCATTGCATATTTGACAATGGGGTGGAGCTAGGGGGCAGTGTGCTTGAAGATGGCTGCAACTTGGAGCCACCAAGAACTGTAAGTTTTGACTTGAGTGACAAATCAGGATTGGCCCAGTTTTGGAGGACACCGTGCTGGGCTTCTCCTAGGATGGAGGGAAGTAGCACCTTTTGAATTGAAGCTGGAGGGTGCAGCAGACCTGGCGGTGCAGAGGACCTGTGTGAGACCTGTGCTAGACATTCCTTAAGGACCACAGCTGACTTTGCATTGAAGCTGGAGGCCCCAACCCAGGGGCTCCCTCTGTGTGTGTCTAAGCGCCACGGTCATGCTTTTCCCTGATCCAGCAGCGTGCATTTGAACACACCTTCCAAGGTGCAGTTGAAGCATATTTAATCCAGGGTGCATTTCAGTCTTGGGCTGTCTGGCACATACAGAAAAATAGGAGTCTGACATCTTGGTTTTGCCATACTAAGCAATTATAGAATAGGAAAGGAATTTATCATCCAAACAGCTTTTCCAGGATGCTGTATAAGTACGTTGCTGTTCCGCGGGGCAGCAGCTAGTACCACCTGCACTTTTTTGGCCTAAGGGAAGTTTTTTAAAATGTTGAATGAAATACTAGGTTTGTTCCAGAAACCCAGAGCCATTTCCCCAGGATGTTCATCGCCATCATGCTGCCTACATTCATGGACTGTACAGTTTAGCATCAGCCGTGGATCTTGTTCTTCTCTGGCAAGTTGCTTACTCCAGCCTTGGTGCTTCAGATTGCAGTGGGATCAGGGACACAGGACCAGTATATCCACTGGCATCTATGGAAATGTTCCTCCTTGGATCACAAAGATTACTTTCTGACTGCTTTGTTTGACAGCCACTTCTCCGAGCTCAGCTCACCATTCCAGTAACTTGGCCCCATCAGCATGCTCCAAGAGGCAGCCCACGAGGTGTTGAGCACCAGGGGTGTGGCCTGCTGAGCCATCAGTCCGTGCTGCAATTATTTTCGTAGAAAATGACAAAAAGAAAAAAGTCCCGCCTCCCGCTCCTCCCAGCCAGTTAGCACGCGTTCCCTGTTGCTACGGCGGCTGGAGCAGGAATGCTGCCTTGATGTCTCCCAAAAGCGCCTGGCTCTCACGCCAACAGGTTGCTGCCTTTCTGCCTCAGAAGCCTTCATTTTTTTCTACACTCAGCCAAGCCTGATGCCTGCTCATAATGGGGATTTTCATGCTGGTCCTTTTGGAAAGTACTTTTTTTATAATGTTCACTGGGAAAGAGATTTTTCTGCTAAGGGAGAGTGGGAAGAGGGGGGCAGCTTGGGGAGGGTGAAGGCACTGTTATTTTGATGTATTTTTGTTATTATTTTTATTTTTATTTGACCATTGCTGAAGGATGTTCTAATTTAAATAGCTGAAACGCCCTTGGGGTTGCGCTTTGTAGCAATGTTAAAATCTTGTTAGCTGGGGTGCAGAATCTGATGCGCTTTATTGACTTAGCCAAGGTTTGCACAATTAGGAGTTAATTGGGACTTGACTGTTGTCATGGCCTGGCTTGTCAAAGAAAGCAGTTCTGAAAATTAGGCTTTTCTTTTCAACACCTCAGAAATATTGGTCATTGCTGTTTAGCCTTTTGTGGCCTCTGTACTTGCCAATTCCAAAACCTTTCTTGGAATGTTTTGACATATAGAATGTGATTCTCTGAAATCCATATAACGTCAAGTTGGCACTGCAGTGGCATCGACAGTGCTAAGTAGGTGGCAGGGGATGAAGACCAGCCTCTTCAGCGTATGGATTGATCTAGTACTGTGTTATTTCCATTGAGTGTTCCTTCTGAACCTTTTGGCTTTAGCTGGTTAAGTGAAAGGGGACTCCCCCACCCCCAAGTCTGTACAAAAGAAGAGCCATTTGCCCACGTTCCACCTGGAGGCTGTATTGCTGTTGTGTTCAACCCCATTTTGGTCAACTTCTGCTGCTCACATTGAAGCACACTGGAGATACATATGGAAATAAGATTCAGCTGGGCAGGAACTAGTTCGACTTCCTGATATATGGCTTGCTGCAGTTATTCCAGGACAAAGGAGTATTTAAAAACCCATGGGACTTCCCATGTTGTCCTAGAAGTGTTTCCCCTCACGACCCATAGGTGAATGCAAAATGGTAAGTGATGCTTCCAAATGCAGGGAACGGGACACAATCTTGGCTATCCCATATCTATAACAGCTTTCCTCAGCCCTGTGCTGTTCAGAGGTGTCTGGACTACAAGTCCCATTGTCCACAACCAGTGTGATCCATTAAACATACAAACTGGGTATTGTTGGATGTAGTCCAGTACACCTGAAAGGCATTAACTGGGGAAGGCCGACTCAGAATGCAAACGTATCCTTACAATTAGAGTAAGCAGATCAGAAGAAAACGTCACTAGGACACGAATGGCCTTTCAGATGTTACTAAGTTACGGTTCTAAACAGCCCCAGCTAGCTTGGCCGGTGTGATAAAAGCTGGGAATTGTTCAGCAGTATTTGGAGGGCTACAGATTTCTTACTCCTGGACAAGGAGAGGCAAACCAAGAAGGCTTCCCTCTCAAATTGCCACCTGTTAAGGTGGAGGCTAGATATTAAGATGTTAATTCCTAAATACCTTTATTCTGTTCTGGTATGCTGAATGAAGGTTGGAAGGAAAGATCAATGGCTACTCTACAGTGTCTTCCATAAAGCCCATCCCCTTCATAAAAACGCTGAAATTATATTCTCCAGCCAACATTGGATTATGTTTTCTGTCAGGGCTCCATTACAGGCAGCTATCAAACAAATGAAGCCTTGGGAAACTTTCCTTACTGGAAACACCTTCGCTTACGTTTTGGCTTCTCTGAAACCATTCAAAGTATTGGATTTCTACCAGGCAAAAGCACTGGTAACCTGCTCCGTCATCCCAATCCCAATAGTACCTCTAATGCTGAGTTTTTAGACTGTAAGTCAAATGCACAAAATAGCCTACAATAACTTCCTATGCAAAATCTTTCTTATATGGCAAATCCATTAATTGAAACAAACTTGAAAGCAGTGGTAGTAAAGGATTCAAAATAAGCTCTCTGCAGCAGCGGCGACTTCCAGGGAAAAGAGTCTTTCCACCTATTCCTGTGCCAGGTGGGACGGAATTGGAGGGGGAAAGTGTGCCACTCCATTCATGACCAAGGAAGTGTTAAACCTTAACTGTATCAAAGACTGAGAAACTGTCTTTTATGGGGAGCTTGATGTGAAGAGTTCAGCTTCTGCTTCATCACTGCAGCCAATTAATCTTTTGGTGTCTGTCTGCTGTCTATAAAGAGCTAATTAGCTGTTTTACCTGTGGAAAGGATGTATTTGACATGTCTGCTTTTTAATTTATTTTTTAAAGATGTATATGCGTATATTTACAACTGAGCACACCTTTCATTTCCTAGGCAATAAATCGCCACCGCCATTGTCCAGACCTAAGTATATGCCATTGTAGGTTCAAGGTTCTTGTCTTCTAATACGAGTTCCCATTGATTCAATCCATCTTTTTTCTCTTCACTAGCTAGCAGTCATTTCCAGCAGAGCTCCGCTAAAGCCATGTACAGTTGTTTCCATAGTCCTGAGTAGCTGTGATGCATGCAGAAATTCAAGAAATAAATGCTTTCCTGTCACAGCCTCATCAAGCTGAGCTGGAAACGGTAGTCTTTGAATTTCTGCTTGGCAAGCAGCTGTTGAAGTTGCTAGAATATTGCCAGGGAAACAAATCTTACTTTTCCTTAAGAAGCCCAGTTTGGTGGGAGGGGAAAGCACAGGAAAAGAGCCCTGATGGTTTAATTCTTTGGGGGAACAAAATGGTTTTCTTAATTCTTGATGTGTTACAGGCTCTTCCTTTGGTATAAATATCTCAAGTGTACAGGGAGGGTTCTTACTGTAAATATAATAGAGTTCACCCCCTTTTCCTAAATAATAAAACCATAGTTCCATGTAGGTGGCTCCATTTCGATGCTTTGTCTATATCTTTGCTAGAAAATTGAGTAGGGAAAGGGAAGACCAAGAACCTGAATTCAGCAGGAAGAACAGAAGCTATTAAATTTCCTTGCTACTGGGCAGGGGCATTGTGAAAGAAAATCTAGATTACTTCTCTTCCAATAAGCTGTAACAAATATATAGGGAAATGAGCCCTAGCTCTGATGTTAATGATTTACCAATCATGAGAAATTCTTAATCTCTGCGGAAACATGATGGGTCACTGCAGGTTTTGTAATTCGTCCAGCTTTTGTCTGCTATGCTGAGCAAATGTAAAAGGTCTACCTATCTGGGGAGCTTCCATTAACGGTATCAAAATGGGACAAATGTCAAGCTCCTGTTGCTGAAAAAGGAATTACAGTATTGGTTCTCATGTCCCTGAATGAGCACTGATCACCAAGGAGGTAATGATGGACTTACTTGAGGAGTTGGTTTTACTATAACAGTCGATACACAGGGTGTGTGTGTGTGTTTGTTTTTATTAGAAAAGCATATATTTTTCAGAAATTAGTAGATATATCTACAACATACATGAACATAATGGAAGAATCGATACTGCATTTTGTCACAGCATTTGCTCCCTCAGTCTTATGCAAGGCATAAGGATTGATGAACTTCACTGTTGCAACTACTTAAGCTGCAAAGAATTATTCATCTTCCATTCCTTAGTATTTGCTGGAGGAAGAATTCCCACATATCCAAGAATCATTCCACCGTCTTTGGATAGATTCCTGTCAATATATAGTCTTGAAACGAATTACAGTATTGCAGAGTTTGACACATTAATACATCACTTTCTGGGCAGAGATTGCTATATAGTCTCAGCCTCCTTCACTTAAAGCTATAATGTACATCAGGGAAGCACCATTTTAATTTAGAATAGGAAGGAGCTGAAGATTTTTTTGTACAGCGCATCTTCCTCTGTTAGATCGTTGCAAATTTGATTAAGTAGATGGCTGATGAAGGCAGACAGGTAGATCTGTTTGAAACTGAGCTTCTAAGAATTCCACTGCAGTTGTTTAGAGCTATTCTTTGATCTTTATGTAGGTCTAAGTAGTACAAAACTGGCTTGCCAGCAAGAGTATTTTCAGTACTGTGTACTGCTTTTCCATCATCTTTAAGAAAGGAGGGTCTAAGCCACAAATGCACTAAGAATAATCAGGAATAATACAAAAATGCTAATTATATGAGTGTGATTTGTGTTTTGGGATAAATCTTTATCTTTAGCAACTGTATCGCAGAGTAAGTTAATTTTTTTTCCATCTCTGTTTAGGTTTCTGTCTCTTATGCAACTACTAATAGCACAGGAGCTCTGTGAATAAAAAGTACTACCACTGACCATCCTCAGTTTAATATAAAGAGGAGGTATGGAATAAGTATGAAAAGATAAAGGGTTCGAAATAAGAGCTGCGTTTTAGCCTTTCACATAATAAGAATCAAAAGCTTTCTTACTCTTAAGTAAGTATAACTAAAAGAAACAATTAAGTCCTTCACATATAACAACTGAAATTTTACATTAGTGTTTACTTTTAAAGTAAATATCAAAATGATCAACAGTGCATATATTATTCAGTATTACATAATGCTTCTTTACAGCTCTGTGCTGTATGACGGTATACTTTATAAGAGACCAAGTATTCCACTGAGCTCCAGCAAGGCTGTTTTTAATCTAACGAAGTCTTAAGATAAACCGACCGTGAGAAAGTAAGGAGAATGTCTGCATTGGTATAGAGGAACCAAAGTTCTCCCTTTCAGCAACATCTCAGTAGGGCTTCATAGGCTGCAGCTCAAACAGACTTCTAGCCACACAGATTTAATCTCTAAATCTAAGGAATATGATGACAGGACAAGAGCTGGTCATGCTTCCTTACTCCATATCCTCAAGCCACAAACCCAGAGTATGGTAACATTAGAGGAGATGCACAGTGCAAGCTTTGAAAGTTGTCCTGAAAGAAGCGATTACAAGAGTTTCCTGTGAGAGAAGACCAAAGCAGCTTTGTCTTCAAAAGGAAGGCATCATCCCAAATTCTGAGTTCTTTCTGGCTTGTTCCCAAGATGTTAGTAATGTCTGGTAGTATTATCTTAAAGGACAGGTGGAGTAGATAGTTAGGACAGGTTCACAAATGCTTAAAATCAGTATGCACTTAATTTGTATTATACTTGTTTTTTACATACACCTCAAATCTATTCCATTATTTAGAATAATAATGTATTTTTTTAATCTAAGGACTGGGATTTTGCTTTTATAAACAATGTGGATAGATTTTCAACTGTTAGCCATCAGATCCACAAGCGTTCAGTGCCCAGAACAGATGAGCATTCCAGATAATCCCCCACTGACACATACACTAATACATGGGTTGACTTTCTTCCCACAGACTATCTTCAGGGGGCCAATATCATTTCGTTGACACTGGTGAGGCAGGACCACTTCAAAACCCAGGGAGCCAGTCCCTCACCTTGAATTGCTAGAAGTTGTCTTCTTTGGCAGCCGCAGCCTGCTGTTCTGAAAAGTGCCAGAAGGGACTGGCTTCTGACATGCAGCTGTAGAAGGAGGTGGAAAGAGATAAAAGGAAAGTAAATGTGTTTCATTCGTAGTTTATTTCATAGTTCTATCATGGAGGAAACTTACGCTCCCCAAAAGGCCAAGACAATTCTTGACTGGAAACTGAGCAGGGAAAACTAAATCCACCAGAACTCTAGTCCCATGTTATTCATCTATGGGAAATTCATTGTTTGAAATAGGCCCAATCTCCCTCTCTGCATATTGAGCACTGTTGTCAACAAAAGGCTGGGAGCCCATTTAGGTTCAACATGGCAACCTGAGTCCCACCAGATGGACTTTGTGTCCATTGCTGAGAATTCTGGGAGCTAAAGTCCACATATCAGACAACATGCAGATTAGGAAAGGAAAACACTATACAGAAATATAATGGTAAATATGTGCAAGAAGAATGGACCACTCTTGTTTCACCAGGAGATTTCTCTTATATCTGTTTAACACACATGGCTATGTCAAATAATGTCCTGGCATCTAGAGTACAGCAGGATGAAGTAGAAATTCTATATCATCCTTGTGCAAGGGTCATGCTAATCTTCTCTGTATTGTTCCAATTTTAGTGTATGTGCTGCTGAAGCAAGCACAAAGTAAATATCCTATAAACCAGGTTATGCAATCCAATATCAGGCATGGACACAAATGTACTTCATGGTAAACCAGGATGATAAAGAATTGTGGCTTCCCATCAATGAGGAATGAAGCAATGATTGCAGCTCCATTGCTCCTGTTGTTTTGCACATCTAAACAAGACCCAGATGGCCGTCTCTGTTTTATTTCATGTTATGTGTGGATTAGGAACTTGTTTCTCTCCTAAGAAGGCAATTTGAGGTCACACGTGCCTCCCATTTTAATCAATGAAATGGCACTGAGGACAATTTTATCCCAGAACAGTGTCTAGTTTTTCTAACAATATCTTTTTCAACAGAATTACAAAGCTCTTTAGCATCCCTGTGTATTCACTCACCTTTCTTCCCAGCCACAGAAGTTGGTCTAATGGAGACCTGCCCACCAGATGTTTCTGAACTCATTGGTTTAAGCTGGCTGGATTTCCCAGGAACTGTATGTCTACCTAAAACAGCAGCAGTACGACTGGTTGGCTTTGACACCGGGAGTTGGCTTGCCAGTGCAGACGTGGCAGTGTGCCTTGTTTGAATCTGACAAGAGCCACCACGAGGCTTGGAGCTGGCTTGTGTTTTGGGGCCATTGCCTCCCATAGTTTTCACCTGACCTGTGATGAAAGAGAAAAAATGATTTAATGGCAAATCAGCAAAATGCTTCTAGACAGAGAGACTGGATCCTACCAAATTCTTTAAATGTAAGAGAATGTATAGATCATAGGGGCCAAGAGATATTGTTTATGTGGGTTTTCAAGAGGATTTTAACAAAGTCCCTCTCCTATGGACATTCAGAAGTCATAGAGTAAGGCATGGAGCAAGAAACAAAGGCAACTTTCACAGTGAAAGGAAACAAGGTGTGGGTTCTAACGATCTGAATTAAGACTGATACCACTTCACTTGTCAGCTAGAGAATGAGGCATTAACGGTGGGTTAGCAATGTGCAGTATGTAGATTACACCAAGTTATTCAATCTAGTGAATACCCAGACTGAGAAGCTCAAAAAAGACTAACTGGTTGATCTCTTGTTGCAACAGAGCAGAGCAGCAAAGAGTCATTTTACAATTGCATATTCTGATACACCAAAAGCAAACTGCACTTACTGGCAACTATCCAGGAAATACATTTTTGAAATAGTATCAGAAAGCCCAATTTGAAATAATGAAAAAGAAAAAAAATGACAGTAATTCTTAGAAACAGTTCTGAAATAAATACCATCTACTCAACAGCATGCATATCCTTCAACTGTATACAACTTTGATCATATCTCACAAAAAGTTATTGCAAGAGAAAAGATATGGAAAAACCCGTACCCTACAAAGAAAGACATATAAAGGGGTGGTTTCCTTTCTACAGTAAAAAAGGAGAAGGTTGATAAAGCCATAACTTCACCTTCAGTGTGGAAAAATATAGTAAAGCTCAAGAAATTCAAAGGTTATTCTATGCTAGAGTTGTATGAGCAATTTCAGATTCAGAAGATGTTCTTGTTGAAAGACATAATTCATGTAATTCACTTTTGCAAGATGTAAATGGATGGAGAGTGAATCAAAACTATGACTTCACATACACCTGGCTCTCTAATTATTAAAACTTTATAGCAGAAGTGGACAAAGAACATACAATTTTTATCTCATTTTTGCTAGTGAAGGCCATAGGAGTGTGGCAAAGACATGAATGATACTGCTAAAGGAAGAGGGACTGGGATTTTTTAAACCCATTTCCCCCATTTGTGTTTGAATGTTTTTTTAAAAAAATGAAGTAAAAAAGCTCCATTAAGCTTAACTCGAGAGCCAGTTTGGTGTAGTGATTAAGGCCCCAGGCTAGAAACCAGGAGACCATGAGTTCTAGTCCCAACTTAGGCACAAAGCCAGCTAGGTGACCTTGGGCCAGCCACATCCTCTCAGCCCTAGGAAGGAGGCAATGGCAAGCCACTTCTGAAAAACGTTGCCAAGAAAACTGCAGGGACTTGTCCAGGCAGTCTCTGAGAATTGGACACGATTGATTGAAGGCAGTTGCCAGGAGTCAACGCTGATTCGAAGGCACTAATATATATCCATAAGCTTAGCTATTTTACTTTCTGTTTTGCAGACTACTTCTCAGAAGATCCTGCTGAATTTGAACAGAGTGATCTGTAAAGGAAGTGTGTGTGTGTATGTGTGTGTTTGTGTGGTGTGCAAAAGTTACTGGGGCTGAATGTGACCTATCCATCTCTCCATTAGGGAATCCTAGACTAAGACTAGGGTGCATCAGCAAGGCATTTATTCTAACAGATTTTGTGCTTCATAACTTTATTCTGTGAAACATGGTCAGGGGAAAAGGCAAAATACAAATAATGCATTCTAACTTACTTGCATTTGTCTTCTGGAGAGCTACCATCTTTTCTGGAGCAACTGGAATTTTTTTCACAGGGCTGGTCTGCAAGAGACGCAGCTGAGGATTCAGCTTTCCTTTCACTTGTGCAACAGGCACTGTCCCTCTGCTAGATGAAACCTGCAGATATACCTAATACAGCAAGATTCCAGAGGAAATTAAATTTTATAGGATTGTGTTATGATATCACAAAAATGGCTGGTGCTCCAGAAGTTTCAGAAGTTTCCCTGTTGTGCAGGAAAAACAAACATGGTTTTATATGCACACATACCATGAATATATCTGAAGGTGAATTGCACAATTTACATGCATACATTATGAGATGTTTATAGCCTTCACTTGCATTGACATGAACAAAGGCTAGGCACCCTTTAAGCCTGGACAACCATGCCAAAGTTACTCACTATACATACAACTTTTATGCATTGATGCACATTCCTAACTATCTGCCCTGTTTTTTCCCTTGGCTGCTTCTATTGGAAATACCTGTGGATCTTGATCAGAACAGTTTTTAGCAGAAGCTTCTGTCTTCCTCAGAATTTTCCCTCTGCTGGTTTGAGGGAGATGTTTCAAATGCAGCAAGGGCTCCTGGCCTTTTGTGGCAGTAGGGAGGACAAGTGGCTTATCTGTCCTGCTGTTCCTGTTAGTTGCCTGAGGCTTAAGACAGAAATAAAACAGCTGCAGCTTTTGAAAAGAACTACTATTGATTCTGGAGAAAGATAGCTTAAAAATTTATACAGATTTTCTAGGGAAAAAAATCTATCAAAATGAGGAAGAGGTATATGACCCATTCAAACAGTATTCATATATCAACACATTCACATACTTCCGTATGGTCCTCAAAGCAGAGTAGCAGTTTTTAAAATGCCTAGAATCGGTAATCATAGGACTAACTTAAAAACAAGTGGGCAGATTCCACAGAACCAAAAAGTACAAAAGCTTAAGTGAATAAGGTTTTAAGTGGTTGCCTAAACATGTTTATCAGAGCATACTTTTCCAAATGGACTACCCACAGAATTTCCTTTACGATTGTACTGTAATTCACAAGGTGGATATAACAGGGCTGGGGTAACAATTGGTGGCCAAGAGCTGTACTTTATTTATTTATTTAAATTTGTATTACCGCCCATCTCCCCCATCGGGGGACCCTGGGCGGTTCACAACATAGTTAAAAGCATAAATGGAAATTTACAATATTAATAAATAATATAAAATCCAAGTGTAAAAGATGTTAAAGATGGTAATACTGGAGGGGCTTCATGGGACCAGCCATCCCCAAGAGGAACTGATGGCATTTCCCTCCAAGGCAAGCCGGCAGAACCAGGTCTTTAGGTCTTTTCGGAAGGTCAGGAGCGAGGAAACCCGCCTCAGCTCTGGGGGTAAGATGTTCCAAAGGGCGGGCGCTACTGCAGAGAAGGCACTTCTAAAGTACTCCTCTCTTCCTTTTGATCTGTTCCAGAAGATGCTTCTAAAATAGAAGGGCTTCCTTGTGATTTCTGAAGCATAAGGCAACTAAACTCAGAGAGCAGAGAATATAATGTATTCAAGTCAGAGGGCTCTGGGTAGAGAAAGAAGATATCAGGACAGGAATTTTTTCTCATAATACTGAATTTCCAGATCCAGGTTTGCAAAATGGAAGTGACTAAAGCTAATCACCTTTTACAGGGCTATTGGATAGATTACTAAGAAAAGTACTTGGAGAAATTGATAAAGAAATGCTACATATTATAAAAATCCATATAATGAACTATTGCATCATGCCATTATATGGTAACATTAGGATAATGCTAACAAGCACCATGCAGAGCTATTTAAAAGGATCCCTGTGTAAATGCTGTAATATGGCAAAGGGGTCCCGAAACTGTACTATCTCAGCTTAAAATACTAAAAAGAAACAAACAAAAAAATGGTTCTCTGGTCCATAAGTCCAGGGATTTGGGGGGTGGGGTGGAAGATTACACACAAATGTAATAGCAAGTAGATTTAAAAGAAGCCATCACATGTGTGGCATGTGTGGATAAAACACGTATCTATAAACATTTTCAGTTGGAGAACCTGACATTGCAATTTTATATACAATTCTAGGAAGTCTTGGAGGGCAATTGCTGAGGTTTTGAGAGATGAAGCTCCAACACAGTTGAAAGGCACCATGTTGGGAAAGGCTGACTAAGAATAACAAACACAAGCTTAGGAAGAAATCAGAACCCAAACCAATGATTTCCTAAGCACAGTCTTTGCAATCTATATGCCCTATTTATGAACTCCTGTCCTGCCACCCTACCTTTTTAGTGCCAGATGTCACTGTCGTTGAGGCCTTGGGTTTAGAGAGCTTAGACGGGGAAACATCAGCGCTGCAATCATAAGTTGTATTTTGGAGTCTCTGGGGACTAGGCAAGTCCACAAGGCAGGAAGGAGGATTTCTGCCCTTGGAGAAGAGAACTTTGGGGGAACCTTGAGCCAAGCAGGTAACTGGTTCCACTGTTGGGAGCAGAGCTTTCAGAGGACTGTTGTTCACGTTGAAAGTCTTTCTCCGGGAGTTCTGGGGACTCTCAGTCTCTCCACACATGAACCTACTTGGGGGTAAACACTCATGTTCTAGAACAGTCTCAAGCTTTGTTTCAGAATTGACATTCCGCTTTTCCAGAAGCTGACATTTCTCAAGCTGCACAGCCAGCAGGTTAGCTTCCTTCATGACCTCTTCCAGCTTCTCTGGAGTCAGGGGGCTCCACTGGGGAATTTGCTCTTTGGCCCTTCCATCACTCTCCCCCAACAAGATGTTCAGATCGACTGCTTGTGCCACACTCTTGTCTCTGAGCTCAAGGGGGCAAGTTATAGACTCTTCCTCTTCTTGTGTATAGCAGCAATCACCACTGAGAGAGAAAATGAAACACATGTACACACACAAGGAAACATCCATGTAACTCAAGATAAAGTTTCATATTTTTATTATTGTACATTTATTATGGGGAGGCATGTAAATATTGTAAAGAAGAATATACGAAGGTAACCTAAGAAAGTAGCTCCCATCCTTCCAGATTTCAAAGCATTGGGTTTTGTAAGAAACCAGAATAAAGCTTGTCAGTTTTAGTATTTTCAACTGCTATCTTTTTAAATTTAAAAATACATTGGAAATATGTTAGAGATTAGATCTGTAATATTTTAATTTAAGGAATGGACAAAAAATTTAGAATTATTTGTATAATATATATATTATACAATATATATATATTATATTGTATAATATATATGTATATAATATATATAATATATAATAATATTTATATATATATATATATATATATATATATATATATAGAATTATTTTCACCTTTCTCCCAAATAATTTATTTGATCCACTAAGATCTTCATTTGTGCACACTTGAGCAAAATTTTTGCACTGGGCTCCACTTTCACCCTCTCGGGGAGCTTAGTAGCTTCAGTGATCCTGACAGCAAAACCAGCAAGAGCATGAACTTCAGGTAGGGTCACCCTTGCTGGTAAGATCAGAAGGATGAGGGATAAAGCTAAGAGTGATCCACAATGGGAATGAGGGCAAGTGGAGCTCTGCAGGTGTTAGGGAAGCTATCTAGGGCAGTGTTTCTCAACCTTGACAACTTTGTGGACTTCAACTCCCAGAATTCCACACCTCTTAAAGTTGCCAAGGTTGAGAAACACTGATCTAGGGGAAGGAACTCCAAAATGAAACCCAGAAGGTGGCAATGGCAAACCACTTCTTTATTGTTGCCAAGAAAGCTCCATAGACATGGCTGTAACATTTAGATAAGTTTGGCTCCAGATTGTGAGACCCACAGTTAGAAGGCCCTCCTCTTGTAATTGAAAAAAAATATTGAATTTTCATTAATAGATCTGTAGAAGACAACATGGCTATATCAATGCTACAAGTAAGCCTGATCACTGATGGTGTTACTGTCAAAAGAGGAATTCCTCGTTTTTTAAGCACATACTAAGTTGGAACGTAAAGAAGAATGATCCAACGAAAATCTGACATTCTTAAAGCAGAAATGAAATGTACTATACTGCACGTTTTAGGAATAACTCAACTTAGTGAATGAACTAAGTGAATCAGAATTGGCCCTTTAAATCAGGTGATAACATTACATATTATTAAGGTCATGAGACCATACAAAGGAATGAAGCATCACTGATACTCAAAAAGGATATAGTTAAGTATGTGCTTAGCTATAACACAATAAATGACAGGATAATGTGTTTTAGAATTAGGGGGGCATACAGTGAACATCAATGTTACACAAGGGTATGCATCAACTATAGATACGTTGATGGAAGTCATTGAGGAATTCTATGACAAATTGCAAGAGGATGTAGTACTACTACCGTATTTTCCGGCGTATAAGACGACTTTTTAACCCAGGAAAATCTTCTCAAAAGTCGGGGGTCGTCTTATACGCCGGGTGTCGTCTTATACGCCGGAAAATACGTACTCGCCGTATAAGACCTCTCCTGGCCAAGTGCAGCCGCTCGCCGGAACGCAGCCCCCAGGGAAGAGCAGGAGGACGAGTTTGGCGTTTTGCCCCCTCCCTTCCCAAGGCTGCTCCGAGGGAACGGAGCTCGCTCCCCCCTCCCCGCGTTTCTCCTTCGAGCGACGGGACCCAATGCAGTACGCCGCCCCGCGCTCGTCCTCCTACTCTTCCCTGGGGGCTGCGTTCCGGCGAGCGGCTGCACTTGGCCAGGAGAGGTCTTATACGGCGAGTACCGTATTTTCCGGCGTATATCCCAAACTATATTTTAACTGGAAAAGTTGGGGGTCGTCTTATACGCCCAGTCGTCTTATACGCCGGAAAATACGGTAATTGAATGATTAGAATGCAAAATTTGGAGAAATGTAGGAACCTGGAATTACAGGAAGATTTGGACTAGGTAAATGCAGCAATGCAGATGTTAATAGAGTTTTATGAGCAGAAATCTGTGTTCACTGCCAATATTGCTTCAAGCGATATAAATGCAGATTACATCTGGACATCACTGAATGGACAACATCAGAATCAAATCCTACATAGTAAAAAACAGAAAATGGAGATATATACTCCAATTCACCGTGATATTTTCAGGTCCAGTTTGTAAAACCAACTGATTTGACCTAGAGAATATACAGTCAGAATATAAGATCAATGTAAGAAACAGATTTAGTATATTTAACTTCGTGAAAAAGAACCACGAGGAGCTTATGAAATATGACAAAGAGACATTGTGAATACTAAACTGGAAAAAAGTAGTCTCAGCATTTCAAAGAGGAAAAGATCCAAACAGCTTTTAGAACAAGCTATTATGATAGCCTGAAAAAGACAGAGGATTCCTTGGGCAACAAGAATACACGGCAACCAAACACAGATTTTCAACTGCTTTTGAAAAACAGAGTGGTTCAGTATAGGGAAGGGAGCCAGTCAAGGATATATATTATCCTTGTATCTGTTTAATTTACACACTGAATAAACAGTAAGGATGGCAGGATTGGAAAATAAAATAGCTGGAATCAAAATTGGAAGTCAAAGCACAAACAATTTGAGATACTGTA
This sequence comes from Charina bottae, assembly GCA_023362775.1. Lineage (NCBI taxonomy): Eukaryota > Metazoa > Chordata > Lepidosauria > Squamata > Charinaidae > Charina > Charina bottae. The sequence goes on along the minus strand of JALMGJ010000003.1, from coordinate 65,972,103 downwards.
TACAGGCAACACCTGTTACCTTAAAATAAGACTTAGAAGAGCTCATTAAGAAATAAAAAATGGAAAGTGAAAAATACGAGCTGATGCTAAATATTACGACAACAAACATGATGTCAGCCAGAATTACTGAATTCACAGGTGACATCAAATAAATGAAGGATGTTGATAATTCTGTTTTCTTGGTTTCAAGAACTGATAGAGATGGAGAGTGTGCTAGAGAAGTAAAGAGAGTACAATAATCCTAGCAAGGAAGACAATGACAAATTTAGACAAGATCTGAAGATTAAGGATATTTTCTATGACAATATATATCTATATATATATACACTGCTCAAAAAAATAAAGGGAACACTGAAACAACACAATGTAAGTCCAAGTCAATCACACTTCTGTGAAATCAAACTGTCCACTTAGGTAGCAACACTGATTGACAATCAGTTTCACATGCTGTTGTGCACATGGAATAGACAACAGGCGGAAAGCATAGGCAGTTAGCAAGACATCCCCAATAAAGGAGTGGATCTGCAGGTGGTGACCACAGACCACTTCTCAGTTCCTATGCTTTCTGGCTGATGGTTTGGTCACTTTTGAATGCTGGTGGTGCTTCCACTCTAGTGGTAGCATGAGACGGAGTCTACAACCCACACAAGTGGCTCAGGTAGTGCAGCTCATCCAGGATGGCACATCAATGCGAGCTGTGGCAAGAAGAAGGTTTGCTGTGTCTGTCAGCGTAGTGTCCAGAGCATGGAGGCGCTACCAGGAGACAGGTCAGTACATCAGGAGACGTGGAGGAGGCCGTAGGAGGGCAACAACCCAGCAGCAGGACCGCTACCTCCGCCTTTGTGGAAGGAGGGACAGGAGGAGCACTGCCAGAGCCCTGCAAAATGACCTCCAGTGGGCCACAAATGTGCATGTGGCTGCTCAAACGGTCAGAAACAGACTCCATGAGGGTGGTATGAGGGCCCGACGTCCACAGGTGGGGGTTGTGCTTACAGCCCAACACCGTGCAGGACGTTTGGCATTTGCCAGAGAACACAAGATTGGCAACTTCGCCACTGGCGCCCTGTGCTCTTCACAGATGAAAGCAGGTTCACACTGAGCACATGTGACAGACGTGACAGGGTCTGGAGATGCCGTGGAGAACGTTCTGCTGCCTGCAACATCCTCCAGCATGACCAGTTGGGCAGTGGGTCAGTAATGGTGTGGGGTGGCATTTCTTTAGGGGGCCGCACAGCCCTCCATGTGCTCGCCAGAGGTAGCCTGACTGCCATTAGGTACCGAGATGAGATCCTCAGACCCCTTGTGAGACCATATGCTGGTGCGGTTGGCCCTGGGTTCCTCCTAATGCAAGACAATGCTAGACCTCATGTGGCTGGAGTGTGCCAGCAGTTCCTGCAAGATGAAGGCATTGATGCTATGGACTGGCCCGCCCGTTCCCCAGACCTGAATCCAATTGAGCACATCTGGGACATCATGTCTCACTCCATCCACCAACGCCACGTTGCACCACAGACTGTCCAGGAGTTGGGGGATGCTTTAGTCCAGGTGTGGGAGGAGATCCCTCAGGAGACCATCCGCCACCTCATCAGGAGCATGCCCAGGCGTTGTAGGGAGGTCATACAGGCACGTGGAGGCCACACACACTACTGAGCCTCATTTTGACTTGTTTTAAGGACATTACATCAACGTTGGATCAGCCTGTAGTGTTCTTTTCCACTTTAATTTTTGAGTGTAACTCCACATCCAGACCTCCAGGGGTTGCTTACATTTGATCTCCATTGCTTTTTGTGTGATTTTGTTGTCAGCACATTCAACTATGTAATGAACAAAGTAATTAATATGAATATTTCATTCATTCAGATCTAGGATGTCTTATTTCAGTGTTCCCTTTATTTTTTTGAGCAGCTCATATTTATTTATATATATATATTATTATATTATATTATATTATATTATATTATATTATATTATATTATATTATATTATATTATATTATATTAATATAACCGCCCAGAGTTCCCCGTTGGGGGAGATGGGTGGTCATATAAATTAAATAAATAAATAAAAGAGGTAAGAATACTTAAGGCAATTCCACCACCCCTTTCATATAGTGAAAGCTGGATATTGTAACAGATCAAGAGAAAGAGGATAGATGTCTTTGGAGTGCCACCAACTCTAAAAAGCACTAGTCAATTGGTCCTGAGCAAAGTAAAGACTCCTTTAAAGTTATGATCAGCAAGTAGAAACTCATAAATTACACAAACTTTGAATATGTGATGCAAGTGGATGATTAACTAGAAAAAAAAAATATTGTGCATGGCAAGGTCAATGGAGATAGAAGAATGGGAAAGTAATGGAAAAGTTGAATTGGCAGGATCAAGGAGATTGGAATGTCCTTGGAAGAACTGTGGGTTGATCCTGGGGACTGGTCAAGATAGCAGGGAGGGACTGGGCTTGACTTAATGGCACCTAAGTAACTAATTCCACTTTTAATTTAAAAACACTGTCAGTGACTCTGAAGGTTCTTGCTTATCAACATCACACACTTGCTATTTACTCATTTGGTAGCTTCTATGAATTGTTAGTAGTGATCTATCAGTCTTACCCATCCAAAGGAGAAAACAGTCCAAAATCCAGTGTCTCATCAGTAATAAATTTTATATCTGAAAAATGACAAATCCTAATAATTAGAAGTATTAGCCTTGATGATTCATGATCATCACAAATATTACCTAGGCATCTTAACTGTTCTAAGCAGGAAAATAAACAACTATTATTTCTACTTTGTAGTTAAGAATACTCCCAAATAAAAGCTAATTCTTGTTTGCAGCAGAAGCAATTTAAAGCCCTTATAAAAGCCATGGGAACTAAAGATGTTAATTCTTGTGCCCCAAATCACATGGAAAATTTGTGGTGAAACAGAGAAGTAAAACCATCTGTCTATTTGTAATTCTGCTGCCAATAATTTTAATATGTTCTGAGAATTATAGTCATAGTGGAACTTGACCTAGACAGCTATGAAGATTTAGGCACACTTAAACCAAATAAGATCAGCTGGAATGAGTAAACTTATAACTCTTCATCATATCTGACAGAAAGCTTCACACTAAATATTGTACAGTATTAAAAAGTTTCTATACCTTCCTGAATGTTATATGAGCAACCGTAAAGGGGATTTTTTACAAAGACTGACGTTAAAACGTTTTAGAGACAAGTTGTAATGGTCCTAGTCCAAAATGACCTTGGATATGGTGTGGAATAATTTCATGCAGATACTTACACGCATAGACACTGACTTCCTGTACTCACCTTCTTTTGATGATTCCATGCTTTCTAGCAATCATCTAAGGATACTATGAAATAACCAAAGGGGGAAGATAATAGTTAAATACAACTTGAATGTTAAGGGAGATATGTTCTGCTATTTTTACATATTAGAAAAATAACTGAACTAGATGGGAAGTGCTAATATCCCAGTGTTTAGAAAGCTGGGATATTAGCACTGGGATATAGAAAGCTGCTATATTCAGATTACTGGCATTGACTTTCTAGGTTTTCAGGCAACATTTCTTGTTTTATTTGAAATAGATTAACCCTGGTTTGATCATGCAAAACAATCTTAATAGCAACTTTAAACTTAGCATTTCCTATTTTTATTTAAAATATTTAAAATACATAAAATAATGTAAATGTGCTCATTATAGTTTGTTACTGATAATCTTAACATTATTTCTGCATTCTAGAAGTTAGGGTTTGGAAGCTGTTTGAAACACCCAGCAAGTGCTACAGAAGCTACACTAATGGGAGATTGAAAAAGGCTGCTTGATGAAATGAAGTGAAAGAAGCTGTGGATGAGAAAAAATGCATGGAAGAGAATGCTTCAAAAATGAGAATAAAAATATACTGTATGATTTGTATATAGAGAAAAAGATAATGGCAAAGAATGTAATCAAAGAGAACAAGGACCAGTTCAGATTAAAAGAGGCAGAGCAAGTGCAGAAATATTTGAATAGAACAAACAGTTCTGGAAGTGGGTACGAAATGCTCTGGGATGAAACTGAAGTGAGGGAATGCTGGAAGGTATATTTTAGAGATTTGTATGGGAATGATAGGGATACATGAAACAAATGCTGTAAATGTTAGTAGTCAAGAAAAAAAATAGACAAAAATAAATACTGTGAGAATGCTGAAAAATGGTAAGGCTGCAGGTGTAGAAAAGTTAAAGTGTGAATGTGGTTTGCTTATGGAGTGACTGTGCAACTTCTTTAGTTGCATGCAAAAAAACTGCATCTGTGCCTGACCACTGAAATAATGTTGTTCTCTCATACAGAGTGAAAGGTGATAAGAGCGAATGCAAAAACTACAGGGAGTTCAGTTTATTAAGAATGCGTGGGAAGGTGTTCGGCAGAGTTCTCACTGAAAGGAGGGAAGAGGTGTCAGGAAGCAGAATCTGAGAATGCAGTGCAGCTTTCCACTGGGCAGGGGTTGCACAGACTAGGCCTTACTCTTCAGCAATTCACTGAGAAATGTATGAGTGTGAGAAAGATGATTTATTGTACATTTGTTAATTTATATAAGTGTACCGTAAAGGAAATTGGCTGGAATTGTGAATCACTTTAAGTGAATATGGAATTGAAGGTTGGTTGCTGAATGTGGGAAGAGTGACATATGATGGAAATAAAGTGTCTGACAATGAATGGAATGCTTAGCAAATTGTTCCATAATGAGCAGGTAATAAGTTCCCTCTGGCTATTTAATGTACTTATGAACATATGGATAAGTATATATATATGCTTGCGGCAATATTAGAGGCATGTTGATTCAGGATATGAATAGCTGTGTATTTTTGTATGTATCTGCTGTGTGTTATTGACTGAGAACACAAATGATTTGCAGCAAATATTAAATGAATTGTATGACACAAGATTATGGATTTCAGCATGAATGTATCAAAGACCAAGGTTGTTGTGTTGACAGGCAAAAAGTAGACAACTTCAAGTTACACACAAATAATGAAAAATCAGAATACTTTGGTAGATGGGGACATGGATGGAGGAATGTTAAGATATGCAAACGTTGGTAGAAAGATGGTGGTCTGGTAGTAGTATGTAGGTAGGTAATATATGGTCTGTTAGGAGGAATGAATGTTTGTTGAAAGAAGTGCAAATGTCTGTATATAAAACTGCTTCTGTCTACTTTGCTACACAGAAGTGAGAGCTGGGAACCAACCTAAAAGTTGAATGCAATTGGATGGGGTACTCTAGAAAAGAATGGATAATGTCAAGGATAAATGGGTGCAGAATGAATGTGAGCTGAACACATCAGTAATACTACTACAAAAGGAATATATTGAAGTGGTTTTGTCATATGAGAATGAATGAGGACTGAACTGCAGAGAAAATTTACAGAGAGCCACTTTGGTCTAGTGCAGGGCTTTCCAAAGTTTTCCCGCGGCGACACACCAACCGCCGTTGGTGTGTCGCCGCGGGAAAACCCGGAAGTGCCGCCATTGCGGCAGTGCGTAAAAACCCGGAAGCACTGCTGCCGCTTTCAGGTTTTTGCGCGCCGCCGTTGGTGTGTCGCTGCGGGAAAACCCGGAAGCGCTGATGATGATCAGCGCTTCCGGGTTGTGTGGCGACACACCAGACTGTGTGTGGCGACACACTTTTGTGTCACGACACACAGTTTGGAAAGCTCTGGTCTAGTGGTTAAGTTTTATTTATTTTATTTAATTAAATTTATTTATTTATTTTTATAGATCTTTATTTAAAAGATCTCTGGCTAAGTCTGAAAGGAATCTTTTGTCTAAACAGCTTGGCACTTCCTGTTACATTTTAAACTTCTGCCTTGCTTGAGGAGGGAAAACTGTATGGCGGGAAAAACAGTTTTTGGGGAAGACAGTATGGAAGGGGAGAGATCTTGATTTCTTCTCACAGAACAAAAGGCAGCCCACAGGCATGGGGGAAGCAAGAATGCTTTGCAAGGATAGAAAGGTGTGAAGAGTAAATGGTGTTGATATAAACTAATTTAGTGCTTTGAATGGGTATTTATGGATGGATGTGGTTAAATTCCTGTTCTTAAAATCTTTACAAATTACAGAGTAGTTTCATTACATTATTCATCTCTCCCATGAAGGGGGCGGGCAGAAAGTGGGACGGAAGAAATCTAAAGACTTTGGAATGCTGTGCTTAACAGTGTTACAACTTCTCAGGTAATCCAAATGAAAATGATGTGGCTTTTCTTTTCAATTTAGGGATGAACATCAACATTCTTGGCTCTGGTTGTTATTCAAGAACACTGACAATAAAAATTTTGAGCATAATGCCACCCCAGAGCAGCTATTCTTTCACCAGGATTGAACTAAGTAGAACGAGTGAGCTTCCAAACAGCCTAGCCCTGACCACAGTTTATTTCAGGCAAGAATGAAGGCCTGTTCCGCTCTTTTTCTCTCGTGTATCCGAGAATTGGGAGCGAGATCCTTTGGCCACCCTCTCGCTACAGTAACTAAATTACAGTCATTTTGAGCAGTAGGCTCATGTTTCTTGGACGGAACGAAGTGAAGGCCTCCTTTGCCTTACCCGTTCAAAACAAAACCGCTTACACAAACCAAGGGCAAACGTAACGGGGAGGAAGGCAAGCAGGACGCAGCTTAGTTTGCTTGGAAGAAAATCTCAGTCTGTTTAGGGGGAGGCGGATTCCCTGGTCTGCTCAGCATTGCAAGTCTTATGTAAATACGCTTTCAAGATGGGTGTTTGTTTAATTTGCCTTAAAGAGCAAGATGCAAATCGAATCTCCATTCAATGTTTTGCACGCACGCGCGCTCACTTCATTCCTAAAATCACCTAAATGCCAGGAAGGGCAGCTCTAGAATAGCCCCTTTCATACGTAAATCTATCCACCCCTCCATGCAACATGCAATCCATCCCCGCCTCCAGCGTACCATGTCCCCCACACTCTCACCGCAAAGCTCCTCCGCTCTTAGAAACAGAAAAAGAGGCAAGAGCAAATTCGAATTTCCCCCTTTTGCCTCCGTCACAATAGTATTTTACATTCCTTTATAGCGATTGGCCCAAGGCTTGCAGGATCCCATCAGCCACGCCCCTTTCTGCTTTCTCTTGCGAGGGGACTACGTAGCCGGTTGTACCGGAAGTGTGGCGCGAGGATTTGGTTCCCCCTGCGGCAGATAAATCAGGCGAGGAGGAAGCATGGCTGCAGTGCCTCCGGACACTTGGCAACCGCCAACTGTTTCGGTGGAAACCACGTAGGTGTGAGAAAGGGCTTGGTAGGATGATAGAGGGCATCCTTTGCTCACGGAAGGTCCCAGGTTTAAGTCTCAGCACGGGATAGAAAAAGTCTCCTGGAAAGCCTCTGCCAGTCAGTGCGGGGACCGATTATAGTTGGATGGACCGATTCCTGATAAGTTTCCTAAAAGCTATTTTGGAAAGAGTTGAGAAGTGCTAATATCCCAGTGTTTCTCAACCTCAACAACTTTAAGATATGTGGACTTCAACTCCCAGCATTCTGGCTGGGGAATTCTGGGAGTTGAAGTCCACACATCTTAAAGTTGCTGAGGTTGAGAAACGCTAGGATATCCTGATCTTACCAGTTATTTTTTGTATGTTGGCAATGTTTCTACCATTCTTAGTATAAATTACTGTTTCTGGGGAAGTGGTTCTGCCCCTTTTTGAGCCTGTACAGTTACTTTCTTTGGGGGATAGTGTACTTCTGCCTTGAACATCTCACTCAGAAGCAAAGGTTCAGCAAGAGGCAAAGCATCTTTGGGCGTTGTGTAGCTTTCAAACGCGGCTACTGTGAAATATGCAAAAGCTGGGGATGGTGTCACTTGTTTGCTTTGATCTTCTGTCTTCTGACAGAAGATTTTAACCCTCAGTGTTAAAATATGTTAATGTATTATGTGTGAAGCGGCCCCTGGTGATAATTTCATTTCATTGATGCTTTGTCAACTCCACTGTTTTTCATTTTCCCCCCAAATTGCTGGTTTTAACTTTAATAATTCTTTAGGCACAAGGCTGCCTGGAGGAGTACTTGATTCCACATACTATGACTTTCCATACACTGCAACTCTTCACCAAAGGCCCTATGGCGGGTTCCCTGTTATCTGAGATTTGAGTGGGTGTTACGAAAACTATTCTTCCAGTAGGCAGCTCACTGCTGGAATACTTTTTTCAAGCCTGTTTATCCTACGTTATCTGCTATGCTGGCTAAAAAAAAATAATCTAATCGGGTCCAGCATTTTGGTTGGATCTAATAAATTTGCAACTCAGTTGTGAATCTTGAATATTTTTTCTCATAGATGGAAGCAACGGGGTTTTAAAAAATGATTTAATCATTATTACTATTTAGTAAATTGAGAAATATATAAATGCACCATTTTTTATTTGAGCAAGGGGATAAGGTTGTAAAGAACACCTAATTTGCTTTATGAAGATGAAACTACTAATAGAAAAGAAAATCTATTTGATTGGAATAGTGGACTGTGAAATAACAATTGAATATTTGCCATCGAGTCAGTGTCAACTCTTAAGAGATCCTGCTGATAGGTTTTATCCATGACAATCTGTCCCTAACCTAGTCTTTCAGCTCTTCCAATGGTGTACTCATCGCCACTGTAATCAAGTCCATTCTCCTTGCTGCTGGTCATTCTTTCCTTCCACCTTTCCCAGCATTACAGCCAGAGAGCTAGGTCTTCGCATAATGTGTCCGAGTAGGTTAATTAGTGCCTTGAGTGAGAACTCTGGGTCAATTTCTTTGATGATGCATTTGTTTGTTTTCTTGGCTATCCATGGTAACAGGACTCTTCTCTTTTTTTAAAAAAAAAAGAATTTTATTAAATTTCAGAAAAAGATAAAAGATACAGAAAACAAAAAACTACAAAAAAAAGAAAAAGAACTAAAAAAGTGTGAAAACATAAGATAATTTTTTTAAAAAGATTACAAAAGAAGTGACTTCCGACTTTAAACATCAAGGATACACAGCAATTTTCCATAATCAATCCCTTACTCTATATTAAACCAAAATCACATTATTTCTATAAGTCAACCCCTTAGCACAGGGGTCCCCAACCCCCAGGCCATGGACCGGTACCGGTCTGTGGCCTGTTAGGAACCGGGCCGCACAGCAGGAGGTGGGCGAGCGAGTGAAGCTTCATCTGTATTTGCAGCCGCTCCCCATCGCTCGCATTACTGCCTGAGCTCTGCCTCCTGTCAGATCAGCGGCGGCATTAGATTCTCATAGGAGCGTGAACCCTACTGTAAATTGCACATGCGAGGGATCTAGGTTGCGCGCTCCTTATGAGAAGTTAGAATCCAACATTTATTTTAGCCCGCGCGTGGCCCGCCCATTATTTTATTTACCACTTCCGATGGTTTCATCCCGAAACCACCACCACCCCCGGTCCGTGGAAAAATTTTCTTCCATGAAACCGGTCCCTGGTGCCAGAAAGGTTGGGGACCGCTGCCTTAGCACATTATAAAATTCACTAAATACCATTGCTCCCTCCCCTTATATTAAAAGGAAAAAAAAGCATAAATCACCTAATCAACTTCCCCCCCAAAAAATAACACTTAATTATTCCCTTCCTACTACTATTCTATACATTCCTGTCTACTGTAATAAAAATCAGAAATAAAAAAACATGTAAATTGTCTGCCATTATAATTAATAATACAAGAAACATGAATTAATATTAATGTTTTTTTTAAAAAAACCCTAATAAACCTAATCCCAATAATTAACGATAAGTAAAATCATCCAAAGCCAAAAAACCATCCGGATAAATATTTTTAGCCCCTTAACCCACTTCAAAATAGACCAAAGCATTTACATATCCCCATAATAAACACAGAGCTCTTTTCTTAAAGAAATCAAACAGCCCAACTGCTCCCCTCACAAACACAGACTTCTCTTCAAAAAAACCTCCCATACATAATAACCCCTTCTTTTCCATAAAATTCCATCAGAAAGTCAAATTCACTCATGTCTTGCAACTCAATTTCTCCCTTAAACTTCTTCAATTCAGCATTGTCAATTTCATCTGGCATTTCAACAGAAGTCCCTATCTGGCTCTTAGAAAAGATATTTCCATCACTGTTAAATTCTTCAATTTCGTCGACAGTATCCTCAACCAGGTGGCACATTGTAGACCACGTATTTTCCACAATGCTCTGAATGTCTTGCATAATGACTTGGTAGGAATCAGAAAAAATCTGCTTCATATCTGCTTTAATATCTCGATGGAAGTCAGAGAAAGCCTGGTTAAGGTCATCCATGTCTCACACAGTAAATTATAGATACTTAACTGGCAACAGTAAAAGGTAATGGAAAATTTCCAAACTGAGTTAAGATAAGATAACAGACAGTTCCCCAGAGAAAGTAGCAGCAGGAAAGTAAAAGTTCAGAACGGCAGATTCAACGTGTAGGAAAAATGCCAAAACCTTCAAAATTAGCACAAAAATAATAACCCAGAGACGATAATATACTCTCAACCCTCCTTAGTATTGGATAGAAAGCAAAACCCAAAGCTTAAAAATATATATTTTTTTAAATTAATCACAAAAATAACGATAAGCACCAAGAGAGATCGTTTCTCCTTAATGTAGAAAGCCTCTCTTAGGGTACAAATACTTAAAAATGAAAAATTGGGTGCTTTAGAAATGGGGTGGCTGGACTTATGTCCCTTAAAGGCTGCAGTGCAGCTCGGAAATGGTGTCTTCCCAGCCTCCCGGCGAAGTCCTATCTGTCGATCGCAAACACTGTTTACGGTCTCCTGGCTGCTATTCACCGTCCGGAGGACAAATGGGTCAATTCTGAGTGTTTTCCTTGATCCGGAAAAATGCTCCTGGGCTTCAGGAGAAACCAGCCTGAGCCCGAAAAAACTGCCACAATGCCAGTTCTGCCCGCGGAGCTCGCGGGCACAGCTGTTCAGTCTGCCATGTTCCCACCGGAAGTCCTCAGGACTCTTCTCCGACAACAAAGTTCAAAAGCATCAGTACCTTTTCTATCCTCCTTCAAAGTCTGCTGTGAAATGTGACTGCATGCCATATTGGTGATTATGTCATGTTGTGCCTTTTCATCTTAATATTTAATATTTTATTAAATATTTTATTTAATATTAAAATTAAAATTAAATTAAATTAAATTAAAAATTAAAATTAAAATTAAAAATTTTATTAAATATTAAATTGCATGAGAAATCTCTCTGTTTTGCAGTATGGGGCTCATCATTTTGGAGCTGTACTGGAAGCATGCACCCAAGACTTGCAAAAATTTTGCTGAGCTGTCCAGACGAGGTTATTACAATGGCACAAAGTTTCATAGGATAATCAAAGATTTCATGATCCAGGGGGGTGATCCAACAGGAACTGGTAAGAACACATTCAAAATATGTGTTAGATATTGTGTTAATAAATGTTGATAGAAAGTAATGTATAATGCAAAAGTGATATTAAGATGACAGCAGTCTGTCTATTTCTGCCTCTCCCCAAACTCCTGCATCAGTCTCATTAAATCTAGGTGTCCTAGAAACACAGACTCACAGGAAGCAGTTTCTGTTTTGGCTTTCCAAACTAATTTCTTTAGTCTTATTATTGTGGTAGGAAGAGGAGGAGCATCTATCTATGGCAAGCAATTTGAAGATGAACTCCACCCGGAATTGAAGTTTACAGGTAGGTAATTTTTTAAAAGGATTTAAGTCCTCTAGGATAAATGCTTCACTATCTGAAGTCAAATCAAATGGATAATATTGTGTTTTGAAGACACATCTGATATTATTATTCCCCCCATTAGTTATTGATAGCCAAATTTGTAATAATTGCACACAAATCTAATTAGCAGACTTTTATTATAATTTTTAAAAACTGTTTGTTTGTTTGTTTAGATTTTTATTCTGCCTGACTCCAACTGACTCTAGGCGGCTCACAAAGTTAAAAAAAAAAAACCACAAAAACAAGTAAATAAGAATACAATAAAAATAAATTTTAAAATATTACAAAACAGTTACAAGAAGGCAATTACCCCAAAGCCTGGGAAAGAAGGTAGAATAGAAGGGAAATGGAAGTGAGATAAAGAAGGCTAGAGGTGGAAGAGGAGGAAGGAGAGAAAGATGGAGAGAAGAAGGTAGGGAAGTTAAGTTGGAAAGGGAGGAAAGGTTGGTATGTAGGAGGAGTTATAAAAGTACTTATTTTGATAGTGTTATGTTATATTATGCTATGTTATGTTATGTTATGTATTATTTGATATAGTTATTTCATGTAATGTATAAATATGTTAAATTAAATTGTTTTTAAAATTAAAAAAAAGTAAATAAGAATACAATAAAAATAAATTTTAAAATATTACAAAAGAGTTACAAGAAGGCAATTACCCCAAAGCCTGGGAAAAGAGCCAGGTTTTCAAGGCCTTTCAGAATGCCTTTCTTGAGGGGATTTCATTCCAGAGGGCAGGACCACTAAGAGAAGGTACATTTCTTGGGTCCTGATAGATGACACTGTTTAATCCTTTGGATTGTACAGTCTGGGTAGAAACCACGGGAGATAAGCAGTCCCTCAAATAACCCAGCTGTATGCCATGCAGGGCGTTATTGGTGATAACCAGCACTTTGAATCACACCTGGCAACCAGTGCAGCTTGCGCAGGAGGGAGGTCACGTGGGCATGCCAAGGCAAGCCCATCACTGTTGGCACCTCCACACTCTGTACCAGTTGAAGTTCCTGAGTGGTCTCCAAGGACAGCCCCATGTAGGCCTCATTGAAGTAATTGAGCCATGAGGTGACAAGGGTACGAGTGACTGTCTGGAAGGCCGCCTAATCCAGGAAGGAAAATCCAGAGCTCCAAAATAATTATCTGCCTGGAAGGGATAAAAAAGTAAAGATTCTTTTGAGATGCACTCAACTCCTGGTGACTGTATGGACACTGCCATGCAGGTTTTTATTTTTTTGTAACAATACAAAAGTAGTTTATGAATGTCTTCTGTAGTTTTTTTTCAACTTCCCAGTCTAGATTACAGTCCATTGTTTTCTGGGTGGTTTTTCATCAAAGTACTATTGTAATCAGGTCCAATGCATCTAAATACTAGTTTGGTCCTGTTAATGAGGTCTGACCAAGGTTGGGCAGTTGTCATTTGCTGTGGGTTACAGCCAGCTCAGCCTTCCCCTGTCATGGCAGACAGGCAGTGCCCTCCTCCTGCCAGCTCATCATTGCAAGCAAGGAAGAAGTTGGCTCCCTTTAAGCATCCCTCAGTATTGCCCAAAACTGAAGCCCAAAGTTCTGGCCTGTTTCATCGACCAGATGAGTGACTGAGATCTCAGCTTTTTAGGGGATGAGATTAGAAAATTGTTAGTTAAAAAGATACCCTAGAAGTGATGAGAATGACACACGGTGTGTTCCAGAAAGTGCTGGGAAGGGCCTTTAGTATTACAAGGGCTTGTGGATGCCAGTTATTAGTCAATAAAGGTGGGCAGGCGTTTCAGTATGAATTGGGAAACGTGCTGCAGGTCCAGCGTGGGCAAATGTGCTGTACCTGTCAGTGGCATCTTAATGAAGTCATGTCTTTCCTGGTCTCATACAGTAGCTATGCAGTCGCAGGAAGGTACCCGTTTAAGTACTAATGCCTCCTTAACATCTCCTGAGCTTAAATGCATATTTTAGTAGTTGGAAGGGGCGTGGTGGCTCAGCGGGTAAGACGCCAGGCTTGTCGATTGGAAGGTCGCAAGTTTGGAGGTTCGAATCCCTAGCCCCGCATGACGGAGTGAGCTCCCGCACTCACCCCAGCTCTTGCCAACCTAGCAATTCGAAAGCATGCAAATGCAAGTAGATTAATAGGTACCACTTCAGTGGGATGGTAACAGCGTTCCGCGCTTGTCATGCCGGCCACATGACCACGGAAGTGTCTTCGAACAGCGCTGGCTCTTCGGCTAAGAAACGGAGATGAGCACCAGCCCCTAGAGTCGGACATGACTGCACAAATGTGCGGGGGAAACCGTTACCTTTACTTTATAAGTGTAAAAGCCATCTGAGGTCCATGACCAGTCCTATAATCTCAGTACAAGAATTCTGTTGATTTGACTGAATTTTGATACCTGTGAAGAGATTATATGCAATAAACATCCAGCAGGATGCTACCATTTGTTTTGTTTGTATGTTTGATACAATTATCTTAGAAATCATAAACTGGTAACATTTTTTCTCCTTAAGGTGCAGGAATCCTTGCTATGGCGAATGCAGGTCCGGATACAAATGGAAGCCAGTTCTTCATTACATTAGCACCAACCCAGTGGCTTGATGGCAAGCACACCATCTTTGGTCGTGTTTGCCAAGGAATTGGGATAGTCAACAGAGTGGGCATGGTGGAAACCAATGCGCAAGATCGTCCAGTGGATGATGTAAAGCTTTTGAAAGTTTTTCCATCTGGCTAGACTAACATCGCAAAGTTGTTACGTATAGACTCTTCAAAGAAAACTGCTATATTCCAAGAGATACCTGCCAGCTACTTAGATGCAAATTAATATTTACTAAAATTATCTTCAGGATTCATCATTAACCTTTCTATTAAAGCTAAATAATCAAGAGGTGCATTAACTATTTGAAATGGGTAAATGCCATCAAGCTGTGATAAGTGTTGTTGATAGCATAATTTTGTCTACCGTCCATGCTTTACTTGGAATGTAGCAAAGTACAGTATATGTGTAAATAAACATAACATTTTAAATGCCCAGAAGGAATCAGGCAATGTCTAGTATTTTACAAGTCATCATAAATACCTGTTAATTTAGTACAGGGTCCACATGAGTCTCGAAGTAAGGTTAGAATGTTCCAAGTAGAAATAGGAAGTTCATTTGTTACCATTTGTTTATTATGAAATGATATACAAATATAAAATTTTAGGACCAAATCATTTATACTGGTAGTGGTTTATCCCTTGGTCTCATTTCATATTCCTCAAAGTCAAGGCCATGAAAACGTATTTTGTCTGAATAAACTGTGTTTTACCAAATAAATTTCCTCCTTGTTTTTACCATGACTGATAGTTCAGTGCTACAAATAAAATACTTACATATTTGTACATATCTATTCTGTGTTATCTCCGTAATGTTATTGTTCATCTATATTTGTTTCAATTCATACATACTCTTGGGAGTAGGGCAGGTTTCCATAGTCTTAACACCTTAAAAAAAACAAGTACCGCAATAGTACTTCAGTGTACGAACCTGAAAAATACTGAGAAAACAGTGCATATTTTTGACAATGATTGGCTTAACTCAACCTAAACCCTGATGGGGTTTGTTAGTGGCTTAGCAAATTACACATCTGGTTGTTACTGTTTTTAAACCCAGCTAAGCATAGTTTATTCAGTCAATCTCTAATGGCATTTCTTGGTGTCAGAGGTTTGCACGTCATATATAATGCATCAGTCTGCATTAATATTTGATCTTTATGTAGACTTGCCTCTGCTTTAATAAATTTATGATTTTTGTAGTCTCCATAGAATTCATCAGATAGATGGAATTTTATGCTAATGGAAGTGTATGTGGGTGGGTGTGTATACACGCGCACGCACATACACAAGTTCACATGAGTACAGTACACACACCTCTAATTGAATGGCCATGAAGAATTAAGAAAATGTAAGTGAAGTTGGGGGGAAATGAAATGCAGGATGTACAGACAATAATTACCTTGATGAGGGTGACTGTTCAAAAAGTAGTAGTTTGCATGATGTCAACATTTTTGGACTGGTAAACACACACATTTGGTAAAAATCCTTTGACTCTTTTCCTGTACAGTACTGTACATACCTTGATATTGCACCATTTTAGCTAGACTATGGGGGGCAGTCTTATTCCACAGATATTCTAAGATGACTA
This sequence comes from Charina bottae, assembly GCA_023362775.1. NCBI lineage: Eukaryota > Metazoa > Chordata > Lepidosauria > Squamata > Charinaidae > Charina > Charina bottae. Next base: position 65,956,223 of record JALMGJ010000003.1, on the reverse strand, counting down.
GAGAAATGATTGAACAGGTTACTAATGGCCATAAGGTGGAGGTAGATCCACCTTATGGAAACATGGCACTAAAAGTAAAAATTACAAGTAGAATCATTCTTGAATTATTCAAGACTGAAGCAGTTAAATGATGAAATGAGACTTCCTTGGCACTTTTAAAAGCATACGCAATATCTCCAGATTATAGTCTGTAATACTTTTTATAAACTGCTAAGCGAAGTGTCACATAATGAAACGCCTTCCAAATATATTCATAGTATATAGATTCCATCTAATATTGGCTGTCTATTTTCTGTAATTATTTGGATCACTTACTTGCATAGATATATACCCTTTCTCATACTTTTCTAAAATATCTAATAGTTTTTCAACCAGTGTTTGAAAGATTAAAAATAAGCTCCCAGTAGGATTTAGTAGAAATGCATCTGAATAAGTTCTCACTCAATTTAAACAATTATGCTAAAATATAAAAGACTTACTAATACAGCACATATACACTTGGAGTCCTTGGTGCTCTCTCAGCCTTGTTTTCTTGCAGACGTTTCATTCCCAGACTAGGCAACCTCTTCAGTGCGAAAAGCTACTGTATATAAACAGGGAGCAAACCCCACACTCACTCACACTGATGATGTTACCTAGTTGGGTAATGAAACGTCTGCAAGCAAACAACCAAGCTCAGAGAGCACCAAGGACTCCACAGTTCAACCCTGAGCTACAAATATTCTCTTCGATGGGTACATATACTGTACTTGGATTAAACATAATGCCATAATTTTACCACCACCATCATCTAATTGGAAAAAACCTCTTGACTTTGATGATGAGTTGTAAAGATGTGCATGCACAATCTGGGAATTATTTTATTCTGACATCTGTGTTTTATTTTTCTCTTAGCCTTGCATTCTTCTGGTGGTTATATTTTTTGCTATGATTAATTGGGAATACAGGAAATACTATTGCCTTCAGTAAGACAGGCATTCCAGGTGGCTGAATTAATATCGTCTAATGATTAATCTGTAATGGGTTCTGAAAAGAAAGACAAGCACACCAGAAAATATCTAGGTTTGATCATGGGAAAAGGGGGCATTGGTCTGTTTAGGATTTTTTTTTAATGTAAAAGATGCGATACGATTTAAGAAAGCTTAGAGGAACTCTATTTCTACTGCATCAGACTTCTAGTTCATCTAGACAAGTGCTCCTCTATAATGTCAGATATCATTTGTCCAACAGGGTCAGGTCACAACAGAGAGAGGCTTCCTTTTTAATCTACAGCTGTACAGCTGCTAGGGGAATGCATTTTCTGCCCAGTTTCTCTTGCCCATTTTTCATCTCAGCTTGCAAGAGATGAGGAGAGACCCTGCTTTGCTCCAAGAGATTAAGGGATAGTATGTGAAAGGGGCGTGGTGGCTCAGCGGGTAAGACGCCAGGCTTGTCAATCGGAAGATCGCAAGTTCGGAGGTTCGAATCCCTAGCCCCGCGTGCGGAGTGAGCTCCCGCACTAGCTCCAGCTCTTGCCAACCTAGCAATTCGAAAGCATGCAAATGCAAGTAGATAAATAGGTACCACTTCAGTCGGTAGGTAACAGCATTCCACATGTCTCATGTCAGCCACATGACCGTGGAAGCATCTTCGGACAACGCTGGCTCTTTGGCTAACAAACGGAGATGAGCACCGGCCCCTAGAGTCGGACACGACTGCACAACTGTGCGGGGGGAACCTTTACCTTTACCTATGTGAAAGGTATATGTGGTCCTCAAGAATCGAGGCCTTCCAAAATCTTACAGGGCTGTTTGAAAAGGTTTAGATTAAACAGAGCAAGCAGGAGTTCTAAATAAAGAGTGGAAAATATACTGGGAAGCTAGGTGATGTAGGAGTGAGGAAGCCCACCAGTTTAAACATTTGCTTGATTGTTGGACTGGCTTTTTTCGGCTTTAAAATGTAAAGCATATTTTCACAAAATATTGCATTGCGTTTATTGCAAATAAACCTATTTTTTCCATTCCACTGGTGTGGAATATATTTGTAAATAATTATGCCTAAAATTATGCCTCCCTTGTTTTCTAAATCTGTGAGCTGCTTAAATGTTTGGTGTCATCCTTTGCCCTGCAGAAGAAAACATGTTCCAGAAACAATTATGTATTTATTCTCATGAATAAATCTTAGTCCTAAAATCGCCATGTCCTGGTTTTATCACACAGACTGCAATTAATAGAAGAAAGAAATCCAAAACTCTGGCTCCTCCCAACATCTGCACTGATATTGTTATTCATTTTCTACTGCCTACTTATATAATTAATACATTTAAATATGGTTCTTAATAGAGAAACTGTTTGTGTCTGTGTGTGTGTGTGTGTGTGTCTGTGTGTGTGTGTGTCATACACATACATTCCACAAAATATTCCTCACCAAAACAAAGAAAATTTGGCAGCTGTATTAGAGGGAAATCCAGTTTAAAAATTAAAAATACCATGTACCATATTCTGAGATTTCATCCTTCTGTCATCTGTGCATCACCTCTTAGGAGCCTACATCCAAGACTGGATAAAGTTGCTCTAGAGGTAATGTCATGTTTAAACTCCCATTTTAATTAGAATTATTATATTTGTTTTTTCAGATGCAAAAAAAAAAGCTTTAGCATTGCTCTCCTCTGTTCTAACCTCTTGTTGTTCTAATGCCCCTGAAGTTCGGATAGCCTTACGCTCTACATGTCCTGTAGATCAGGGGTCCCAGGAACCAGGCCGCACAGCAGGAGGTGAGTGGTGGGCGAGCGAGAGAAGCTTCATCTGTATTTACAGCCACTCCCCATCGCTCGCATTACTGCCTGAGCTCCGCCTCCTGTCAGATCAGCGGCGGCATTAGATTCTCATAGGAGCACGAACCCCACTGTAAACTGCACATGTGAGGGATCTAGGTTGCGCGCTCCTTATGAGAAGTCAGAATCTGACACTAAATTTTTTATTTATTTATTTATTATTTATTTATTTATTTATCTATCCAACTTATATCACTGCCCATCTCCCCCCACAAAGGGGACTCTTTTAGTCCATGTGTGGCCTGCCCATTATTTTATTTACCACTTCCGATGGTTTCATCCTGAAAACACCACCACCCCCAGTCTGGAAAAGTTGTCTTCCACAAAACCGGTCCCTGGTGCCAAAAAGGTTGGGGACCGTTGCTGTAGATCAATCTACCATCATTTCAAAGCAGTGGGAGCTTGGCTCTTTTCCTTGGTCTGATCACAGGCCAGTCTCTTTAGCTAAAGAATGCAATACAAGGAATAAGATGGGGGGAGGGATGGTGGATAAACCCCACCTTAAAAATTCAGACATGAAGAACTGAATCTGACCAGTCTATCTAGATCAGAGCTTTCCAAACTGTGTGTCGGGACACGTTAGTGTGTCGGCTGCAGTGTCTGGGTGTGTCGCGGCTGCTGCTGCCTCCGAGCCCTGCCAGGATTCCACACAGGTCCCAGTGCCTGCCTTGTGCCTCACTGCCTCCAACCTGCCCTGCCAGGATTCCGCGCAGGTCCTAGTGCCTGCTGTGTGCCCTGCTGCCTCCAAACCTGCTGTGATTCCGCGCAGGTCCTAGTGCCTGCCTTGTGCCCTGCTGTAAGAGTGTGTCGCGAAATGATGCCCTGCTGTAAGAGTGTGTTGCAAAATGATGCATGTCTAAAAAGTGTGTCACCAACATGAAAAGTTTGGAAAGCTCTGATCTAGACAGTGGACAGAGACCATTAAAATCGAACTCTGAAGAACCAACAAGGAGCAGGAAAATTCCCTTTTCAGGTGGACTTCCAAAAAAAAAAAAAAAAGGATAGGGAAATTCCATTTTGCCTTTTTCCCCTCTCCCATCCTGAGGGAAGAGGACATTTTGGCTCCTGCCAGTGGAGGAAAGTGCCCTAACCCAAAGGAGGGTTGGAGAATCAGAAGGAAATATTTTTAGGGAAATAAGAAGTTAGAAGTGGACTAGGATCTCTTCCTTTGATTTATATTTTAGGTGATTCTGAACCTTTATTTCCTATTTTGTTCCACCTAAATTATGTGTATCACTGGATGTTTATTCCTGTCTGGAAGATTAGCTGCAAGTAAAACCCTGCAGGATCCATGATATTTTCCTTTTTCCCAGCAGCGTTGGGATCTTGTCCACAGTGTTGTGGCATCACACTACAAGCTGCACTGGGGGGGGGGGGGTGCACGCAGGCGGGTTGGGGGAGGGTACATTGCAATGCATGTAGGAAAAGGGTGGGGTTTGCTTCATGCCATGATGCTGCTTTCATCAGTCTGGCCCCACCTTTGCCAGCCCCCTGCCTTTCCCTTTCTCCCAATTGTCTTCAAACCTCAATCAGCCCTAGCTTTAATAAATGACTTGCATCTTTCTTGAAACCATGCATCCCTGCCACTATTCAGCTATGAGCAGGAGGCTTAACATTCTTCCTCCTGAATAAACGCACAGAGAGGAATTTTCTTCTGAAAGAGTAGATGGTGGCAGCCCCTCTCTAGGAATGTATGTGAGAAGGATGGGGTACAACAGGGTTTGCGGGGAAGGGACTTAGGGGCACCTCCTTGAGGAAACCAGAAGGGCCAACCCATCCCATCCCTGTGTAGGTGTGTGTGAGCACACATGCCATGATAGGTGGACACCCTCTCTTTATGCCAGAAAAGCTGCTAAAATAGACAATTACAGCCCAACCTGTAAGGCCTTTGGTTGGGGACCTGCTCTAGACTTTACTTTGAATAGTGTCAGCTCTTCAGGAAAGTTGGGGAAAGGGGCACTAAAGGAACAGCTAGCATGAGCCATTTCTCTTATTGCTAACAGAAAGTCCCTCCCAATAATAATCCAGCTGTTCTATGGTGCCCCCATAATGCATCAGTAATAGCCAGGTTGGCCATCTATCACGTAACTAAATCTTCTTACATTATAAACCCCTCTTTCTGGTTTGATTCAAAAAGATGGTACGATGTAAAGAATGTGTCCAGGCACAGGGTACAACATTAATCAATACTGGGTAAGAAATAAGAAGAGGTAAAAAGCCGTCTAAGTAGGCAAAACTAATCAATGAGAAATGTCAGGTTTCCACACAGAATGAAGAATGTAGATATGTCCTCAGTTCAGAGGGTGATGGTACTGGAAAAGCCTCTGCATTACTACACCTTCACTCAGAATTAAACTCTAGTATAAAATCATTCCAAAAGGTATTCAGATTTTTTAAAATACATCCAATCATTCAAAACAATTGCAAGGCCATCACCTTTTGCTTTAAAATATTTGAGTGAGCTCCAGATCTGAGCAAGCTCCTGGTCAGCTGTGGGCTTTCCTAGTAGACCTCTTGGGCTTTGAACTCAACATCATTTAAATGTCCCACAATGCTCCAGAGCAAGGCTATGTTAAGGGTACTGTAAGAAAATAAAATTGGGGTTGCACCTAACCGCTGAGAATATTGGAGATGGAAATGTAAACAAGGGCATCATAAATTCCTATATTCTACGGCTGGCTGCGGAATTTTGGGAATTGAAGTCCACACGTCTTAAAGTTGCCAAGGTTGAGAAACACTCTTAGATCATCTAGTAAGGAATGTGAAGAGGACAGATGTTTTCTTTCTCAACACACATCCATATCTTAGCCTAGGGTCTGTTAATATTGGGAAAATGAAGTCTCTAGTAACTGGAGACTAGAGGACCTTGAAGACCTGGTTCTGCCGCCTTTCTTGGGATGGGAATGCCAACAGTTCCTCCTGGGGCTGGCTGATCCCATGAAGCCCTCCCTAGTATTAATAGCCATCGCCCTTAGATTTATATTTATTTATTGATGTGGTGATTTTGTATTTGTATTTTTAACCTTGTTTTTATTGTGAACCGCCCAGGGTCCCCCGATTGGGGGAGATGGGCGGTAATATAAGTTTAAATAATGAATAAAATAAAATAAAACTGACTGAAGAGACACCTCAGTCAATCTAATTCTGAGATAGGATTCCTCCACCTTGGAACCCAGATTTGGTGCTGCTCATTCTGAGGAGAGAACCTCTTGTAAACAAACTACTGCGAGAATTGTCCAAGCTTCCTATCTGCTGCCCTTCAACAAACAGATAGAAAAGTCTCATTAACCAAGAAAGATCAATACTTACTGGAAAAGGATGCCAGCCTATTATTGCAAGACAGATCAACTTGTCCCATTCTGTCAATTGTTCCAGAATGGTAGTCATGTCTGCACTAGTTTCAGGATTGCAAATTGTTTCAGGATTGTTGTCCATCCCTGAGTTCAAGTGTTATGTGAACCCAATAGTTGCAGGTTGTAAAGCAGGTTTGTGGCTCAATGTGTTTTGAGAATCCAGCCAACTGTGGTTTATTCAGATACCACAGTTAAGCAAACCCTGATGAGGTGCAATATGTCCATGAGTTGTAACTTCAAAGTAAGTGGGTCCAGAATCACACTGGTAAGCTGCAATCATAAATGCATTTACCTGAGAATAATCCCAGTTGAAGATTACTTATACTGTTAATCTCTTAAAAGAAATCTATTTTATTTGTGCATTGATATTATATAATCAATCTCTTTATAATATAGCCCTGCTGCATACCACTAGTTTTTTAACTGAGCGCAAATTACCCTATAGTTATAATTGCCTCTTATTTGCTTCATAGTGACAATGTCTTAGAGGAAATGCAATTGTTTCATTGCCAGCACTTAACTGCCAATTCACATAGAAAAGCAGAATTTTCAGCTCAGCAGACACCCTTGCTCCGGTTTTTCAAGGCATTTCCACATCTAGAACAGGGACTTTTTGATGGGAATAAATAACTACAGTACTTATATTCCTTTTTCAAGACTATTAATAGATCTTACAGTTTATTTATCTTACAGACGTTTGCCGAAATGTTTCCGGCTACTTTGTGCACAAAAATTAGATTTCTGCTGTTGAGCAAGTATGGTCAGGTTTATCACTGAAGTGACATCAGCAGGAAGAGATGTGCCACCATTTGGAAGATATTTCCTGACAGGTATCAGCTTGTCCAGAGATATCTAAAGAAGTGGCATGCATGGTGACAGGAAATTAGGCATCAGCTGCTGTTAAGATGGTGCTTCTTGAAAAGGAAGGAGATAAAAGTTTGGAAGGAGATTTAAAAAGAGAACAAAGTTAAAGGAAAGGATGTACCTATACTGTATGTGCACTGACTCATTGCACAAGAAGGAAAAAAGAGGGCATTAGCAAGACAAGTTAGGAATAACATTTAGGACAGTTCATTACTGAAAATTAAAAATGGAAGGAAATTGACACACGCAGCAAGAAGCAAGGGGTGGATCCAACATTACAGGAAGACAGTCCCATTTATGCAGGTTTTCGTGTTATTCTCCTCTTGCTTGCAGCCTCCTACCTGCTCTCAAAATCTTTCCTTTTTTTATTATGAATTTTATTAAGTTTGAAAAGAAAGATAAAAGCTATGAAAAAACAAAAAACTACCAAAAAAGAGAAGAAAAACTCAAAAGGTGTGAAAACTCAAAAGAAATTTTTTTTCAACATTACAGAAAGAGGTGACTTCCGACTTTTAACAGCAAGGATATACAAATTTTTTCCATAATCAATCTCTTTTGTTGTTGTTGTTCAGTCGTTTAGTCGTGTCCGACTCTATATTAAACCGAAACCACATTGTTTCTATAAATCATTCCCCTTTAGCGCATTATAAAAATCACTAAGTAAATTTACTCCCTCCCCTTATATTAAAATAAAGAAAAAAAAAGATTCATATAAAACTCCTAAACAATTCCCCCCCCCCCCCCAAAAAAAGTTAACACTTATTTAATCTGGTCCGGCAGGATGGGCATGCTCCGGGTCCCGTCAACCAAGGAATGTCGGCTGGCGGGGGCCAGGAGACGCACCTTTTCTGCTGTGGTGCCTGCCCTCTGGAACATCCTCCCTCCTGAGGTTAGGATGGCCCTGACCCTGCTGGCTTTTCAGAAGGCCTTGAAGTCCTGGCTTTGTGCCCGAGCCTGGGGTCCCAAGTGTGTGAAGGGCCCCATTTCCTGGTTGTGCTGACACCGACGGATTGTAATATCTCTTGGCTGTTATTTGTACTTAATTTCTTTTTGTACTATTTTAATTGTTTAACTGTTTTTATGATTGTTAGCCACCAAGAGTCATTGGTTTGAGGTGGGCGGCTATATAAATTGAATAAATAAACAAACAAACAAGCAAACATGATTATGGTGGGAGACAAACTCCCTCTGCAGAGTTCCATGTCCCTCCAAATTTGCCACCTGTTATTTGGTAGTAAACTTAGATTTCAAAAATCAAGAATGGCATGGACACATATACTTCAGATGTGAATATGTGAAATTTGGCAAATCGTAGGTATTCCGAGGTAATGAAAACTCTAAAAGAATCCAAGAGCAAAAGGGTAGAATTTTTTTCCAATGTCAAATATCAATGCTGCCAAACTTCCAGCCAGAATGGGAAAAAACAAGCAAAGAGTAACAAATCACCTGTTTGAAATAGGATGAAAATAAAGAGAATAACCAGAATGGTTAATTTTTGCAGAAATATTGCACTCTGGCAGGTAGTTATTGAGAAAAAATATTTTATTTTCCTTAGGTTGGTCTAGTGTCACAATAACACTGCCACACAAGTCTGGAAGGTTGGCACAGATTGTGCAAGCCAGGTGCATCTTACAGGTGCTTCAAATCAACACCACCGGTAAACAGCGAACACAGATGTGCCCTATAATTTCCCTGTGCCTAAATCCTCATATACAAATGCAATTATGTTAAATTAGAAATAAAATAATTTCAGTTCTGCTATGCTGATTGGAGCTCTGGGATTAAGTTTACAGCACCCTTACTGCCCCTGGACCTTGGGGTGCAGAAGTTCAACACTGTAATCTTTCAGATAAGAAAAGCTAAATCTTAACTTCCCCCAAGTCAGTGTTAGAGGTAATACAACTGTAACATATATGAAATGCCCCAATTTGTAGATTTTGCTGTTTCAGAGCTAGAATTATTCAATTCTCCGTCTGCTGCAAGCACACTCTGGCTCTTTGAGAAGGTCGTGCGTATTTGGCGAGACTGTCAAAGTGTCACTCTGCTAATCTGCAATTGCCCAAGGCTTGACTAAGAATAATATATCATCAGAATTATCAATGAGTGTCTGTATTTTGGCTCAGCTGTGATAAGGGAATTACAACAAAGTATTTATTTTTTGTGGCTGTTGTGGGTCTTCCGGGCTGTGTGGCCGTGTTCTGGAAGTTGTGGTTCCTAACGTTTCGCCAGCATCTGTGGCCAGCATCTTCAGAGGGCAGGAGCACAGATAGAAAATCTCTGTGCTCCTGCCCTCTGAAGATGCTGGCCACAGATGCTGGCGAAACGTTAGGAACCACAACTTCCAGAACACGGCCACACAGCCCGGAAGACCCACAACAGCCATTGAACTCCGGCCGTGAAAGCCTTCGACAATACATATTTATTTTTTATTTATTTATTTTTCTATCCCGCCTTTATTATTTTCATGCTGTGGGTGTCAGAAGGAATATAATAAACAGGAAACATCTTGAAATTTTAGCCCTGTATTTTAAAATGTTGTTGCCCCAGCACTGGCAATCATGCAAAATATAGGGGCAACTACAGAAAAGGCTGATTCCTCCCTCCTCCACATTTAATCTTCTTTCACTGGCAGAAAACGTCAACCCCAATTGGCAGAGAGAATGACAAGGAGAGATACACCTTGCATAGAAATGAATCAAACCTAGGTATTCAGCAGCACTCTACGGCTCGCTCGGAAACATCCTATCCTCCTATCCTCACTGTGAAGGCAATTAAAAGAGAGGGAGGAGTTGAGGGTTAGGAAGAGACTGGAGGACACAGGGAAAAAAAGAGAGGCAGAAAAAAAACATCTTAACTGAAAAGCCAAAAATGTCCATCTGCATTAAGGAGTTACTTAGGAACATTAGAGGCATATTATTCTCACTTGCAACATGAGGCTTTCAGAGCCCTTGGAAAGCTTTGAAATGGTTATGGCTCAGGATAAGGAAGCAATGCATCGCTAAAGCATTCTGCTGTTATTGTGTTTCCGTGTGTGTGTGTGTGTGTGTGTGTGTGTGTGTGTGTGTGTGTGTGATTGCAGTAAGTCTCTTCAACAGGAAAGGAAGAGGAAGAACCCCTTATGCAAAGGGTAATTCTTGTGAGCTCATGGCAAGGAAGGGGCGGCTATGGTGTTAGGAGAGAGTCTGGCTTGAGAGCTTGTTAGCCGAGTTGAGGGGAAGGGATTTTCATCAGGTCTGTGGTGAGAGGAGAAAGAGCTCTTAGTTTTCTGAATGCTAAGCAAGCTCCCACTTTCTACCCTTCAGAAATAAAGCACACTAATTGCATCTGTGCAGTTAATGTGGCATATAGTTCAGTTCTTAGAATTGTTTCCAGTAAAACAAAAGAAATTATTTTAACATTCCAACCCTATCTCCTTCCAGATGCTGGAAATGCCTGTCTTTTGGTATAAAAAGCTGCAGATGCATGGGCATGTCTGTCAATCACTTTCAAATTGCTTGAAATTCAGCAGAGGTCTGTGGGAAACAAGAAATCATCATCATCATCATCATCAACATCATCATCATCATCATCATCATCATCCAACCATTGCTTTTCCTGGCTTTGCAAACACACTTATCCCTTTGCATCACACTCTTTGAAATACAGCCCTTGCACGTTGCTCTGGCTTTGTGAGCGTTGTTGCGGAAGTATGTTGATTTCATGCCTCATGAGAAACACAGGTTGTAGACCCACCAGCAATATTTGTCCAGCTGAAAATTGCCAGGAATTTTAGGTACATGAATGTCATCCTTCTATTTCAAATGATTCTCATTCAGTAGCTGGCACACCACAGGCACCTACCTAACCTCTTCATTGCCAAAGACAATTATGAATTCATATGTATTCGCAAGATGGGGACACCAGGCCAAGTCTTCTGAAGCAGACAGTTTGTTATAGCAGAAAGAATCTGCATCTAGCTAAATAAAATGCAATGGGTAGCCTCATCAATGGCTCTTTACAAATACTGGAAATTAATTGACACTAACAGGTTGACAGATTTGAAGCAGAAGCCACTGAGATTCTTAGTTTTATGCTAAAAGAATTCATCTGAGTTTCAAACTTGTTGCTTGCTCTTGAATTATTGACAGAAATCATCAGGAAGAAAATTTCTGCTCTAACCTTGACTCTTTGGAGCCTTACACTGAATGCTCTTTATTTAGTTTTGAAAGTACAGAGATACTGTAGAATTAGGTACCCTCCTGTGGAGTCCTTGGTGCTCTCTGAGCTTGGCTGTTGGCTTGCAGATGTTTCATTACCCGACTAGGTAACCTCATCAGTGCATCAACAATCCAGACAACCAAGCTCAGAGAGCACCAAGGAGACCACAGTTCAACCCTGAGCTACATATAATTCTCTTTTATTAGGTACCTTCCTTTTAGCATCTTTGTCATGGGAGATAATAATTAATAATCATGCTGTACATCACTACCTTATTTAAAATTTTATATTAAATTAACATTTACAATATTAAAAAATGAATATCATAAAATTCTATTGCTATTGAAGCCACTGTTCAATGGTCTTCACCATGAATATGGGCCAGTAAGGGTTCCAGGAAGAAAAGAATAAGGCATTAGTTGTGAAAATACTTTTGTTGGGGATGCAAAGAATGGCACCATCTATCTTAGCTGATTTGAATGGGGGTGCCCCTGATGCTTAGATTGCAGCAGGGAGAAAAGTCTCTATGTCACCTTGTGGTTGTCTGGATTGTTGCAGCCCAGATGTTATAGTGCTTTTTATGGACTCCTTGTTTCCTATAGTAATCTCATACTGTACTTCTCTGCAGTAAAAATAGGTGCAAAGGATCCTCCCTCTACCTAAAGAAGTACTGTATAAGAAGCTGACTTGTATCAGGTATTCCATGCAATTCACCGAGATAGCCTTGTTTTCGGAGTCCTTGACCATATGTACGCATGTGACTATCTATGTATAGCTTCTACTGCTAGAAAGATTGCATAGGCCAGGGCTTTCCAAAGTTTTCCCGCGGCGACACACCAACCGCCATTGGTGTGTCACTGCGGGAAAACCCGGAAGTGCCGCCGTTGCGGCAGCGCGCAAAAACCCGGAAGCGCTGCTGCCGCTTTCAGATTTTTGCGCACCGCCGTTGGTGTGTCGCCGCGGGAAAACCTGGAAGCGCTGATCATCATCAGCGCTTCCGGGTTGTGTGGCGACACACCAGACTGTGTGTGGCGACACACTTTTGTGTCGCGACACACAGTTTGGAAAGCTCTGGTGTAGGCAATTGAGTAAAGGAAAAAAAAAACAGGGTTGAAGTAGCTGCTGTGATCCCACTGTCATTGACTCATTGTTTACTCCCGGGCTGGGTGGCTATGCTCCTGTTATTAAATCTTTTGTTCTCCAAAAGGTTTTTAAGGATTCCCCCAACCCAGCAATTTTATTCCTAAGATCTTTGTATTCTTTTTGTTCTCTTTCAAAAACCATCAAAATTGCTCAGGGCAACCCTTTCCCCTTTTTTGCCTCAGCCACAGAGATCTGCAAATATGGATATACTGCACCCATTGGCTTGGTTCAGGCATAATACTATACCCTAATATGGTTTTCTCATCTTTTGCTTAGTACAACGTACACATTTTAGTATTATTTGTGACCAGGCAACGTATGACTTCTTTAGCAAACTCTGATTAATAATCCAGGCTCAGCAATATATGAACAAGCCAACATAAATATTTAACATGCAACAGACAGTGTGAACCTGAGGCTTCTTCCCACATTCCACTATATGTAGGTAGCCCTAGATTCACTAGATTGGTTTATCTGCTAATATCTGACAGCTATACATTCTAGCATCCTAAACAGGATTCTAGCATCCTATCTTTTGCTGAATTAAAAGTGCAATATGCTAGTCTGGAGAAAGCTATGAGTGGTGATCCTTTTTGACTGAATAAGCAAGACTGGTTGTAACAAAAAGGAAGAATAGCAAGCAGGACATGTGGCACAATAACCATCTAAATATTAAATCATCGGAGGACCTCCTATCTTGTTAGCATAGTACTTGATTGTTGTTGTTGTTGTTCAGTCGTTTAGTTGTATCCGACTCTTCGTGACCTCATGGACCATAGCACACCAGGCCTTCCTGTCCTCCACTGTCTCCCGGAGTTTACTCAAATTCATGTTCATTACATCAGTGATGCTATCTAACCATCTCATCCTCTGCCGTCCCCTTCTCCTTTTGCCTTCAGTCTTTCCCAGCATCAGGGTCTTTTCCAGGGAGTCCTCTCTTCGCATTAGGTGGCCAAAGTATTTGAGCTTCAGCTTCAGCATCTGTCCTTCCAATGAGCAGTCAGGGTTGATTTCCTTTAGGATTGACTGGTTTGACCTCCTTGCAGTCCAAGGGACTCTCAAGAGTCTTCTCCAGCACCACAGTTCGAAAGCATCAATTCTTCGGCGCTCAGCCTTCCTTATGGTCCAACTCTCACAGCCATACATTACTACTGGAAAAACCATAGCTTTAACTATACGGACCTTTGTCGGCAAGGTGATGTCTCTGCTTTTTAATATGCTGTCTAGGTTTGCCATAGCTTTCCTTCCAAGGAGCAAGCGTCTTTTAATTTCATGGCTGCAGTCACCGTCTATGGTGATCTTGGAGCCCAAGAAAATAAAATCTGTCACTGCTTCCATTTCTTCCCCTTCTATTTGCCAGGAAGTGATGGGACCAGATGCCATGATCTGGGTTTTTTTAATGTTGAGTTTCAAGCCAGCTTTTGCACTCTCCTCTTTCACCCTCATCAAGAGGCTCTTTAGTTCCTCTTCACTTTCTGCCATTAGGGTGGTATCGTCTGCATATCTGAGGTTGTTGATATTTCAATAGTACTTGATAAGGTTTTACAATTCTCTCCGAGGTAATAGTTCCAAAGTATCGATGTCATTGAGCATGCAGTTATGCATTATGACTGAATAAGAAAAGGGAAAAAAGAGGAGGTTCATCTGAATGTGACTCAGTAGACTATTTTAGAAAGTGATATTTTTAAAAAAAACCCTTTATAATCTGTACTAAAACTGAGAATTTTAATTACTGTTCTTTTGTTAAATAGTTTTTTGTGGAAAAACACCTAATCATAGTGAATACATTTGTTTCCAGAACAACTGGAAATGCAATGCATGTCTTCACAATATAGAAAAGTTGGTAAAAATTTTGAAAAGCACTTCCATTGCTTTATATAATACAGACTATATATGCCCTAAACTGAATCTTTCAATATTTTTAACAGCAGAATTTTATATTTTGTATTATCAATCTTAAACCTTATAATGCAAATGTATTTTGCATTTTTTAAAAAAGTATTTCAAAATACCAGTTGTCTGCTGATTTCCTAAAGATCTTTTACACAGGATTTACATTTTAATTGGTCTCCTGTTTATATAGTCAGGCGTAAGTCAGCAATAATCCAAGAGTAATTTAGCCTGATAAACATCTGTTATTCTGCTTTGCAAGCAATGTTCCATCCCAGTTTCCTAGTTAGATGTTAGGAAATGTGTTTAACAAACCACAATATCTTGTTGAAGCCAAGGTACAGTAATTATAGGAAACAGGATAGAGCATCATTCCAAAGGCATCACTGTATTTCAAGGGGATTCATATCAGCATATATATGCTATCTCACTCGCTGGATCGTCACCTTGTTGTGGTGAGTGGGCTTGTGTGTTCCCAATGAACCCTGTGAGCGAAGCCATCGGGAGTCATGTACTCCTGGTAGGGTCACCCATGGTGGTAAGTTCATGGGGAGGAACCAGACAAAGAACGATCCAAGAAAGTCCTCAATGGCAGAACAGGCGGAAGATAACAAGGTGTATTGTTACAATGGCTGTGAAGGCGGATGAAGGCTGCAGCAGATAAAAGGTCACCAATCATCATGGTATCCATGCCATTGGATTAGAGCCTTTTTCTGTGAAGGCTGTGTGCTGATCCGATCTCCACACAAAACAAATTCACGCACAGGTGTCTTCCAACCACACATATATGCTGTCTGTTCAAACATGGCTCCTCATTTTGAAATACGGCCCTCATTTTAGGTATAAAACACACTGCTTGGATGAATACTGCAGGCCTGGTTGTCCCAGAGTCTTGGAACCAAGGTATTTGGTAAGATATTGGTTTAGACTGCAATGGCTACCACAGTGCCCACCAATGATAGGGCTACTAGATTTGTGCTGCCAAAGAACCCAACAAAGCACAAAAACAGTTAATCAGTAGATGAGAACAAGAGTTTTCTATAATTGCTCTGAGTAGAGGTCATCCAAATATTTGCAGTCCAGATCTGGTAGCTGTAACCATTATCTACCAAACCACTAGTTAAAGAGTGGAATACTGGGTTAAATAAATAGCTAATTTGACCCATAATGCACTTCCATATTATCTAAAGGCAACTAAACTAGATATTTTAAAAGCAGAATAGTATTTATTACTTTTTAGATGGACAGCCTTTTGCTATGTGACTTTATTCTCAATATACAAGTTGGGTGGATTTGATCTGTTTATGAAACAGAATGATACTGTTTTGTTTGTTTTTTGATAATAAAAAAGTGAAGATACTGTCAAGCTGAATTCAATGCTGACTGTGTTCATGTAGCCTTCGTGACAGCGTTATGGAAGTTGTTTGCACTATACTGCTCTGGGATTTTTTTTGACTATCCATACTAGCTAATAGCCCTAGATTCCTTAATGGTCTTCCATCCAAGACAGTTTTCTTTGCAAATACTTACCAGGCCTGGCCCAGTTTAGCTTCTGAGATTAGCCAAAGTTGGCTAAATGCTGGTCTTTGATAACTACTAAGCCCTTGAATTTTGCAAGCCTACACCCACCCCCATACACACACCCTTATATTACTGCAGAGCTTTCCAAACTTTTAATGTTGGTGACACACTTTTTAGACATGCATCATTTCGTGACACACTCTTACAGCAGGGCACAAGGCAGGCACTAGGACCTGCGTGGAATCACAGCAGGTTTGGAGGCAGCAAGGCACAAGGCAGGCACTAGGACCTGCGCAGAATCACATGAGGTTTGGAGGCAGCAAGGCACAAGGCAGGCACTAGGACCTGTGTGGAATCACAGCAGGTTTGGAGGCAGCAAGGCACAAGGCAGGCACTAGGACCTGCGTGGAATCCTGGCAGGGCAGGTTTGGAGGCAGCCAGGCACAAGGCAGGCACTAGGACCTGCGTGGAATCCTGGCAGGGCAGGTTTGGAGGCAGCCAGGCACAAGGCAGGCACTAGGACCTGTGTGTAATCCTGGCAGGGCTTGGAGGCAGCAGCAGCCGCGACACACCCAGACACTGCAGCTGACACACTAACGTGTCCCGACACAGAGTTTGGAAAGCTCTGTATTACTGCATAATCTCATAATATTGTTCTGTCCAAATGGGTACCTCCATTCAGCCGTCCAGAGTCACTTTTTTAGGGAGATGGGGCGGTGTATAAATTTTTAGTAGTAGTAGTAGTAATAATAATAATAATAATAATAGTAATAATAATAATAATAATAATAATATTTTTTCTATGGCAGAAATGGTAACTCGCAATTGATGACGTTCATCTTTTGAACACTCTCTTTACAAAAATAGAACAACATTTGTTCAGATTAAAACAACCAGGTTTCTAGCATCTGTTATCAACCATGCTCACTAGCTCTTTTGAAAACGCTTTAGGGGCAAACATTTTTCTTCCATATTAGTTCTGAACATGTAAAGGCCATAAGAGCAGATCCTGCACCTGCTTCTCTGGCAATGATACCTTTAGATACAGACAGGGATGTCTGCAGGGTATGGTCTAAAAGTCAAGAAGGTAGTTGTGGTGGTGTGATCAAAGCTCTGACTTTCTTATGTGCACACCCCTGGATACAGAAGAGTTTGATGGGGAAGATTGAGGCCAGTAATTTAATTCCAACTAGAATTCAAAGTTAGCCTAAAATCATTAAAAGGTAAAGGTTCCGCCCGCACATTTGTGCAGTCGGGTCTGACTCTAGGGGCCGGTGCTCATCTCCGTTTGTTAGCCGAAGAGCGAGCGTTGTCCGAAGACGCTTCCAGGGTCATATGGCCGGCATGACGCATGCGGAACGCTGTTACCTACCCACCGAAGTGGTACCTATTAATCTACTTGCATTTGCATGCTTTCGAATTGCTAGGTTGGCAAGAGCTGGGGCTAGTGCGGGAGCTCACTCCGCACGCAAGGCTAGGGATTCGAACCTCCGAACTTGCAATCTTCCGGTCGACAAGCCTGGCATCTTACCTGCTGAGCCACCACGCCCCTATAAATCATTGGCTCCAACTAATTCCAACTCCATTATAATCAAAGGCCAAATCCCTACAGGTGCTTTACTTCTCCCATTGTATAACATCTCTATCTTAGGACCAAAGGCTAGTCTAGCTGAGGCAACTTGTTGTTTAAACTTTTTTTTTAATCCGTTCAATCGTGTCCAATTCTCAGAGACTGCCTGGACAAGTCCCTGCAGTTTTCTTGGCAAGGATGTTCAGAAATGGTTTGCCATTGCCTCCTTCCTAGGGCTGAGAGAAAGTGACTGGCCCAAGTCTATGAAGGTTCTCAGTCATCCAGGTGGAATTGTCTGTAGCTTGAATCATGTCAACTGGATTTCTATTTTCTCAGTGGAAACGTTTCGCTCCTTATCCAAGGAGTTTCTTCAGTCTGAGCTCATTTGAGGACATTCATTTGAGGACATTAATGTTCACATTTTAGACAGAGAAGATAGGTGGTTTGAGAGAGGGGTCAAAGAATCCATTTATGCCAACTTGGAAAATCCTTCCTTGAATAGAGGTGGGGGCCTCAGGCACAATCTTTCACCTATTTTCCTTCCTGCTTTGTCTTCTGTGCCTAGGAAGATTAAGACCATTTCACAAGCTCAACAGCAGCATGGTAATCTTAACGATCCTCCTTTAGATGATAAATGGACTTAGAAATAACATCTCAAAATAACCATGACCTAGCCCCAGGTGCAAGGTCACACAGCCACCTAGAAACATATTTAAGAATTCCCTTACTAACTTTGCTCAGACTGAAGAAGCTCCTTGGATAAGGAGCGAAACGTTTCCACTGAGAAAATAGAAATCCAGTTGACATGATTCAAGCTACAGATGACTGGCCCAAGGTCACCCAACTGGCTTTGTGCCTAAGGCGGGACTAGAACTCTCAGTCTCCTGGTTTCTAGCCTGGTGTCTTAACCACTACACCAAACTGGCTCTCTGTTTAAACATAGTCCTAGAGCAAATGAACTTAAAACCTTGATTCACAACTTTTGTATAAATCATTTGCCTCAGTCAGTAGCATACGAATCAACAACTGGTGTGGTGAGACATTGGGGCAGTTATCTTCTGTCAGTCTAAGCTATGTGTGCAGTATTTGTGCATTACACAATCATTCGACTCTAAGCAGCCTACAACAAAACATAATTAAAAAGTTATCAAGATTATCAAATATACCAAATAATAATATTATCAACATGTATTCAACATCATAATAATATTGCAATAAAAACCATAATGTAATAGTAAACAGCCAGCTTCATCCCAACGAAGGTACATCTCCCATTTTCACCTCAGTGTCTTCCTCCAATTTTAAAACTACACTCATCTTTTTGCAGTCCAGCTTCCCTCAATATATATTCCACATACAGGTTGAATAAATAAGGGGAGAGTATACAGCCTTGTCTCACTCCTTTGCCCACATGGAGTCAGTCTGTTTCACCATGTTCTGTCTGTACTGTGGTTTACTGACTGTGTATAGGCTTCACATGAGGACAATGCGATGTTCTAGGATTTCCATTTTTCTAAGCACATTCCACAGCTTGACACGATTGACACAATTAAAGGCCTTTCTATAATTAATGAAGCACATACTGACTTCTTTTGGGCATTTTTTAGCATTCTCAATTATCCAGCGTGCCTCAGAACTCAATATCTTGTGTTCCTCAGTCTTTTCTAAAGCCAGCTTGAACATCTAGCATCTCCCTCTCCATGTTGGGCTCTAGTCTGCATTGGATGATACTAAGCATTATTTTGCTTGCCTATGAAATTAAGGATATTGTACAGATAGTCCTTGCTTAACGACGGTAATTGGGACCGGAATTTCCACCGCTAAGCGATGCGGTTGTAAAGTGGAACATCATGTGACTGCATCACTTAGCAATGGCAGTCCCAGCAGTCCCTGTTGCCATTGTTAAGTGAGGATCACAGGTCATTAAGTGAGCACCTCCTCACAACTTCCTGCCGGCGTCCAACAACCAAAGTCAGTGGGGAAGCCGGCAGGAAGTTGCAAGTCCCAGGTGGCTCGCAAGCAGGCCAGCAGGCAGGTAAGTGGCTGCTGCTGGGTGGGGGAGAGTGCGCGGGTGGCTGCAGCAATGCATACAAGCGATTCTGGGCCCAGGGGTGGCTGCTGCCAGGCAGGGAAGGGTTTGTGGGTGGGTGCAGTGGTGCATGCAAGCGATTTCAGGCCTGGGGTTGGCTGCTGCCAGATGGAGGAGGGTGCACAAGTGGCCAGCGATGCCCAGTGTGAGTGTAGCAGGGCCAGGAGTAGCTGCTGCCGGGCGAGGGAGACTTACCGGAGCCACTGGCAACCTTCCCTGCCAGCTTCCCCATTGACTTTGCTTGTGGGAAGCTGGCAGGGAAGGTTGCCAATGGCGATCACATGACCGTGGGGCACTGCAACCGTCGTAAGCCAGTTGCCAAGCGCCCAGATCATGATCACGTGACCGTGGGGGTGGTGCGACAGCCAGAACTTAGAGGACTGGTCATAAGTACCACTCGTTCAGTGCTGTCGCAATTTTGAACGGCCACTGAACGAGTGGTTGCTAAGCGAGGACTAAGAGAGTACAATAGTTTGTACACTCTGTTAAGTCTCCTTTCTTGGGTATTGGTATGTAGGCTAACCTCTTCCAATCTGTTGGCTACTGTGTCATTCCCCAGATTTGTTGGCATAGCTTGGTTAGAACCTTTACTGATTCCTTTCTCTTGCTTCTGTAACTATTCCAACAATTCCTGTAGCCTTCTGACTTGGTAAGGACCAGAGTGCTAATCTAACTTCATTTTCTAGTACTAGGAGTTCTTGTAAGTGAGGTATATCTTCTAAGGTATCTTGGATGTTGACATCTCTACTGTACAGAATTTCAGTATACTCCTATCTTTGTTTGATCTTCTTTGAATCAGTTACTATCTGTCCATTGGCATCCTTTACCATAACAATACAAAGCTGGAACCTCTTTCTGAGTTCAGAGATGTTTTGAAAGACTTTCCTTGTTTTTCTATATCTTTTTCCCTCTTCAGTGTCTTAAGGATGTTATTGTAATCCTGCTTATAATAGCTCTCTGAAATCCTTTGTTCTTTCCTGAAATCTTTGTCTTTCTTGGCTTTGGCTTCTCTTCTCTTCTTGGCAATCTCAACTGTTTCTTCTTATATCGAGTATGGTATCTTCTGTTTCTGCATTTTTGGCAGTCTCTTTTCACATTCACAACTTCTTTAAATTCATTCCACAGTTCCTCTGTTTCTCTATCAATGAGGTTCAGAACCTCAAAACAATTTCTGATGTTCTCCTTGAAAATGGTAGGTATATGCTCAAGATCATATTGTGGAAACTGGTTGGCTTTCTTCATCTTCTTTAGCTTAACTTGGAATTTATTTATTTATTTATTTATTTATTTATTTATTTATTTATTTATTTATTTATTATTCGAATTTATCACCGCCCATCTCCACGACAGTTGAACTTGGAACTTGCATATGAGAAGTTTCTGATCTGTTCCACAGTCAGCACTTGGCCATGTCTTTGATGCTATAATTGAGCTCCTTCACCTCCTTTTAGCAATAATGTAGTCAATTTGATTTCTATGTCCTCCATCTGCATCATTTTGGTTGTTTGAAGACAGTGTTAGCAATGAAGAAATCATTGGATTGGCAGAAATTGGTAAATTGTTCTCCTGCTTCATTTTGGTTTCCTAAGCTATATGATCCAATTACATTTTCCTTCTTAATATTTCTAACTTTGGCATTCCAGTCTTCAATCACAATCAGCACATCTTGTTTGCGTGTTCTGTCAATTTCAAACTGAACTTGGTCATAAAACTCACCAACATCCTCTTCTCCTACACCAGTGGTTGGAGCATAAGCTTGGATAATCATCATGGTAAATAATTGTCCATGAATTCAAATTAATATTATTCAGTTATTGATTGCATTGTAGAAGTACTGTTCTTGCTATACCCTTCCTAACTATTAAAGAAATGACATTCCTTCTTTGTTTTTCATGTCCCAAGTAATAAACAGTGTGATCTTCTGACTGAGTGTCCAATCCCGGTCCATCTCAATTTGCTGATGCCTAAGGGGCGTGGTGGCTCAGTGGGTAAGACGCCAGACTTGTCGATCGGAAGATCGCAGGTTCGGAGGTTCGAATCCCTAGCCCTGCGTGACGGAGTGAGCTCCCGCACTAGCTCCAGCTCTTGCCAACCTAGCAATTCGAAAGCATGCAAGTGCAAGTAGATGAATAGGTACCACTTTGGTGGGTAGGTAACAGCGTTCCATGTGTGTCATGCAGCCACATGACCGCGGAAGCGTCTTCGGACAACGCTGGCTCTTCGGCTAACAAACGGAGATGAGCACCGGCCCCTAGAGTCGGACACGACTGCACAAATGTGCGGGGGGAACCTTTACCTTTTTTTTAAGATTTCAATGTGTAATTGATTCATTTCATCTTTCATTGTGTTGGCCTTTCCCATGTTCATGCTTCTTACATTCCATGTTCCCACTGTAATTCTGTCTTTGTAGCTTTGGATTTTCTTTTCTTGCATGGCAAACATCAGCAACTAAATATACTGAAGGCTTTAATCTAGCCATGTCATAAACACCATTAGTACCCTGAAAAACCCTCAGCTCCTTGTGTAGTCCTTGGTGCTCTCTGAGCCTTGTTGTTTTCTTGCAGACGTTTCATTGCCAGGCTAGGCAACATCTTCAGTGCAAAAAGGGAGTGGGACTTGCTCTCTGTTTATATACCATGGCTTGTCCTGCTTGTGTTGGTGGAGGTGTTGTTCTCCCCTTAGGAGTTCCTTGATTGGGCTGTTGCTGCTTGGTTGATTGACTGAGTTAATAGTTCCTTGATTAGGGTATATTGTGCTGTTTGATTGTTCTTCTGGTGCTAATCCTGGTGTTAATCTTTGTATATCTGGGTATTGATTGCTGGCAAGGAGGTGTTCTGGTCTTCTGGCTTTTCTATTGTCTCTTATGAATGGTATGTACTGTAAATGTTGTTTACCTCTATGTGTCTGTTGATGGCTGCTTTGTCTGAGTGCCAAGCTTCCAGGAATTCTCTAGTGTTGGATGCTCACAGTTTCCCAGTTGAAGGTATGGTTGAGTCTGTCCATGTGTTGTGAGATTATGGAGTTTTTGTGTCTTCTGACTGCTAGTTGGTGTTCACGGATGTGCTCTGCTAGTCTTCTGCCGGTCTGTCCTACATAGTGGCTGCTACAGTCCTTACACTGTATGTTGTAGATAACTCCTGTGTTTTTTTTGGTGGAGGTTTTTTGTTGTTAATTCATTCAGTCGCTTCCGACTCTTCGTGACATCATGGACCAGCCCACACCAGAGCTTCCTGTTGGCCGTACCTGCAAATTTCTTCCATTTGCATGCTATCTGGAGCATATTCAGATGAGCATTAACACACTGCAGCAACCCAGAACACCAGAAAAAGGAAACAGATCATCTATACAGCATCTTCCAGCAAAATGGATACCCACGCAACTTTATCAAAAAGTGCCTGACCACCCAACCCACTACAACACAACCAACAGAAGCTATGAAAAGGACAACACTGCCATACATCAGAAACATCTCAGAAACTACCAATAGACTGTTACAACCACATGGCATCACCGTAGCACATAAACTAACCAAAACCCTTCAAAACATCTTAAGTAACCCAAAAGACCCAGTAACCCAAGAAGAAAAAACAGGAGTTACACAGTTCAACCCTGAGCTACAAATATTCTCTTTGATTGGTACCTCAGCTCTTTCTCAGTAGCATGTTTATTTTATTTATTTATTATTTAAATTTATATGACCACCCATCTCCCCCAAACGGCACGTTGAATGCCATCTGACCTGAGGGACCCATCACCCGGCACTATATTGTAAATAATTTTATATTTTCTATCCATGTGGTTTTCTTGGTAAAATGCAAGAATGGCATACCATTGCCTTTTCCTGCACAGTCTGAAATGATGCCTTTGCTATTATCACTGAAGTTATCATCCATCACCCCCTCCAGCATCTTCGTAGATCACTGCTGCCCCATACAGGTATTTGCTTGCTTTAGCTGGGCAGCTGGGATGACCTTCACAACTTGGGTGACCCAGTGGGAGTATGAACTCTTGGCATACAGTACGCTCCTGGAGGTTTTTGCCCATCCCTCCCAGGAACACACACACACACACACACCCTGCCCTGGTGAGGCAGCACAGCTTGCCGGGGTGGGGGTGGGGGGGCTGAAAATAGAACTTTTATGAAATCATCTGCGGAGCCTAAATTGGAAATCGAAAATGATTTACAAAATTACATTTGTAAAGCGTTTACAATGTTACTCTTAAGGTAATATGGATTAAATGCTTCATTTAAAGCTGAGTAATGACAGTTGTTATTGATGCAAGAGTATGCACTGATTAATTAATTAATTGTAATTGCTAACCTACTGAAAAAAATTTGGATGTCACTCCGTGCATTACAGAAATTAGCAAAATAATTCATTAGAACTGCTAATCTACTGAGAATTTTTGGATGGATGATATATTACAAAAATGTATAGAATCTCTCCTTAAATTCTATAATCATCCCTCTAGATTACTGAAGAGGATGAGAAAAACATGAGAAAAAAATACTTTTCCTCTAGCCCTGGCATAAGCCATTTTTTTTACAATAGTCATTCAGTGTGTTGGATATGAGTTACATTAGAGAAACAAGTACTCTCAAAGCATAGTTTGTGATCTTCATGGTGCTATTTTAAGAAAGAGAGATTGTCTTCTGAATAGACTCTCCTATCCCTTTTAAAAAACAGCTTGGATATACAACCGGAGACTGATTTTCCAAAAACACCCTATATGGTTCATGCAGAACTATGCCAGCCTGGTTAGAAATGTTGTCCACTTCCATGTATCCTGAGAATATCGCTATAGATGAAGGGTTATAGATGTTTTTCTAATGTATTCCTTCCATGGAGTAATTAGAAAACATTTACTGCTGCCCAATATACATAGCAGCAAACAAAGATTAATTCATATGCCTCCTAGATCCAGACTGATCACCTATAATCCTGGAAGTAAAGAGAATACATATTGTGTAATTTTTGCATTATGATAAAATGGGTTAATGCTTCTTTTATGTGGGATTCATTCTCAAGTTTTAATTGTCTGCATTATTCCAACATGAAATGATGAGGATGAGGATGAAGATAATGACGACTGTAGTGACACTATGCACAGCAAAATGATAGATTTCCAGCCAACCAGTGTTATCTTTTGTTAACATGAAGAA
This sequence comes from Charina bottae, assembly GCA_023362775.1. NCBI lineage: Eukaryota > Metazoa > Chordata > Lepidosauria > Squamata > Charinaidae > Charina > Charina bottae. The sequence goes on along the minus strand of JALMGJ010000003.1, from coordinate 65,931,620 downwards.
GCTTTTTATTCATGTTACAAACAGCAAATGTCAGTAAAATGTAAGCAAGACAACAAAAGGTTCTTTGCTGATTAAGAAGCCTGTGGGACTTGACTGAATCTGAAAAGGTTATCTTGGATGATTCCTGTAAGAGGAATAAAACATTCCTCCTGTAAGCATTTAAGAAGACACAAAACCATACAATGCATGAATTCTGAGCTTGAGTTGGAGGTCACATCAGCATGATCAGAACAGTATTTCCACCATAATTGGATCATTCTTTACAATTAAGTATTTTGAAGACCATGTCAAGGGAACAGTGAGTGACTAATCATCCTTTATGCATTGTGGCAAGATGATGGTTTCTTCTGGTTCTCAAAAGGAGGGGCCACATGCAAAACAGGATCACTGACAGAAATTGCTATTTGGCTTGACCAAGCACAGTGAAGAGGAAATTTGGTGTGTGTGTGTGTGTGTGTGTGTGTGTGTGTGTGTGTGTGTGTGTGTCCTGAAGGTCTAGATAAGCAAAGCTGGATCACTGGCAGGACTTGCTTTTACTCTGCCTGGGCGAACTGGCAGCCAGCTTATCCAAGCAAAGTCTAGAGTGGGTTCTAAGGGGGATCCAGCTTTGTTTCCTTAAGGGTTAGGACTTGTGTATCTGGAATCACTGTCAGAGCATGCTCCCATTTTTTTAATGAGAAACCAATGGTCAGAAGCGAAGAGCAAAGGCTGGAGCAAGGCTTGAAGAAGCATGTAAAACTGGATCACAGGCAGAACTGATGGAGTCTTGAAGGTTAATAAAAGAACTCCATGCAGCTAACAACAATCTTGCAGAGTAGAAGCATAAACCAGCAGGGAACTTGCACTTTAAGCTTAATCACGTTCAGAAATAAATTCAGTCTTCACACATTAGTTAGATGAAGAAAAATAGAGATAGCTTACATTTATTCAGTAGATCTGGATATGAGTAGATTCATAGTAGATCTGCGTGCAAGCGAGATGGAATGTACGAGAGCTGCATGGTGCAGCCCTCCTGCTTGCAGGTGTGCCCAAAGCGTAATGGAGAATGTTAATCCCCCAAACCATGAAGGAGGAGGAAGAGGAAATCAGGTGACTCAGGTAACATCCCACAAGCACAGTAGAGATATGTTTTACTAGAAAGACCCCCTATTATGCTTATGAGGCAATGCTGAGTTGACTCCTGATAATCCCAACAAGAACTTACTCCCCCTCTGCCTGGACAAGCTGGCAGCAAAGTCAAGATTGTCTACAGCTCTGCTATAAAGACCAGATATTGATCCCCAAACCCCATGGAACTAGAAATGAGAGTCGTTATCTCAAAAATAAAGCCCAGTTTTCAGGAACTATGGAAAAGTAAGCAAGCTCACTTTTAAATGTGTTTTATTGTTCATTTCCAATGAAAAGGCTTTATTTATAGAGCTGCAATCTTCTGTCATTGTTTTATTTGTTATATAAATTAAAAATTAATTATTAAAATAAGAGATATATTTCTTGGCCAATCCTAGCCCCAATGAAACCAATTAGTTTTATTGGGTATCACACAAATTTATTAATCATCTTAGTGGATCACAGTACCACAAAGAATGAGGACCCCTATTTTAAGGGTATACTATGATGATCCATTTGTAATCTACACTATGTCAACTTTTTCAGATTAATTACTTCAGCTTTTCTAATAAAAGCTATTATTATTTTCAATTATAAATTCCTCAATGTATCACTTTTTCTTGGGTCTTCATTAAATATGTATACTGATGAGTTATATATTTCTTGTCCATATTTCATAAAAAAGTTTAGTTTTAATAAACAAAAAAATTACCAAGCATTATCATTTTACTGGTGTATGTCAGCTTGATTTAGGATTTCTCAGCAGGAAATTCTTTGTTAAACTTGCAACTTCAATGTAAAATTAATTCTGTGCAGTTTGGTTAACCAATATTTTGTAAAGTGCTGTACCATTCAATACAAATTCGCTCAGATATAAACACCCTGAAATTATTTCTAGGTGAGCAATAATGACATTATAAATCATTATAACTGAAAATACTTTTTTTGGATTATATTTGATATAAAGGTAAAGGTCCCCCCCGCACATTTGTGCAGTTGTGTCTGACTCTAGGGGCTGGTGCTCATCTCCGTTTGTTAGCCGAAGAGCCAGCGTTGTCCGAAGACGCTTCCACGGTCATGTGGCCGCATGACACGCGTGGAACGCTGTTACCTACCCACCGAAGTGGTACCTATTCATCTACTTGCATTTGCATGCTTTCAAATTGCTAGGTTGGTGAACCTCCGAACTTGTGATCTTCCAACCGACAAGCCTGGCGTCTTACCCGCTGAGCCACCACGCCCCATGATATATTTGATATACATGAAGATTATATTGTAGAAATCCTTGCTAGTTTTTCCCCTTACTTGAAATTGTTGGCACAAGGATGAAGATTTATTATTACAGTCATGATGATGTGATGGCGGGTTTTATTTTTGTTGCCAGTATAATAAAAGTTCCTTGATAGAACAATTTTCCTTATCTGCTAAAACTGTCTCGATTTTATTTCATACTGAAATTTTAAAAATATGATTGAATTATATAAAGATGTGGTAGATAATTTCTTATAGAAAGGAAGTTACAGATTTGCATTTCCGGCTTCTGTGCTGTGATTCAACAATATTAAAAGTCTAAAAACAGTTTGTAAAGGAAAGGAAGGAAAACTAAACAAATTCTCAAATAATATTTTAAAAATAATAATGGACAAATTAGCTACAGAATGTTGAAAATACTCTCCTTTACTCTCCAGCCCTTTATAAAAAATCCTCTCTTGCATGAAATTGTTTTCAACTATTTAGGTCAAATATATGCTCAGGGCATTTTTTTTTTTGGTGATAGTGGGTTGGGCAGAAGAATATTGTTTGCCTCAATCATAAACTTTATTTTTTCACAGGCTGCTGTTTGGTTACATTGGGCTAATGTGAACAGAGCATGAAGAATATGACCTAATATTATGATAATAGAAAGAAGGTGGAGTCAGCTGGAATGTGCTAAATCCTCATCCTGTTGCTTTTTTCTAGTATTGCTATTTGCTTATACAGAGCCTGAATAATAACAGAACATTTTCCACAACACTCTAAATCAGAGCACTTCTTGATACGAAATTCCTTTCTCTTCCTATCCTAGAAAATTCTGCTTGCGTGCTTGCCATTTATAATACTATCTTGTTCCTGGGCAACAAAAAGGAGAAATATTATTTATTTGTTTATTTATGAAACTTACATGGCTGCCCATCTTATGTGCCATAACTTTGGGTGGCTCACAGCAGTGATAAGAACATAAAAAACAATAAAAACCAACATCCCCCAAAAGAAAAACAAAACAGTAACAACAACCAACAACTTCTAAACAACACTCCAATGCATTAAAAAACCCACAGTATTAGACACTTTTGGGGGAGGAGAAAACATATTTGGAAGTTTATAAAAAGTACGTAAACAACGGTGGAACTTGGGCCATGCCAGCTAGTCTGTGCTTGTGATGCAGGATCAGCAATTGTCTCATAATGCATCAGTATTATGACTGGACAGAGCTATATAGTCAGGCATAACTGGCATTAAATAACATTTTCCTAAAACAGAAATAGTTGTTGCAACTAGACCTGGGACCTTGGAAAGCCAAGGAGAATAAGAATTGACATTACTTTAAATTGAGAGCTGCATGTTACCAAAGCTGTATAAAATTTGATGGCATATATATAAATGTTGTAGTAAGTAAACAAAAGCATGCTGCACCCAGAATCTGTCACAGAGCAATGGGACATTGGACAACACAGGGCAGAACAAAGCTAAACAGTTCACTCTCTCCTAAACATTCATACCTTCTCCAGCTTACACTTATCTATACACCTGCATTCACACTCATCCATCATTCCAACCATACATGTAGCCATTTAAACCTCCCCTCACCCATGATTTCTCTCCTAATGCTGCTGAGCTGGTTACTCTCCTGCTCAAATCTGGACCCTGGAATGGGCAACCCTGGCCTTAAATGCCTTTTCTGCAGCCTTCAGTGCCTCTTCTAACAAAACACATGGCAGTTTCCTATCATTTTGAGACGGAAAGCAGATGAAAATTTAGTCTCAGACCTAAAATAACTGTTTAAAAATCAAGAAAATCTGCAAAATCTAGCTCTTCTGACACCATCTAAACGTTAGCTGTAGCCTTTGGCCACCAAATGGTGGCCACGTATGGGGAAATCTGCCCTTTGTGGCTTCTGCTGTTTTTGCACCGCTGGGATCTACCAACTCAGAGGCAGCTCCATCAAGATCAGGGTATGTAGAAGCGAAGTTGAGCTTCACATATGGATTTGAAGGCTGGAAGGTTTGGTGACTGAGATCTCAGACTCCACCCCTGGCCTTGGGCATCTCTCTCTGTATGTGTTTTGGCATCTCCAAAATGGGCAAATGTTTCTAGACAAATTTCTACATGCTTATTGATCATAAAATGTATGTTGAACTGATGTATGGTCTGTGGCTTGGCTCCCTCTCTTGATGTTTCTCTTCCATATTAAATTTATTTCCTGCTTTCTGACAGACACATAGGTTGGGTGGTGCTGGGTAGCACTGTGATGGTTTGCTACCTTACTTGGGTAGTATAGCCAGGTATACTGGCACCTGTAATTACTTGTTTTAAGGTGTTTAAAAAGAAAAAGGAAAAC